>CM047809.1:82234545-82707045 GCA_026214975.1 Gentiana macrophylla | reverse complement strand
CACCATTTGTTAATTGGGTCCGTCCCTGATTGCTTTATGTCACCTTTTTTTAACCGTGAAAATCCAGGGTGGCACCACTCCCCCCACACACACTCACGCAAAATAAAAAAGAATTAAAGAAATAAAAAAGAGAGGCACCGCTCCAACCTTTATATACGCTTACAAGAGATACCGGTTTTAGGCTTCATTCTCTTTTCTCTTCAAATCTTCTCTCTAAGAAATATATGTACAAACAAATAAGCTTTTGTGCCATAGTTACGTGTGTATATATAAGCTCAGTTACAATGGATAGATTGCAAAGCTAGAAATTAAGATCGTTGTTCGTGGCATATCAATTGGCAAATGTATGGATCTAGAAAGGTATTATTCATTGCCTTTTTTTCTTTCCCTTTTTTATGTAAGCTGGCTCATGCATGGTTCTTGGTCTAATTTTGTGTGTGTGTGTGTGTGATGTGACAGAAAAGAAAATACACAATTTATTAATTAGTTTGACATGTTTTAATCTTATTTGTTTATTGCTGCAATTATGAAATTAATGTTTTTGCCCGGATGTTTGCTGCTTTTCCAAGTAAGTACTTGCAAAACAGTTTGAAATTGCTCAATCCCGATTGTGTAAAATGCAGATATAAAAAACTAAAAGATGACGATATTGCACCTGAATTCGAAAGTGCTTGTGGAGTGGGATGCCTGAATGTCCTAACAAACACATAATGTGTGTCTGGATACGGTCCATGTGGTGACAAATGCATGAACCAGATTGGTGATTCCACTCCAGTTTCCGTATCACTCAGGGCAGCTAAATTATCCTCAATCGCAGAAAGATTTTCAGTTCCGACATCCATTTCCCATTCCGTTTCATCGATCTTTTCGAGCTCATTAATAGCCCTAATGACAGATGATTTAGATTCAAGAATTGGGACTGTATTGCTACAGAGGCAATTCCCAAATCATTAGCCCGAGATGGACAGCATTTACTAAACATCAGGGCCCACAACCGAAGTTGTTGGACAACCAAAGTTGTTAAAAACATAAATTCGATCTTTATCATATTCAAGGATTGGTTATTACGGAAATTACTCCATTTTCTAATTGGAAAGTGTTCGATAAATCAAAGCCAATGTTCAATTAGTCAATGCCTATTGAAGGAAATTTTTGAATGCTCAATTCTCCTTACAAAATTATATACGAGAATATTAGATATATTATGTAACCTTGAATTTCGGATGTCAATTAATATATAAAACTCCTACTACTTATTCTAGTACCTTTCTTATTCATTGTTGTACTAATTGTAATGAGTTATAATTGATCCACTAGTTTAATAATCGTAACTTCCCCTCCTCATTTGGTATATAAAGACCTCTCCCCATTTTGTACTAGCGATATGAGTTGAAAGGAAAGAATTTCACACCTTTAATTTTTTTTTTTTTTTTTTTTTTTTTTTTTTTTTTTTTGCTTCAAAGTTGTTTGGTTCTGTAGGTCTGTAAAGCAAGGCTAGTGAGAGTTCGGTAGGAAGGAAGGGGGAAGGGGGAGGGGGGGTGAATGAGTTTTCTTTGATTTTTGGAGTTTCTCACTAAGGAATTAAGCTAGTGAAACAGACTAGTCGAACTGCTCGTCCGTTTTACTATGCTGACTTGATTCACTTTGTGAGTGCAGCAGAATAATGATATTTTTAAAATAGGCCTTGGCTTGGTTTTCAGTGTAGTGTAGCGTGCAATGAATGTGATGACACTCAAAGTAAATGAGTCGAGAGAGTTTTTTCGATCTTCGGAGTGGCGTAATCTCCTATGTGACCGCTTTCTCCTGTGACTTAGGAGGAATCACTATTGTACTATACGCTATACAATAGGAAAGTTTCCTTGACACCCCGTAGATGCTTCACACTCTAAATAGCCAATCCTTGCCAGCCTCCAACTGCTTTAGTGGTCTATTTGCACGCAGCTCGTCTGAAGAACTCTCCTTCTTCAACAACTCGTCAGTTTCTCTGTTTTTTCACACCTTCTCTGATGCTTAAACAGGTTCATAGATTTCTTGGTGGTTGAATGTTGAATAGAGTTGGTGTTGTAACAATTGATGATACAAAATGAGAGCTTTGCTGGATCTGACTTTGAAGTTTGATTTGCAGCTCTTTGATCAAGTAGATCACTAGATATTTCTTTGAAGTGCCTTTGAAGAGCTTCTTGATTTTCTTGATGTAGAGTGGTAAGCTTGAAGATTGATTTCTTGTTCTTGATTGTTCAGAGTATTCTCTATGTTCTTGTGCATATTTTCTCTCTGTTCTCTGTTTTTTGTATCTCCTTTTTGATTGACTTTATACCATTCGAAGAGTAGTTCAACCGTTGGAGAAAATGATTGGTTCTCATTTAATGCCAGCTAGCATTAATTTAAAAAGGCCTGTCATATTTCTGCCCGTTGGTTATCTTGTTCTTGAAGCTTGCATCTTTGTGGCTAGCATTAATTATATTTCCACTTGTATACTTTTGAAGCCGTTGATCAGAAATTGATCATTTGGATGGCTACACACCCTCTAATTTATCTCATCACTTGTTGCATAGTCACATTTTAAGTTAGATGTTCCTTTGTGGTTACCCTTGAATGAGTAGTCTGTTTTCCTTGTCCGGATGTCTATTCCTTGCTTCTTCTACTAGTCTGCTTTGACCTAGCCAAGAAAATGGTCTTCTTGAGAGGAGTCTGCTTGTAAGATGGACTGAGATTCTGGTCCTCTTAGTCTTCGAGTCTATTCTAACCTAGACAACTCACCCTAAAAACGATTACAAAACATGTCTGACTAATCTTATACAATTCACATGTCAGACTACTAAGCAAACTTATATTTGGCTACTAAGCCAACTACTTTTGATATCATCAAAACTTTTAATATGTGAGGACCTAACAAGTTCCCCCTTTTGATGATGTCAAAACACAAAGGCGATAAAGTTAAATAAATTAAAGTAAATGCAAATAAGTCAAAGAGAATTTGACTTATGGAGAAAAAGGTAATTTTATCAACAACATGATAAGTCCATTACTTGTTATGCAAGTTATACAAAAGATAATGAAAATAAAGTACATATGAAATATCAAAATGAAAACACTAGTCTTGATGTCGAAGCTTCCTCCAGACTCTTGTCCATCGATATTCTTCAAAAAAAAACTGATAAATACTGGCTCCTCATCATTCCGATCTCCACAAGAGTAGCAGCGAAATTGCATCAGCAAAATAACTTCAAACTTACTTCTTCTTAGATCTACCAACACCACAAAAACAACAAACAAACATCTTTATGCTTTTCCTTTCCTAGTTCCACCAGCACCACCAACATCATCTTTATCATCTTCCCCTTTTTTGGCATTATCTAAAAGAGAGTCGATGAGAATATTGTTTGACTCAGCCTAACTTTCCATGAATTTATTGAAGGCAATGGATAGTAAAGCGACAACTTCATGTAGGTTGTGGATGTGTACATCTTTCCCCAGATTGTGATCGTCATATGCCCTCAATTGGCCTTCTAGTCGATCGATCTTCCGATAGGTGAAGTCATGTCGGCTTCCAGATAAGTGCGTGCCATTCTGAATTTCTCATAACACTTGCTGATGTTGGTTGACCATGAACTCATCAACCATGTGTTATAGTGTAGTTCTTGTGTTGCTGGCTAGGTTTGACACTTCATTTCTCAGGCTTGAATCTTCAACCCTCACATCATATTGAATGTCTCTTGCAATGTCCATCACACTAGGACCTTGGTAATCTGCTGATTGAGGGAAAAACTCTTCTTCCCCCTAAACTGGTTGCTTCCCTCATTGGTTAACTTCTTCTCATTGCTCATTCCCTTCAAGGACCGTAGTATCTGCAATAGGGTCCATTCCCTGAGTAAGTTCACCATTTCCATCAGCTTCATTTCCTCCAGCATCACCATGTTGAAATAGTGTCCTAAACCCAAACGGGTTGGACCAGATCCGACCGGGTCTTATCATTTCTACCATTTCTTTATGTTTATACATATGTCAAACGGCTTTTCTGTTATTACATATTTGTTCGTTTAGCGGACCAATTACGATATTGTTATATGATAACGTCCTTAGTGTCAAACTGTGAAAGAGAAATCATAATAGTGATTATGGTTGATGAGATCTCGACTCACTTTAAAAGGTTTGACACTTAAATGTCTAGAGTCGTATGTGCAATTAAACATAACATTAATAGTACGATTAGACTAGCACGTATTAGATGTCTTCTATCTTATTGAAGGTAGGGATAGATCTCATCTATCGAAGTGTAAGGATACTTGGACTGTACGTGGACGTGTATTAGAGAATGCGTACATTAGACTGACACACTTACTTTTTAAGTGTCGTACTATGTGGCGGTTGTACAATTATCCTGAGACCGGAGTCTTCATGACATCATGGTGTGGATTGTCATATTTTGACACTATTGAGGTTTCCCTTAGCAATCGGTCGATCATGCGGTACTGATTGGGTGTGATCCTGAAGCATGCGTAGGATTCATGTTGTTCGTCCGGAAATTACGTATCCTATGATTAGGAGTATCCGAAAAGGGCATTCTTATAAAGAATGTCTTATTCTCTAAAGTCTTTGCAAAGAGGAAGTAATATGTTACTTTGAGAGAGTGGGATATCTAGATTATAAGATACGGTCGTTGATGTTTGACACTCGACGTACGACCGTATGGATATTGTACCAGCGATATGATTCTATTTTACACGGTAACTGTTTCAAATGAAAGGAAGTAGTCTTCGGTTTTGATTCTTCAGATGACTGGTGGTCACGGTGTGTTGCTAGACGCTATTCCGTGATCGTTAGGTATGAAGGGCTTTTTCGTAATTTCACTTTGTGTCTACGGCCAACATATTTGGAAGCCTATCGGGTCACACATACAAGAACATCTAACCGGATTAAAATGTGGTTATAATTATAACCAAATAAGGAAATTGTATCTCAACTATAAAGTTTTATAGTGATAAATTAATACGTTGGTATTTATTTATTATGAATAAATTAAATACAAGATATTAATTATGTTGATTAAGTATATATACATAATTGATGTATAAGTCCAAATTATTTGTGTGTATTGATACACATGTATTTTTGCAAATTAATTAATCATAATATTATGTTAATTAAAAAATATTCCGGATGCCAATTTTTGGCAATATGGGGTGCATATCTTGAGTGTATGAGATACACTTGGATTGTGTAAATTAATTAATAGTATTACCATATATTAATATTAGATATTAATGTGTATAGATTTGCACCCATGTATAACTTGATTTATGGTAATATAATAAAGATATATTCAATATAAGATATTGTCAATATATATCTTGGAAATATATTTAATATAAGATATTGAATATTAAATGAGATAAATCTAGAATATCTATTTTCCTTATTTTACTAGTAAAAGGTTTTCTTTATCATTAATCTACTGCTTCTCTCAATCATATTAGGACACGGTTGGTGCGCCACTCTCCCTATATAAGAAAGGGTTTGGCTATCTTTTTTGTACATCACAATTAGAAAAGTTCTAATTTACAAAAATAAACTGAGAGCTTCTTAGAGAGAGATTTAGAGAGAGAGAGAGAGAGAGAGGTCGGTCTAGCAACCGGATTTTCTAGTAGCTATCCAAGAAGGATTCCGGCGAGGTGCTTGTGTGGATATTGATAGAGGCCAGACACGTGGACGGCTCGCGCACTACTACTCTCCGTAGACCGTCAAAGCGTCGATCTTTAAGATCAAGCAAGGTAACCACCGTCTACTAACCTAATATGGTTGTTGCTTAAACGAAGTCGATCCTAGTTAAAAGGAAATAAAATTTGGAATTCCGCTGCGTTCCTCTGTAGATTTTCTAACAGTGGTATCAGAGCGAGCTTCGAGCTTAATCAATAAGCATTAGTTAATTTGCATAGTTAATTTTATCGTTTAAATCACGTAATTAAACGATGAAGGATTTTTGATTCACAATACGATACATGAAAATAAAAATTGAAAAAACCGATTTGGGTGGTGCTCGATCGACTGGCGATGGCGGCAGCCTCCTGGCTGTTGGCGTCGGCTGGTGGTTGCTCGGTGGGTCCCTTCTTTTTGTTTTGTGTATTTGTGATTCAATATGGTTCATAGTTATGATTGGTAATTTCTCTTTGCTAGAAGTAATAGCACCGATCGAGACGCTCGATCTTCGCACAGCGGAAACTTATGCGATTTACGATATGAGACATAACTAATTAATGCTACGAGAAGGTTAGTTGATTTACCCAAACTGGAGAGAGATGAGAAATCGACAAAAGAGAGAAGCCGTGATCTTCCGGATTGTATCTCCAAGCGACAACTGGTGGACGTCGATCCTCGCCATAGAACCTCCTCGAATATGCACAAGAAAAGCCCTAGATTTTTCTCCTCTTAATGACTAAGGCAAGAAACTAATTTTTCTTCTTTTTCTATTTGAGTGTGGCGCATTTAATTGTTGTGATTGTGCTAGGAGGAACTCTCTTTATATAGGAAAATAACTAGTCAAGAGAGTTATCCTTTTCACACCACAAAAACCTATTCTCATAAGGAAAAGATATTTTTTTCTACAAAATAAGAGATAATTCCCAAAAAATCAATCTATTATTTTTCCATTAATTATCCAACAAATAGATAATTAATTAATCACACATATGAGATAATCTAGAAAAATTTCTTCTCCTAACTTATCCATAAAAGTGGAGCCATTTATGTCATTATTTTAATAGAAAATGTCTTTTCTATTTTACATATTCTTTACTAAATAAATAATATTTGCATATTCATTAAATAGACCAACTATTTAATTTAATCTCGAGTTCCATAAAACGAGAAAACACTCGCATGATAGGAGCCAACCCGGGGACCATGGACTTATAACCAGTAGTTACGATAAATTGAATAAAATATTCATCGAACAAAATATTTCTACTCAACTTATTAATTCCGGAATTACGCCACCAAAAATCTGAAACTAAACTCTATCGATTATAGATATAACTTATTCTCAAAACGTCGAGTCGAGTCAATAAGTGTCCATTGATATAATCATTTCATATAAACTAACCCTCCATAGACTATCCGTACTGAAGTAGGATTATTTCCGTAAACCTTCTTCACTACATCTTATCCTTATTTACCATTAACCCACTAGTGATCAATTAGTTCATAACCAATACGAACTCCCGGGATTGATTAGTTTTTAGGATCAACAAATAAGGGGATTGTCTTTCTACTTCCCGCAGGAAGGAATGAATTCCATATCTGTGAGACACACTCTTCTCACTCATTCCACAATAGTGCCAACGTGAAAGTGAAGAGAGTTTGAGAATGTGATAAACACAAGAGTAAACTTCAACTTAGTTTATTCATTGAGTAAAAAGATGTATAAATAGATACAATTGAGATAGAGAGACTAGCTAGCTAGCTTGGGCGGCCACTTGAGTATGTAGATGTGGGCGGCAAGCATGCAAAAGTAAAAAGTAAAAGTTATGTCTATGACATAAAGTAAACTAGAGTTTGACATATTAATTGTTTATATGAATCACAATTAATATGTCTTTTACAATTAAATAAGGTGTACAAAATATTATGCACGAAATCCTGAGGCTCAGCAGAGTCTGCTGAGTAATATTAATAGTAATATTAATATTTCCACACCCCCCTCAAACTGGGCTGTATATGTTGATGCAGCCAAGTTTGCTACTTAGTCTGCTGAACATAAGAGGTGGAATAGCCTTGGTAAGAATATCAGCATTCTGATCTGCTGAGGGAACATACTGGAGTTGAATAATCTTGGCATCAATCTTCTCCTTCAGAAAGTGTCTGTCAATGTCCACATGCTTGGTTTTATCATGATGGACTGGATCTTCTGCCATGCATAAGGCTGAATTATTATCACAACAGAGTGTGAGGTTCTTTGATAGTTCTTTGAAGTTCGGTCAAGTACCACTTTTTAGCCATAGAGCTTCACAAATGCCAAGTACAAGTGCCCTTAGTTCAAACTTTTCAAGATCGCTTCTTGACACATGATGGGTTGTTTCTTGCTCCTCCAAGTAACCAGTTCCCCATATATATGAGCAATAGCTTTGTGGTAGACCTCCTCATCAATGTGACATCCAAAATCAATCGACATCGTTGTAGACTTTGATTGATCTATCGTAGACTTGGTGAAGTGCGAGGCCTTGGCCAGAGTGGATTTTAAATACCTCAAGATCCTATTCACTCGCATCCCAATGTTGCTCAAGTAGGGCAATGCATGAATTGATCGACTGTGGCCCGACCCCATATGCAATATCGGTCTTGTGTGAGAAAGGTATATGAGTTTGCCTACAAGCCTTTGATATTGTTCTTTCCTAACAAAGAATGTCACCATGCAATGAGGGTATGACTGGGTCTACCTGAGATACTGACGAGTTTGCATCCCATCATGCCGCTCCTTCATGAGGTCCAGGACATACTTCCTTTGGGAGACCGAAATGCCATTGGTGTTTCTAGCTACTTCCATACCAAGAAAGTACTTGAGGTAGCCTGGATCTTTAACTTGGAACACCTTTGCAAGTAGAGTCTTCAAGTTCGGATCTCGGTGAGAGTCATCTCCAGATGAAGGATGATATCATCCACATATACAATTAGAATGGACCTCCTCTCGGTTGGTTGTCTTGACAAACATGGTGTGATCAGAGTTGCATTGATGATATCCAGCAGCCTTTAACCACAGAGGTGAGTTTTCCAAACCATGCCCTTGGTGATTGCTTGAGCCATATAGAGATTTCCTCGCTTGCACACCTTGCCTTGAGTATGAGGATTGATAAAACCAGAAGTACAGTCATATAAACCTCCTCAAATGAGGTCCCCATTTAGAAAGGCATTTTTATGTCCAATTGGTGAAGAGGCTACCAAGTTGGACACTAGGGAAATCAATACTCGACAAAGGTTGAGCTTTGCTCTTCGTGCAAAAGTTTCCTTATAGTCAATGCCATAAGTTTGAGTGAATCCCTTGCTACCAATCTGGCTTTATACTTGTCAATTTTACCATCGACATTGTATTTGATAGTGAATAACCATCTGCAGCTAATCGCTTTCTTGCCTTTGGGAAGAGTTGTGAGATCCCAAGTATGATTATCCAGAGAGCGATCATCTCTGTTTTAACAACAGACCTTCCACTTATCATTTTGAAGGGCCTCTCCGAATATTTCTAGGGATAGAGTGAGAGTCCAGGTCCTGTGTAAACATGGCAAAGACAGGAGACAACTGATCATAAGATAAATAAGTATGAATAGAATGATCAGTGCATGATCTTTTCCCTTTCCTTAGAGCAATAGGTCCGTCATCCACTTCATGAGACGGTGAGATTCGATGGTCGAGGTCCAGCACTCAGCCCGATGAGGTTCTTGAGGTTCCGTTCGGCCAGGCTCGGGTCGGCCAGACTGGTCGCCAGATCGCGAGGTCGAGAATGTGAGTATCCGCAGGATGCTGAAGGTTATGAGTCTGCTGAGGGTTAGGACTCTGCTGAGGGTAAATGGTTTGCTGAGGGAACGGACTTAGTTCAATCTCAATCAGGTTTCCATCAGGGACTTGCTCAGAGGGTTTGTTTGTAATATGGAGTCCTTTCAAAGAATTTCACATCCATAGAATTGTAAAATTTCTTTTCAGGTAGGAGAGTAACACTTGTAACCTTTCCTGTCCTGTGCATATCCAAGGAAAATGCACTTATGAGCTTTAGGATCAAGTTTATTCTGTGTTGAGCATGGATATAAACAAACACAAAGACAACCAAAGATCTTTGGAGGCAATTGGGTAATAAGATGAGAGCAGGAGTGTGTGGTCAGCAGGGTTTGGAGAGGAGTTTTGAAACCTAACACTCTGCTGGGAAGTCTGTTGATTAAATATGTTGCAGTCAATATAGCTTCACCCCACATGTATTTAGGAACATGTGTAGTGAACATGATTGATCTGGCCATTTCCAGCAGATGCCTGTTCTTTCTTTCAGCAACCCCATTCTGTTGAGGTGTTTCCACACAACTACTGATATGAACAATTCCTCTGTTTGTCAAGAAGTTACTGAGGTTAGACTCATAGTATTCCAGAGCATTATCAGTCTTTAAGATCTTGATCTTAGTATCAAATTGGGTGGAGACCATGTGATAAAATTCTTGGAAGATAGGTCCAACTTCAGATTTGTCTTTCATTAAGAACAGCCAAGTGTTTCTGGTATGATCATCAATGAAGGTTACAAACCACCTTTTTCCTGTTATACTTTTCACTCTTGAGGGTCCCCATACATCACTGTGAATTAGGGTGAAAGGGGAAGAGGGCAAGTGAGGTAACTTAGCATACACAGATTTGGTGAGTTTAGCAAATTGACAAATATCACATTGAAGATCATTAAGATTACATCCTTTAAACAATTCAGGGATTAAAGACTTTAAATAACCAAAACTTGGATGTCCTAGTCTATAATGCCATAACATGATATTGTCTAGGTTTTGAGTGCAGTTGCTTGAGGCGGTTCTGTCTTCTCTTGATCTTCTGTCTTGACGAGGTTGATCACAAACAGTCCTGAGTAGGGTTTAGCTTGCCCAATCACTTCCTGAGAAGAAAGATCCTGGAATGTGCACTGATTCTTATTAAAAACAACAGTCCAATTCAGATCTTTAGTGAGTTTACTGACGCAGATATAAGGTTCTGATCTAACTTTGGAACAAACAGACATTCTGTAGATATATCTCGATTAGTAAGTTTAACCTTCCCAACACCTTTTGCATAAGAAATGCAGAACCATCAATGAGTCTTAATTTGAATTTGGTTGCATGGCATATATTGGGTAATAAGGTTTTATTACTACTCATATGGGAAGAAGCCCCAGAATCAACAATCCAAGTCTCATTACTAAGAGGTGAGTTGTTAAGGCCATATTTATATGATTATTAAGGGTATATTTCATTATTATTTTCCCCACATTTGCATAATTTACATGAGAATTAAGGTTTTAAGTGTAATTATTTAATAAAGATGATTTTAAGAGGGTTGTATGCAAAATTGATGATTTTAAGTGTTGATTTAATGGAATTATTATTATTTGGATTTTATTACATTTTTGCATTGTTTATTTATCATGTAGGAGTTAATTTTCGTGCATATAAAGTGGATAAATGAAGCTCAAGTCGAATTATAAGAGATAGAGTTGGAATTGGCTTGAAGAAATTGGATAAAGATGATGAAATCCGATCCTCAAAGATCTTGGACGAGCGTTAAGTGCGATGTCCATTCCAGCACGGGCGTTTGATACAGATGGACGAAAGCGTCCGAATTGTGTTTTACATTCGAGAGAGTTCGGACGGAGGATGAACGAAAGTTTACTCAGCGTCGAGCATTCTCGACGGGCGTCCATAAGACCAGGCGAGCGTCCGTTGCCGACTTAACCCTAACCGACTCAAATTCCTATAAATAAAGCGGCACCCCAACCCTAATTCATATACCACATAATTGAGATCGCAAATTCACCAAAAGTCATGCGAGAACCCTAATTTCACAGAGATGCAAATCTCCCAACCAACAATCATATCCAACATGATTGTTGGCTAGAAACTGCAAGAGAGTCGACGGAGGAAGCCTATCAACAACACAAACCAACTAGAGTTCGATGCTTAAGTTTAGTGAGTTTATTTCATAGTTTTTCATTACTTTGGATCTGCTTTTGTATTGTTTAAGTTTTATTGAATTAAGATTTGATGAAACGATCTATGTTTAATTTATGCTTGAATAAATTTATGAAAGTATGTTTATTTAAGTTCTCTTTTATTCAAAGTAATGCATCTAATCATGTTATAAGAGATTAGGCATGTTTAGTTGAGTAAGAGTTTGGAAACGATCTCGTGATTTCGTGTTGATTGCATGTTTAGTTTGTTTGAAAAGATAAACGAAACCCTAGAATTTGATTGAAGATATTTAATTGAATTAAGTGAATAAATCACTACTAAAAACTATGTCTTTTTAATCACCATCTAGTTGGGATTGTTGGTTGATAGGTGGAATCTAGTCGCTTCTTTGTGTTTTCCTTTAATTGTTTTAATCAAAATCGCTTTAGATTAAGTTTAGTTTAAGTTTTAGTTTTATAAACCCTAGTTTCTGTGCTTTTTTTACAAATTTTCGCTTTCATTCATAATCGGACGTTCGTCCGCATAGCAGCGCACGCCGTCCATTAGGTTTAGTTTTGGGGCGCTCGCTCACTTTAGTGAACGCCGTCCGCTTTTTCTGCTTTTCTTATTTTTCAAACTGTTTTTATTTCTTGTTTTAGTTTTAATTCTTAGGTTTAGGTTTTAGTTAGTTTCACCTTTAGTTTAGTAGTTTAGTTCATAATTGTGACATAATTGATATAGATTTATATCTCGAATCCGATAAACATTCCACTCCTTGGGACGACCCGTAAACACCCTATACTACGATCCTTATACTTGGGGTGTTTCGGTTTATAAATTATAAAACTAGTTTTTACCGAACATGAGTAAAATATACCTGTTTTAGCATGAGTGGCCATTTCAGTAGGGGAGCTACCTTCCGATCTTTGAGCAATAAAGGCTTTAAAGGCGACAAACCGAGCATTGACTTCATTGTCATTCTCCTCTTCACTGACAAGTTTGCCTTGACTTTCCCTGGTTGGTTTTGAGGTTTTAGAGGGGGTAGGTTTTCCATGTAGCTTCCAACAATTGTCCTTGGTGTGATTTGTGCGTTTGCAGTGATCACAGAACAGCCTTTCCAGGCTTTCTCAAGAGCTTTCCTCAGTAAGTCCCAAGAACTCAAAGCAGCCTTCCGACATTCAAGAGGCGCACCTTCTTGGGGTTATCGGCAGGGTGTTCAAAGCAAGATGACTTTCCTCCTGCTTTCTTCATGTTTGACCTCATCAAACATGGATTTGAGATTTGGGAGAGGTTTTGTGGCAAGAATTCTCCCTCTAACATCATCAAGAGTAGGATTCAGTCCAGTGAGGAACTTGAATACTCTCTTCTTTTCTATGATGTCTTTATATAGAGCAGCATCCTTGACATCATTCCAGGTGTGAGTTTCCAACATATCTAGGTGTTGCCATGCCTTAGATAGTTGATTGAAATATTGAGTTACAGACATATCTCCTTGTCTGCAGTTTTGAATCTGAGCTTCGAGTTCATAGACTTCAGATGTATTGTCTTTTTTTGAGTAAAGGTCTCTGGCATTATCCCAGATTTCCTTAGCAGTGGCATACATCATGAAGTTCTCACTGATCTCTTTTGTCATAGACCTCGTGAGGATGGTCATGACTTGGTTATTTTCTGTGTCCCATGCTTCAAACTTGGGGTCAGTTTCAGCAGGGGCAGGCTTGGAACCTGACAGATATCCCATCTTGCCCTGGCCGGAGATATACATTTTCATAGACCTTGACCATAGCAAGTAATTGTTACCATCAAGTTTATGATTTGTAAAAGAAGAGTGTTCAGTTATCCCAGTCTGCTGAGGCAGCTGTGAGTCTACTGAGGAAGATGAAACTTCAGATAATGTTGACATTTTTCTGAAAAAGAACTGAGTTTTGCAGCGGATTTTAGAACTCAGTAAGTCTCTGATACCATGAAGAGAGTTTGAGAATGTGATAAACACAAGAGTAAACTTCAACTTAGTTTATTCATTGAGTAAAAATATGTATAAATAGATACAATTGAGATAGAGAGACTAGCTAGCTAGCTTGGGCGGCCACTTGAGTATGTAGATGTGGGCGGCAAGCATGCAAAAGTAAAAAAGTAAAAGTTTTGTCTATGACATAAAGTAAACTAGAGTTTGACATATTAATTGTTTATATGAATCACAATTAATATGTCTTTTACAATTAAATAAGGTGTACAAAATATTATGCACGAAATCCTGAGGCTCAGCAGAGTCTGCTGAGTAATATTAATAGTAATATTAATATTTCCACAGAAAGTGATTCAGACCGCGCCTCTTAGCGATCCTTAATGAACACATCAAACCCTATCTTGAAACCAATAGGAGTATGCAATCACTTCAGGATTAAGGTTAATCCATATATGATCATCTTGTGATTTAATAAGATTTCTCAATCATGGAATTATATGAGAAACTCATATTAAATCAGTCCAGTCCTATATGACTCACATCATATATAAATGCCCCACTTAGACAACCAATGTCGACGGTCCGGATAAGACGGTCACACCATAAAGTGTTATGGGCGCATTAATGGTGGTTTAATCAATAGACCTAATACTTTGATTAAGTTCACCACAGACTAACATTTCAAGTATCACCATAAACTTAATCCTCATGTGTGACACACATTAAGTTATATGGATACATCTGATACAACTTAGTGTTTTCAGTAGTGTATTACTTACAAGCACGAAGCAAGTAATAAGATGAGGATAAATCTGTCATTTATTAATTCAAAAAACAATTACATAAATTGTCTTACGGGCGCTACTTCCAACAATCTCCCACTTGCCCGTAAGGACAAGCAACAATTGTCTTTCGGGCACACTATATCTAAGAATCTCCCACTTGCCCGTATAGACAAGCAATGATTGTTTTTAGAGCACCACACCCTTATCCTATCTATCCACAGCATTCTCCCACTTGCTCTAAAGCGGATGAGACATATCTCCCAATTTCATACCCGCCAAGCTCTTATCAATGACATTAGATGCCACACGGCTTAGTAAACTGATCAGCTAGGTTGTCGGCTCGAGGCGATCTTTAGGACCGAAACGTCGTCTGTTTGCACGATCTGTCTGACCAGGTGGTACTTTCTCTCAATATGATTTTTAACTCTTGTGATTGTGAAGATCATTTGCATGTGCTACCTCTCAACTGTTTTCACAGTAAAATGATATCGGCTCATCGAGACCTGGAATCACTTCCCGATCCAACAAAGAACTTCTCAAGCCACACTGCCTTTTTAGCTGCTCCGAATGCTGCTATGTATTCGACTAATAGAGTCAAACTGGCAGTGCTGGATTGCTCCAGACTATAGCTCCATCACTATGAGTAAACACTGAGTCTGAGATCGACTCACGATCATCCTTAATCCGACAAATAATCAGAATCAGTGTAGTCAACGACACTCAGGTTCGCACCCGAATACACAAGCATATGATTCCTCGTTCTCAAAGGATACTTGAGGATGTACTATACTGCTATCCATTGCTTGAATCCAAGACTCGACTTTTATTGACTTTTAATAACCCGACTTTCTCTATCCAAGAGAGAATCTATCCCATTTTCTCTATATCCGAAGTTGAGAGAATTATTCCGTGAGGGGTTATGTAGAAAACCTCTCATTGAATTTTACATTCAAAAATGCATTATCATCTTGAAACCAATAAGATGGATGGGATATTGCCAACAACTTGTTCTCATGAATTCGACCGAATCAAATTCTAAGAATATAGTCCACTTTTCTGATTCAGAGAAGCTTTGGCTCGTCAGTTCTTGACTTGGATAACACACCCATGTTGTTTCTAACTGTTGCAGTGTTATCTTTCTTATTAACACTAATACTCACTACTTTACCAATATTGATATCCTAGTCTACAAAATACTTATCAATATTTTGGTCAAGCCCATATATTTCAAAACATGTGACCTTTAATGACCTAGTGGTTTGCTTTAATCCACAAATGGATATAAGCATATGCAGTCAATTTTCCATTGGCTTTAAGCTAAAACCCTTCTGTTCCGAATAAGATCAGACTCCGTTGTTTGGCAAGAAAATATTTAGGGCATCACCCCTATTGAACTTTCTGCTTTCCAAGAAGTCAAGCATGGCCGAGTGGCGAGAGATTTTCAGGGCATCACCCCTGGTTAACTCTCTACTTCTTTGGGAATTACCCTTAGTTTTGCCTTGAAAGATAAACTTTCCATTCATTCTCATCACATAGATCCAATTACTCGCACTGGGCATGAGACACTCAGGTTGTTCTACAAGACTGTGAATAGAACTGGACTACCAAAACTCCATTTACAGGTTTATTGCTTTGAACCAACCTCTTATTATCAGAATCATATACCCCTTCTGATTGAGGTCAAGTTAAATTATTAACTCGATGCCTAACTAACACACTAGCAAGAGAACTAGGTTCAATCGTAGTATAGCTAGATAGAGTCGAGGTCGATCCCACAGAGACTCGGCACAAACACAACTTTATTCTATCAGAACTAAATCGAAAGGGCGGTCTATGACCAACTAAACGCAGTAAATAAAATAGTGACAACCACAAGACATAGAATACCACAAAGACAAACTAAAAACTACTAAACAAGGACAAAATTATTAATATTATCTTAACAAAGAATATTAAGAATATTGATTACGCTAGTAGCTAACGACTCCCCCATGTGAACTAGATTGACAATGAGGCAAAACAAACGTTAAAGATTAATTATTATGACTAAGGGAGTCATCCCCTAAGGTAGATTTAGCTCCGATTAGGCCATCTAAATCATTGTGCCTCCATTACATGACTTCTCCTTTTAATGCCTCCATCTCATATAACTTCTGACACAATTACGAAACTAGGGATGCCGGTATAAACCGTAACCTCATCTAAGCAACATTCCTAGGGTAAGACGTACTTCTTAGATGACGATTCAATCTAGATCCTAAGTAACAATCACTTTTTAGGTTTCATGTTAAATTATGATGACAAATAATTAAGTTGATCAGGTTTAATTACTCGCTTTAATTCCAAATCGTAGAATCGACGTGGTCGGCCGGTCATAATTCGCCTCTAAGCTTCACCACACTCGGTCGACCGAATGACATGTCTCGGTCGGCCGAGTGACATGTCTCGCTAATCGAGTGAAGGTCTGCGTAGGTACAAATTCTGACTACTTCTTAACGTTTCTAATCTAAACACATGGGTTCGTAATTAGTCTACATCGCGGAATCAATACAAGAAAACTACTCCATAATAAAATAAATCAGATCTACGAATAAAGATTGCATAATTGAAAATTCATACCCTCGAAGACGAGAATGACTCCCAATCTTTAATGCGCTCCCTAACCAGAGAATCCGACGACTCCACAATGAATGAACATAAACAAACTAAAACTTTATAAACTCAAGGTATTGTATGTATTGTATCTTGTAGGGTGGTTGTGTGTTTTTTTTCAATTTCGTAGCTGCTGCCTATATAGAGGCTATAGCCGACCTAGGAAGGATCTAGAAGATATACACGCGTTTTCTTCTGGATAAGCTTCGGGTGACCGAACATCAACCCTCGGTCGACCGAATGATGTGGCTCGGTCGACCGAGCCTCTTTTTTGCACATGTTAAATGTGTTTCTCGTCTAACTTGCTCCCCACTGCATTCTTCCGTGCTGATCTGATTTCTCTAACTTACCCCTTGATTAATGCTCCGATTTTCTTCCTTATTATCTTGAGATTCACTGATTGAATGACATTTATCCTCCCGATTTATCATGATCTACAAAATCAGCATTTATCGCACAATAAATTGGTCTTTAATAATAAAAATAGCTAAATACCAAAAATCATATTAATAATCACTTAACATTAAATAATACATATAACAAGTGATTTAATATGAAATATATATAATTAACTCCGATTTAAGGTTAGAATTGATGACATAAATAGGTATATTTTAACCGTCATCACCTTCAAAGGGCCATAGGTTATCAATCACCCCAGTAGGCTGTAAAGTCTGCATAATCACAGTAGGTCAATGGTTAAACCATACTCCCACTGTTTTTGGTTGGATTGGCATTCTGATCTGGTTCAGTATTACTTATCAGTGTTATCCCCCAACAACCAATGTTGGATGGGTTTAATTAAATCAAATAGTAACTCCTTGTGGTCTAAGGTTGTTATATATACGTTCTCCTAGAAAGGCTATGACAGTTCACTAAGATATTTCACGAACAGTCACCGTCTGAACGTGTATGCAAAATCTCTAGTCCTACCTTCAAGCACTAGTGCTAAATGCCTCTATTTGCGGAAGTGGAGTAAATGTTATTCACTCTTTTTCTACATATTCATAAGCATCTTCTAGGTAGACTTTTCGGTATCACTTATTAATGTAAACCGTTATTTTGCAACTAACATTTTAATTGAGTTAAGCAGTGTATTGTAGCATATCAATAACTATACAAGACTACATGGTTTATCCTTTCAGTGAAATTGTTTCACTTGGAGGTAGGCTGAGCATCATTTCCAAATACTATGCCATAGCCTATATCTGAGCATATGATACTCTCGTCTCTGGTAATATCAGAGATTCCTCCAAAAATTAAGATAAACTAATCGGCGTTTCGAGTAGTTATTAGACAAAATGTCTACCACTCAAAACCTCCCACTAGCTTGTATCCTTCATAAGACCCCGAAAGTCAATATGAACAAGCTGTGATACTTCTTCAGCTCTATTACCTTTCCAAGTTGAAAGGCTACTTAGTCATTTTTCCTTTGAGATATTGTTCTTAGACTGGGAGATAGGAATCACCCTTAGCCAGTCTTCAGATCTTATCTCTAGGATATATGCACTAATTAATAGATGCTGAAGAATCGTTTATCTAAATACGGAAACCATTTGTCTTAATAGTTTATGATTTGTTACATATACCTTTTCAGTATTACTTAGTGGATCTGACTTTATCAGACAAAAGTCCGAGTCTCAGAAGCGTATACAAATGTCATATTCACTTTCTTTAAGGCAACTATATTATCGATTTGAAAGTGAATCCATTCATTCCAAAGAATCGGAAAAATAGAAATTAAATTTCTGTGATATTCAAGGATTAGAATCTGAAATTTTGTTTCCTTATATCACTCCCACTACCTTAGCTGAAATAACTGCCCGTTGTCTACTCTTCATCATGAATGCCCAGCTACCTTGTTCTTACAAAAGAACTTTAGCTTCCGAGTCAAATTACTCGATTTAGAAAATATCTAAGGATTCTTAGGTTGGTGATCCGAAATCACTTTCATTATCCTTTACTTTCTTTTAATAATATTTCGGTTTAGCTTTTAACTTATTTAGTTTAGATGACTTGTACTTGTAGACATTCTTTCCCATTCTTGAATTTCATTAAGGAAATGGCCTTGAACTAGCAGTTTATAATAGTAGACACTACTCGTAAACTGTGGGATGTCTGGCGAGATTGATACCAAATCAATTTCATCATCTTTGAACTGATTTTGTTTTGTCTCTCGCCAAAGACGAGTGACAAAGAAGCGGTCATTCTTATCAAATGTCACTTAAGTTTATAGGCTCAAGAGGATCATCCTCTTTCGAAGATTAATTTGCATTCTCCATTATTGAGTTCAACGTTATTGTTACTTTTCCACTTTTACGAAGTCATATCAGTCAATTTATCGTGTTTAGCAGTTTAGATACCTTGAGATGATATGTAGTTGTAAAATAATTTATGACAGAAATATAAATCAAATCATACACCACAACATATAATAATTTTAGGAATTATAAACGTGATGTCATGCATGCAGTTTATCCCCATTCCAAGGATTTAATCTCACACTCAAGTGTCGCCAAGTGGTAGGTCAAAGAGGTGACGATTAAATTGAGACAATCTCTCTCAACAATTAACTGAGAATCATACATCCCGATTTAATTGTTGATTACCTTCTTTTTTCAGCCAAGATATTTTCAAAAAAATACCCTTTAGAGTGTGACCTACTGTTTCGGATTTTTAAGTAGACCCGGAGTACGCCGCCGAAGGGTAGGTCAGTGACCCGACGAGTACTTAAAATCCTATCCTTTCAGAAACCAAGCCTTGAATTTTGATAGCGGTGAAGGCCATCCGAAGGGGGCCGAAATCAAAGCGGCACGAGGAGTCACCATTCTCTCACGGTGCTTGTGTCAACAGTAGAGGCCGAGGGGTCGGTTGTCACCTTCCCCGCTCCCACTCGTTATTTTGAAAATTAGGTAGTCTTATTAGGATTTTCAGAATTCCTTCACAATCCAAAAACAATAAATCATGAATATTTAAGTTAATCCTCCCACTAGTTCATCGGTTCCAAATACCGTCTAACTAGTGTCACTTATTCACGACTTTCCAATTTTATGGATTTATTAAAATTCCTCGTGTAGACGCTACACTATTAAAATTCACCAAGAATTTTATAATCCCAATACATTAAGACTTTATTATTTTATAATAATTCAAAAACAATAAATCATAAAATTTAAAGCTCCCACTAGTTTATCGGTTCCAAATACCGTCTAACTAGTGACACTATATTCATGATTTTCCAATTTTTTGAATATTTAGAAATTTCTTGTGTAGACATTACACAACTAAAAAATCACCAAAGAATTTAAAAATCCTAATAATGTCATGATAAAAATTTAATTTGGATCTCGGAATTTTTTTCAATAATTCGAAAAAAAATAAATCACGAAAAGTAATCACCAACTTATCGGTTCCAAATATTGTCTAGTTAGTGTCCTATCTTTTCACGATTTTCTAATTTTCTCGATCATTAAAATCCTTTTACGTAGCCACTACATAAATAAAATTCACAAAGAATTTTATTATCCTAAAAGGTTCTGGGATTGTTGAATTTTTCGAATAAATCAAAAACAATAAATCAAGAATAGCAACCACCATTGAGCTGGTTCATGTACGACTGCTGGATGAATCGGGCGAAGGTTGCCCCATTGAGCCTCAGCTCGCTGGATAGTTTGACCTTGCCGGACCCCTGACGCTAACGTCGCACTTGGACGGACAAGTCCAGTCGAGCCGAAGCCCTATTGACCGACCGAACCAATTTTTTCAAACCTTTTGCTCAGTTGATGTCCAACTTTTCCGGATTTTCCAATTTTTCTGATTATCAAAATTAAATTTTTTTTTGTAGACACTACTTAACGTAAACCCCGTAGGATTTATTATCCCAAATTAATTTTATCAAGTGAATTTTATTTCCCGATAAAATTCAATTCGTTTTAATTAATTACATAAATTAATCTAAATTAATTATCGTGTTCATACATGTCTAATTAATGTCAATATTAATTTTCTACATGTATGCATATGTTATGAGTGAAATTCATAAATATGATGCATGTCATGGCATGATTATCTCACATAAATTATCAAACAAGAAAATAAATGCGTAATAGTAAACCACTGAAATGGATCGTTGGTACCCTCGTAACTAACCTATTAAAAGGTTGAAAAAAAAATATTACAAGGAAATTCCTCTCGTACTGATGCATGTTGATCTTGGAAAAATTGATGGTTTTGGGGCATGACCTTTAAAACATGCCTTTATCAATATTTACCTTTTCCTTTTCACGTACTGTGCAGCCCCCTTTTTTCATTTTTATTTTTCCTTTTCTTTTTCTTCCTTTTGATGCCCCTTTCGTCTCATAAAGGATTTTGATGCTTCTTGGCCGCCGGTTGGTCGAAGAAAAAAAACACTACTGTGAATTGTAAATTACAAAAATAAATTACATATAACCTATATTCGTATAATACTAATTATACGAGCTTATAATAGATCTAACAGTAAACAAGTACCAACCCCAATCCATCTCGTCAACCACAACATTCAATCATTAAAAAAAATAAAAGATGCAACCTAATATGCAATTCCACTCCTAATTAATTAATCATTCTCTCGGTATCGTAAAAATTTAACCTGGCTCCGATACCACATACTAGAAGTAATAGCACCGATCGAGACGCTCGATCTTCGCACAGCGGAAGCTTATGCGATTTACGATATGAGACATAACTAATTAATGCTACGAGAAAGTTAGTAGATTTACCCAAACCGGAGAGAGATGAGAAATCGACAAAAGGGAGAAGCCGTGATCTTCCGGATTGTATCTCCAAGCGACGACTGGTGGACGTCGATCATCGCCATAGAACCTCCTCGAATATGCACAAGTAAAACCCTAGATTTTTCTCCTCTTAATGACTATGGCAAGAAACTAATTTTTCTTCTTTTTCAATTTGAGTGTGGCGCATTTAATTGTTGTGATTGTGCTAGGAGGAACTCTCTTTATATAGGAAAATAACTAATCAAGAGTGTTGTCCTTTTCACACCACAAAAACATATTCCCATAAGGAAATGATATTTTGCTACAAAATAAGAGATAATTTCCAAAAAATCAATCTCTTATTTTTCCATTAATTCTCCAACAAATAGATAATTAATTAATCACACATATGAGATAATCTAGGAAAATTTCTTCTCCTAACTTATCCATAAAAGTGGCACCATTTATGTCATTATTTTAATAGAAAATGTCTTTTCTATTTTATATATTATTTACCAAATAAATAATATTTGCATATTCATTAAATAGACCAACTATTTAATTTAATCTCTAGTTCCATAAAACGAGAAAACACTCGTGCGTAAGGAGCCAACCCGGGGACCATCGACCTATAACCAGTAGCTACAATAAATTGAATAAAATATTCATCGAACATAATATTTCTACTCAACTTATTAATTCCGGAATTACGCCATCATAAATCCGAAACTGAACTCTATGGATTATAGATATAACTTATTCTCAAAACGTCGAGTCGAGTCGACAAGTGTCCATTGATATAATCATTTCATATAAACTAACCCTCCATAGACTATCCGTACTGAAGTAGGATTATTTCCGTAAACCTTCTTCACTACATCTTATCCTTATTTACCATTAACCCACTAGTGATCAATTAGTTCATAACCAATACGAACTCTCGGGATTGATCAGTTTCTAGGATCAACAAATAAGGGGATTGTCTTTCTACTTCCCGCAGGAAGAAATGGATTCCATATCTGTGAGACACACACTTCTCACTCATTCCAGAATAGTGCCAACGTGAAAATGATTCGGACCGCACCTCTTAGCGATCCTTAACGAACACATCAAACACAATCTTGAAACCAGTAGGAGTATGCAATCACATCAGGATTAAGGTTAATCTATATATGATCATCTTGTGATTTAATAAGATTTCTCAATCACGGAATTATATGAGAAACTCATATTAAATCGGTCCAGTCCTATATGATTCTCATCATATATAAATGCCCCACTTAGACAACCAATGTTGACGGTCCGGATAAGACGGTCACACCATAAAGTTTTCTGGGCGCATTAATGATGGTTTAATCAATAGACCCCATACTTTGATTAAGTTCACCACGGACTAACATTTCAAGTGTATCACCATAAACTTAATCCTCATGTGTGACACACACTAAGTTATATGTCTACATATGATACGACTTAGGGTTTTCAGTAGTGTATTACTTACAAGCACGAAGCAAGTAATAAGATGAGTATAAATCTATCATTTATTAATTCTAAAAACAATTACATAAATTGTCTATCGGGCACTACTTCCTACACTCTTTTGTTTAGTTAATGTCATGTGGCTAACTAATGATTCAAATAGTTTGGACCATTGGAATGCCACATGGCACTATTTGGTTTATGGTCCCTAATTATGGACCTATGCTAAACCTAGCCTTTCCAATTTTGTTTGGAATAGGCCTAGGCTCTTTTTAAAATATTTAATTTTGGAAGGGCCTAGGCCTGGGCTATTTTCAAAATATTTGATTTTGGAAAGGGCCGAGTTGGTGCATTTTGGTTTTGGAAACTAAAGGCATCCCTTTTGGTTAGGAATCAAAAGGAATGAAACGAAAGAGAGTTAGTTTTAATTTTGATTTATTTTGAAATAGTTCTAGTTTATTAAAATAAATAAAAAATGAAATTGTTTGAAATTAATAGTTAATTTTATTTCGATTAAAATCATTTAATTAAATAAATATTAATTAGTTAATTGACTGGATAAAATTAATTAATTGATTAGACGTTAATGGGTTAATTAAGACGCAAGTTGGTAATTTTAATATTTATTTTTTTCATAAGATTTTATTGTATGGATTAAATATGTTAGATATAATATGATTATATGGACCCCGATTGATCATTGATTCTACCAATAGGATAGATGTGAATAATTTAATTTTTCTGTTGGTTTTTGAAATTGTCCTAGACCGTTATGAAAAACGTGACCTAGTTTATTTTCTGCATTATCCCATTCCCATTAGCTCCCCCCACCCCCCGCCCTCCTTGTGTGCAGCGGGTGTATTTATTTTATTAGATAGAATGTAATTTAACAAGAATGGAGCAGAAGATGGAGACCAAAAAATATAA
The DNA here is from genome assembly GCA_026214975.1 of Gentiana macrophylla. Classification (NCBI taxonomy): domain Eukaryota; kingdom Viridiplantae; phylum Streptophyta; class Magnoliopsida; order Gentianales; family Gentianaceae; genus Gentiana; species Gentiana macrophylla. The sequence goes on along the minus strand of CM047809.1, from coordinate 82,682,813 downwards.
AGATCCCATTAGAGATGGCGTATTAAAGATCCTATTGGCGGTTGCAGCTACCCTTAGATTGTGACCCGTGGTTTCGTCAGTTTGTATTCGAAACCGCATTTAGGAAAAGTCCATGATCATACCGGTTACTTTACGCATTTATTTATTTTGTGTTTGTATTTATTTTATATGATACGATAGATGCATGACTAGACACAATCTAGATGAATGTGTAGGATGTATGTCTATAGAGATAGATATAGCTGATGAGACCGTAATTAAAATTAATTAAGTGAATTAATTTACATAAATACTTCCACAACAAAAATTGAAGTAGAAATTTTGTCTCTCAATATTATAATGATGGTGATGAACCCTTGTTCGGATCCAACTGATCGGCCCTCGTCGGGAGTTGACCTACCTTGGGTATATCGTCGTTATTGAGATATGATCGTATGAGATCTCGTGAATATTGGGTTATGACTTGACTAGAATATCGCAGTGATTGGTGTCACGGATTTTATCTAACAAAACAAACAAGTAATAAAATTTATAAATCCTGTATCTCCCCAAGTGTAGGGATCGTAGTATAGCGATTATATCGGAGTCGGTCACAGGGAATCGAGGTATCTAGTTCAATTAATTCTCCTAAGGTTGATACAATTATTCCTAAACCTAAACTAAAACGGAAAATAAATCGACATGAGGATTGTCACCCAAAGCCAGGAAAATATCGCTATAACAAAAGCAAATAAAATAAAACTACAACTAAGAAAACAATAAAACTAACTATCATGATAATGACTGAAGCGAATCAACATAGAACAAACATGATCCACCATCCCGCAACCCTTAATTCTTCCCTAGATTATCTTATGATGATTCAATCAAAGTTGTGGTTCACCTAATCAAAGGTATGAATTCCTACTTCCGTAAGTAATCCGCCTATCAATCTCATCATCTTCCGATCTATAGAGATTAACGCTCTCAAAACAAGGTGCAAGATTTATTAGATCTAACAACCTAGAAATCTAACCTATCAACTTCCGTTATGTCAAGGTTAAAAGTCTAATCTTTCCTATGGTGATCTAAGGTTTACACCGATTTTCATCATACGGTAAACATCAAATAGCAATACATCTTTCGATATCGATTGCATAAACAAATAAACAAAGGAAAGATACAAACTTTAAATAAAATCACTCACAAGATTATCCAAGAGAGAAATCAAAACGCCATTAAAAGTAACCATGGATGCTCCAGGTTCACGGCTTGAAGACCATCAAAGATGGACGAACAAGAACGAAAAAGAACGAAAATAAAACCTAATCTAATCGCCACCCCAGCCCCCCAAAAGGGGTCGCCTAGGCTCTCTCTCTAATGTTTGTGTGTCAAGAGGATCGAATTATATCTCCATTAGGGTAGAAATCATAGCCAGTATTTATAGACTTTTTGAGGCGGCTCACAAGAATGGCGGTGGACGGACGCTCGTCCGTAGCTTGACGCCCGCCCAAAGTTCTGGGACGAAGTGGACGCTTGCTTCAACGATCTTCTCACCGGACGCCGGATTACCGGATCAACACACGATTCTTCATCTCTATCCTCAATCCATTTCATCTCTATCTTTCTCCTCTTCATTAATCATCAAATAATTCGAACTTTATCACCTTTCTTCATATAAATCTTCAATTGAACATTATCCAATCCTCCATTGAGCCGCATTATGGTGTATCTACAATCATCAAAAACATGCAGAGTGTAACCATATCCAAATAATCATAAATTCATCAATAAAACGCATAAATTAACTAATTTTGCGAATCAACCATTAAAAACCTCACTTGCTTAATATTTCAATATAAAGCTCGATTTCTACGAAAATAATACGAATATAGGGGAAATTATTATAAAATATATCGTTAAAAAACGTATAAAATCACCCTTAACAACTGGCCTTCATCAGGACCGTCTTATTCTAGAGGCAAGATGTTAACTACCACATGTAGATGTAAAGTGTCAAAGAGTTGACTAGTCAACCATCAAGAGTCACATAGAGATGTGATTGGTAAAGGGTTACCTACTCTTCGAGTTATTCAGGTGCCCTCGTCGGGAATAAGGGTAACTAGATGGGATCTTGGCCACTAAAGAATTTTGAAAAATTCTTGAAAGTCAATTTGGAGTAGTTGACTAGTGAGAGCAAAATCATAAACCAAAAAAACCATTTTTGATTTTACATGTATAAACAACAACACTCTTTTATCTTTATTTAATGTTGTAGTTTTAGCAAGCTTTTATTTCTATGTTTTTACTCTCAATTAGTAAACCAAATTATGACTGTTACATTTTGTGAAACGTTCAAGTATGGTTAAGTAATTTTAATCCTTTTAAAATAAGCAATGACTCGAGCAACCCCGTTATAGTAGTTAGAGACAAGGAGCCTACATATTTGATGGAGTGCTCCAAGAATTTAATTTATTAATGAAAAATGGAAGCTCATGATATGATTAAATCACTTGAAATAAGTTTCAACGAATTAATCATATATTGGATACGATCCAATATGATAATTCTATCATACGATGACAATCAATTCAAACGTTGGAGAAGAATGACCACATCGAATTTCGGAAAGGCTGTTTTCATAGTTGTAAGATTTAAGTATCGACTTATTTCTTTAATCATTGCTTGAAAGTTAATTAAATAGTTCATGTTTTGAATATGATTCAAAAGGCTAAATAAACTATCTAATAAACATTGGATTTTCTTTATGAAAGGAAATTGAAGACATAGCTGTTGTGATTCTTCTTAAGTCTTATGAAGACTGAAGTAAGAAATATTTACAAGTGCTTAAGGGATTAAAAAAGAAAGTTAGGGCAAGTGCTTGAATAAGAGAACTTATCGAAGTCTCTATTCTAAGCAAGAAAGTTGAGATAAATCTATCTAAGCTCAAGTCAACTCTTAGATATATGATATCTTTGGAGTATGATTAAATTAGAAAGGTTTAAATATAGAATATTTTAAGACACGAAAAGTGAAGCAAACGTTGCAACATTTTCGGCATTGTATTCTGAGTCTAGTAAACTGATAATGGAACAAAATACATGTTATTGTGTTTTGGCTCTTATGAAGAACACGAGTTCAATTATTTGTTAGGATTTAGTAGACATATTCAATTGTAAGGAATAAATGTTATTCCGATTAAGTTGAACATTCACTAAATCTAACATACTAGATTGGTGTCACTATATAGTTGATATAGGTGATTAAAATCTCAACCAAATATTCGTATGGCTGTTATCCTTAATATTTTGTGGTTGTTCTAGATATAGACTATATGGAAGAGAAACGTGTAATCAAATGTCATTCTGATGATGTCTGAACCATGTGATTATGAATTATGTGAGTAATAGGTATATTTTCTAAATATGACTAAAATACCCGTTTATGAAAAGGTTACAAATTCTAGAAATATTGTCTGAAGCCTAAACATGCCGATGTTTGTTGGCTTATGACAATTAATGCCACAAATAATTGTTTATTAATCTCTATGACTATTTTTAGAAATAGTTGAATGTTTTTAGTGAGATACAACAATTCGTAAAGCCCGAAAAGTTCAAGCTAGTACGAATATGAGATTGTTGAACTACTTAGGAATTAATTTTCAATTGGATTGAAGTAATTAATACCTTAAGGGTGTTTCACAAGTTGTCTGAAAGGGAATCAGATTCTCCCTTGAAAGATACCATTTTTAGATACGCAATCAGATTGTGTTTCTAAAATGGAAATAACATTTTATACGATAAAGATGTGAAGTAAGCCATGTAAAGTATCCCTTACCTGTTTCGGGATAGTGCTCTTACACAAAACATATACTTAACTATGTTCCAAAGAATAAAGGTTGAATAAATTCCATATCAGATATGGAATCGATGACATCAAATCCATCTTAACCGATGATTTAGGGTTGTCATGCTTCCAGCAAGCAGGCAATGTCTGAAAGGCTTGGAGGCTAGTATGACATGTGCAACTTCATGGAATGTCTTAGCAATTACGTTAAATGTTATTTACTTACCTACGGAGCAAAAATGTTTGTCTCCAAACATGTTTTTTCTAGAGGAAGTGTTTCTTCCAAAAGAAACAGTGGGAAGATGAAGAAGTGTTTATCTAAATACGGAAACCTTTTGCCTTTAATAGTTTAAGATGTGTTACATATACCTTTTCAGCATTTCTTAGTGGTTCTGAATTTATCAAACAAAAGTCCGAGTCTTGGATTCGTGCTATAAATGTCATATTTACTTTCTATAAGACAACAAAATTATCGAATTGAAAGTGAATTCATTTGTTCCAACGAATCTGAAAACAGAAAATAAATTTTCTGTGATATTCAAGGATTGAATCCGAAATTCATTTCCTTATATCACTCCCACTATTCTAGCTGAAATAACTACCCGTTGTCTACTCTATTTATCGCTTAATGCATAGCTACCTTGTTCTTCCAAAGAACTTAGCTTTCGAGAAATCGTTATGATGCATTGGTCGCTGATCCAAATCACCTTCCTTATCCTCTGATTTTGTATTTATTAATATTCCGGTTTAGCCTTAAAACTACATAGTTTAGATGACTAACACGTATAGACATTCTTTCCCATTCTTGACTTTTCTTATATGGAAACAGTCTTGAACTAGCAGTTCATTTATGTAGACACTACTCATGAACTGTGGGATGTCTAATGATAGTGTTACTCGTTTGGACTATTTGATTTTTCTAATAAATCAACAAATCATAGGGTTAAAGCTCCCACTAGTTTATCGGTTCCAAATACCGTCTAACTAGCAATACTTTATTTATGATTTTTCAGAGATTAGAAAATCACCAGAACTAAGCTCCCACTAGTTTATCGGTTCCAAATACCGTCTAACTAGCAATACTTTATTTATGATTTTTCAGAGATTAGAAAATCACCAGAACTAAGCTCCCACTAGTTTATCGGTTCCAAATACCGTCTAACTAGTAATGCTTTGTTCATGTTTTTCCAGGAATGGAAAAAACTCTTGTGCAGTCTTTTACACATTTCTAATGATTCAGAAAAACAACAAATCATAAGAATAAAGCTCCCACTAGTTTATTGGTTCCAAATACCGTCTAACTAGCAACACTTTATTTATGATTTTCCAATTTTTCAATTAGAAATTTCTCGTGTGATTACTCACACAATTAAAATTCACTAATAGAATTTTATATAGTCCTACATCATCTTTGAACTAAGTGCATCTCTCATTCAACACGAGTGACAGCAGTGACATACCTATACTATGTCACTTAATATTTAAAGGCTCAAGATGAATATCTCTTCCGAAATTTAATTGCATTCTTCGATGAGTTCAACGTTCTTGTTACTTTCCACTTTTAACGAAGTCATTACACTAGAAGTTTAGTAGCCAAAATTCATACATACATGACTAGATAAATTTTAGGAATTATAAACTGTAAAAGTCTATCCTACCATTCCAAGGATTTAACCTCACATCGTACCGCCGCCTAGGGGGTCGGTATCTGCACGATGACGGTTAAACTGAGACAATCTCTCTCGATGATTAAACTTTGAGAATCAAACATCTCATGGGAATCGTACATCCCATACTTTAATCGTCGATTACCTTCCTTTTTTTGCCAAGATATTACCTAAAATATCTTCATGAGTGTGACCTACTATATCAGACCTTTAAGTACGCCCCGAGTATGCCTACGTAGGGGTAGGTCGCTGACCAAGCGAGTCCTCAAGATCCTATCCTTTCGGATACCAAGCCTTGAATTTTTATAGCGGTGAACACCATCCGAAGGGGGCCAAAATCAAAGCGGCATGAGGCGTCACCATTCTCTCACTTGCTTGCATATATAGTAGAGGCCGTGGGGTCGGCTGTCGCCTTCCCCGCTCCCACTCAATATTTTGAAAAAGTGTGGGTTTACTGATTGCGGTTTTGGACTTGACAATATTTTAAGAAACAACAAATCATGTACCCGAATGGTGTCGGTGATATAGGCAAGCCTACCCGCCTTATTCGTTGGAACATAATCAAGCGGTCGGATCCGCCAAGAGAAGCCCCGCTTAGCCGTAAAGGCTTGTCGGATATGCTAAGTCTTGCCGAACCCCCGTGCAATCGTCACACGTGGAGGGTGAGTCGATCGAGCCGTATCTCAGTTGAACTTACCCAAAAATGGTTATACCATTTCCGAACCCATGTATCATGATTTTCCGATTACTTAAATTGTCAAACTTTCCCGTAGACACTACGGAACAAACCCGTAATCTCGTTCCGGTTTAAGGTGGGATTCACCGAGAATCCATCACCGAAAACTTAATGATTGACAAAACCCAAATCCTCGGTTCTTTAATTAGTTTTTAAAATAATTAATTCCCACAACAATTAATTAAATATTAAACTAATTAATCGAGTTGAATACATGCCTAATTAATTATCCAGAATTAAATAGCTACATGTATGCATATGGAGTGGAATTCATGATATGATGCATGTCATGGCAATTTTCCGGTTCTACGCATACATCCTAAGCATACATACTAGTGCGGAAAATAAACATCAAGATGGACCGTTGGCACCCCCGTATCTAACCTATTAGAAAATAAATAAATAAACCCTAACTAGGGTTTACTAGTTTCTAATATAATCTGTTGCTGATCCGTTTCATCGATGATCGGGCATCCAAACGAACTCTGATTGACACGAAACTTTGTGGGCCTGTTCTTCACTCCTCCTGCTTCAATATGGGCAGTTGGATCTGAGTTCGATGGCCCCATTTTCTCCTGCAATCCGCCGATCCAACTGCTGCATCTGTTTAAAAACTGTGGTGCAACAGTGTCTTTCCTGAGCCGATCGGGCATCGAGACAAAACCCGATTGACCTGAAATTTATAGGGCTTGTTCTAACTGCATGTTAGTCAATCTGAACGGTCAGATCTTTGTCTCAACGTTCCAAACTCTTCCAGAAATTCGACGAACTCACAGCTAGGGTTTATCTGGCTGCTGTGCTTTTCTGTTACAGTAGTAACTTTATTGTAGCGATCTGATATCGAGACGGACTCCGATTGACACCAAATTTTGAGGGCTTTTTTAGAAACTTTTTATCTTTATTCTGACTGGAAGGATTGTCGTTTCAGCGTCTCAATCAAAGGAAAAAACAAAAAAGACGAACAGCAACAAAACATATCTATTTCTAGGAAATTTGAAATTACATCATCACCAAACTAATTACAAAATTTCCTATACTCATATAACGAATTTATATGTGAGTTTACAAAAGATCTAACGGGTAAACAGTGCCAACCCCAATCCATCTCTTCAACCACAACATATCAAAGCATTCATCATCATGAAAATTTTTGAAATTTAAAAAAAAAGAAAAATATGCAATTTAAACATGCAATTCCACTCCTAGATCTATGAATTATATACTTAATTTATAGATCGGAGTCTCTGATACCACTTGTTTGATGTAATATCGCCGGACGGATCTAGATCCGCCCCATTATGCAGCGGAATAACAAGGATCACGATCAATATAACATTAAAGCACATAATTTAAGATATACCTACAAGAAGGTTGGATCTACTTACCAATCAAAAGGAATGAACTCCAAGATTGAGAAGCCGAGATCCGAATAGTTGAGATGCCACGATCTTCCGATGTTTATCTCCAAGCAACAACCGGTGGATGTTGATCCTTGATGCTTGACCTCCTTGATATGCTACCCGGAAAATCCCGAAGATTTTCCCAACTCAAACCCTAAGCTTTGGCCAAATTCCTTAGCTTATTTTGTGTGTATGTATGCGTGTATTATGTGTTGATAAAAAGCTTAGGAGAACTCTCTTTATATAGTAGAGAAATCTTTGTCCTCCAAGGATTTAATAATTAATACAAAATCAATTATAATAATCCTTTTCCATAAAAGATACTCCTAGAATAATCTAGAATAAATATAAAATATTTAAGGATCAATCTAATATATTTCTCTTAATTAATAATTTAACAAATAAACAATTAATCACATGACACGTAATTATGCAAGAAAACTAATTTCTCTTTAATTACAACATGTACAAAACACGCCTATCAACCCTAAAATTAGGGTTTCACACGCCACACTCAATTATGGGTCGAGTCCACAAAAAATGTCTTTTCCATGTATTTAATTATTTAGACCACTAAATAATTATTCGCACATCAATTAAATAGTCCAACTACTTAATTATTATTGAGGCCCAACGTCAAGAAACATATGCATATTAGGAGCCACATCGGGGACCATGGACCTATAACCAGTAGCTACAATAAATTGAATAAAATTATTCATCGAACAGAACAATTATTATTCAATCTATTAATTCCGGGATTACGCCACCATAAACCCGAAACTGAACTCTATCGATTATAGATATATACTTACACTCTAATCATTGAGTCGATAAACGTCCATTGATATAATCATTACATACGGATAAATCCTCCATAGATTGTTCGTTTTGATTCAGGATATTTCCGTAAACCCTTCTCAAAACATCTTATCCTTATTTACCATTAAACCCCTAGTGATCAATTAATTCATAACTAATATAATATGAACTGGGCCCATCGATCAGTTTCTAGGATTAATAAATAAGGGAACGGTATGTCTACTTCCCGGAGGAAGGAATGGAATCCGTATCTATTAAGTCACAGACTACTCACTCATTCCAAAATAGAGCAAACGAGAAGTGTTCAGATCACATGTATCCAAGTGATCCTTAACTAACACATCAAACCCTATTTTGAACCAAGCAGTAAACTGTGATCACTTCAGGATTGAGATTAATCCATATATGATCATCTTGTGATTCGATAAGATTTCTCGATCATGAAATTATATCAAGAATTCAAATCAAATAGGTCTAGTCCTATATGATAGATATCATATATAAATGCCCCACTAGGTACCCTATACCGATGGTCCGGATAAGACTGTCACACCGTTAAGTGTTCTGGGCGCATTATTGGTATATTAATCATGAGACCCATACTCTGATTAAATTCACCACGGACTATATAGTTTTAAGCATATCATCACTAACTCAATCCTCGTGTGTATGCCATACACTGAGTTATGTGATTACATACCGATATACTTAGGGTTTTCTGTAGTGTATTAATATAAGCATAAATACATATATTAAGATGAATTATAAATCCTATCAAAAACAATTACAAAATTTGTCTTTCAGGCACTACACCTAACACGGACCGGCTGGGCCGAGGGACCTATCTATTTTTGGGATTACGTATGGGCCAGGTTTGGATCCATGGGCTCTTTCTGGAACTAGGGGACTTGGACTGATTCGATACATCAATTCCCCCGTACTCTTTCAGCTTTCAGATGTTTATACGAGAGTCATGGTGTAAAGATGTAACGACTTGATACACCGTTTGTTGAGTTGACTTGTTCTAGAACGGTCTACTGAGACAACGTAAGGCGCATTTAGCATAGTGAACCGGTGTTGTGCTTACGTAAAGACCGGTTTTAAGCTCGTCGGGCTAGAGAGCATAAGGCCACAACTTTGAGAAGATTCACTCAGGGGCGAGCTTTAATACGGTGTCGAGCTGGAGTCGGGCGTATAAAAGATTTACTAGAGGGCTTATGAAATCTAGGGTTCCAAAAATCGTCTATATGAAATCTATATTTACTCGGGGGCTTGCTTTTCTTACTTGAGTGTTGTACTTTGATAGAGTTTCTTACTTGCAGGGAACCTGGATTGGCCAGGACTTTTTCCACAGGATGGGAAAGTTTACTGACTCTGATCGGCACAAAATTTGGAGATCTTGTTTGTCAATCCTTTGTATTCTATCGGAAGGGTGGAATTTGCGTTTCAACGGTTCGATCTCTGGAAATATACCACCGAACTGGCTGCTGTATTTTTTGGTGATATAGTAGAAACAACTTTCCAACAACGATCGGGCATTGAAACACACTCTGATCGGCACAAAATTGGAGGGCTCGTTCCTCCCACCTTCTTATTCAATCTTAACAGTGGAATTTACGTTTTGACGGCTCAAGCTCCGGGAATTGGCCGTAGATCTGACTGTGTTTTTTGTATTGGATTTTGAATAAAGTTGTTTGTAGGAGGCCCTCTTTCTAGCACCATTTGACGATTCCAAAAATAATCAATGATAATTCATGGCTATTCTCCTACAGACAACCTTCAAAAAGCCTTAAGAACATGATAAAAAGATGGGGGGTTTGGTGGTGGTTAGACTGGATTTGAGAAACTATATCTCAAGCTGCCTACGTATGCAATGCCTGTATGGGAATCAAGTCTTCGTAGTTCCTTAAGGATGGTTTATATAGAGGAGTGTTATGCCCTAAGCCGGCGTGGGCCTTGTCCTTGTTGGGCCTGGATTTCGTGTTCCCTAAGGTAAAGATAGTTACGATTTAATCTCCTTAATTTAAGGAGATAATTATGGATATATTTCACTGTCAGAATCAGAGTCTTAAATATGAGGGATTCTTCCAATATTTATCTGTTTATCACACACATGGGGAATAATATTAAGGATTGACTCTGGCCGACTTAGATGGCCCGAGCTGAACTAGCTGAATCCTTCTGTGTTTTGGCCGACCTATGAAGGCCGGGGAGGATAGCCGATCTGGGACCAGCTCGGATTCTTGCGTGCGTAAGAGGTTTGGTCCGAGAGGGACATGGGCCGACATAGGGTCGGGCAGGGGCAGGTTTGATCACAAGTACAGGCCGACCTGGAGAGGTCGGAGGATATGACCGAGCTCGTGCAGCTCGGGTACTGGGGGTTCTGGCCTTTGATGGAGGCTTTTCTCTATCATTATTTATTATTGTACTGATGTGGAAACGACACGTGGGTAAGGTCAATTTTTGGCATCATTAGCCGTCCTTTTCTACTATTTTTATAATGTTTTTGTCCTTTACAACAAGTCTCTCTTAAATAAATGCACAATCTATTATACAAATTGCACAATGGTGCCATCTTGCATAACACAAGTGTATTATCTATAATGTATCATCACACATAGAACACTAGGCTCATAATTAATCATTAAGATGTGACTGTAACACAATAAACAGAAGATAATGCCACTTAATTTAAGTGTTTAACTTCAGGGCCGGTTAGTGACACCGAGTATAAAACAATCACATAATTAAAAGCATTAAATCACTTATATCACAAAAAGGACTTTGAAAATTAATCAACACTTAACTATTTACCATAAAATACTCAACTCTATTTAAAGTGTGAAACATTTGTGGGCTGTCCAGGGCACTTGTCTATTGTATTAGCTTAGAATATGATAGTGATTCCTCTTAAGTCACGGGAGAAGCGGTCACGTAGGAGATTACGCCACTCCGAAGATCAATAAAAACTCTCCGACTCTTTTACTTTCATCACTTTACTTTAAGTTTACATATCTCTACTTCACACTACATTACATTGAAAACCAAGCCAAGGCTTATCTAAAATAATTATTCCACAAGATAAACTCATGTTTCGTGATCAAAGAAAGTAAATGATTTAGTTTCATTACTAGTCCGTTTCACTTATAAGTCTGATTCATTTGTAAAAATTAACAAAAAGAAGAGGAGTTCATTCACCCCCCTTGAACTCCTCCAAGCCATGTATTACAGACCAACAAGTGGTATCGGAGCGTGTCTCCTAAAACAGACGCCTTCTTGATCAGTGTGTTCGAGTGATCCATAGCTTGAATTTTCAAACTCATAACTTTCAGCATGGAGTCAAACAGTACCATTGTTCGAGTACCTACTTTTTCTATTTCAAATTTTGATGAATGGAAAATGCGTATGTAGACGCACTTAGCTGCAATCAATGAGGATATGGTCACAGTGATAGAAGATGGTTTGATCACCATCATGAAGGTCAATCCAGATCCTGCTACAAATACCGAGATGCCATTCATAAGAAAGCAAAAGCATGAGTGGAAACCTAGAGATAAATAGATAAACAATCTGGACAATGTTTCTAAGGACATAATAATGAATACTCTTGACGGAAACATGTTTCTGAAGATTAAAAACTACAAAACTGCTAAGGAGATCTGGGATATATACACTAATAAGTTACTGTGAAGGCACTGAAGTAGTCAAACTCATCAAACTATCAGTGGAAGTTCAAATGTTCGAAACCTTCCAAGTGAAATCTAGAGAATCGGTTGAAAAAATGGAAGAAAGATTTCATGAGATTTTGAATGAATTATAGATGGGGAAGTTCTTACCTAGACTCCCATATGGAGAGTGACCTATGTGGCTTATTCTGGACCACATAGTTTCATTCAGTAATGAAACTGTGTGGTTCAGAATGAACCACATGCGTCACTCTCCATATGAGAGTCTCTAGGTAAGAATTTCCCTTATAGATGCTCAACAGAAAGTACACTACGAATAAAGATTGCATAATTGAGTAGACATTACCCTCGAAGACGAGCGTGACTCCCACTTCTCGATACGATCTCTAACCGGAGATTCTAACGACTCCGTAATGAACGAACATAAAATAAAATAAAGAAAACGACGAACTATATTGATAAAAGTATTGAAAATAATGTATTTCTATGGTGTACATATGGTGTGTTCTACATGCCTTTATTTATAGGTGTTCAAGCTAATTAAGAGATATACTTCAAAATGTCAAAACAAATAAGAGATAACTCCCGGCCGATCTCAAAAAAGTGTCATGCGCCCCCCTAATTGCGTGTGGAAGTTGGCGCCATCATTTGATTGGTTTGCCGGCTTTTGTCATGCTTTACTCCTCTTCTTGTGCTTATCCGATATTTATCTTCAATGCATCTTGAATTTATCTTGAGATTAAATTCTTCTAATTTTATTTATCCTCCATAATTATCCAAATTCTGCAAAATAGATATTTATCCCAAAATAAATCATATTCAAATAAAAATGGATAAATACCAAAATATACAATATAAATCACATAACATTAAATAATCCATATAAACAGGTGATTTATCATAAAATATATATTATTAATCCCGATTTAAGGATAATGTTGATGACTTTTACGGGTATAATTTGACCGTCATCACTGCATCAAATCCATAAATGCAGATGGAGCATTAGTGAGTCCAAACGGCATGACTAAGAACTCATAATGTCCATACCTCGTACTAAAAGCCGTCTTCGGTATATCCACTAATTTAATCTTCAACTGGTGATAACCGGACCTAAGATCAATCTTAGAGAACACTTTCTTGCCTTTCAGCTGGTTAAACAGATCTTCAATCCTCGGCAAAGGATACTTATTCTTGATGGTAAGGTTATCCAGCGCTCTGTAATCGATACACATCCTCATGCTACCATCGTTCTTCTTCACGAACAAAACAGGGGCTCCCCAAGGCGAGGTACTGGGCTGAATTATATTCCTCTCAAGCATATCCTTCATTTGAGCTTTCAACTATTTTAATTCACCCGGTGTCATTCTATAGGGTGCCTTAGCAACTGGTGCCGCTCCGGTTACCAAATTGATCTCAAACTCGATTTCCCTATCCGGCATGTTTCCCGGTAATTCTTTCGAAATACCTCAAGGTACTCTCTTACTACCTCGAGTTTCTTCTAGATTTGGCTTCACTTGTTCCACATCCACCGCTGCATACAACAAGTAGCCTTCACAACCTTTCGACAAGCTCGATTGCCTTGATCACTTTGAAATTATCGGATGTCGCTTCTTACTCGGCTTGTACACGTTACCTTGATAAGTCTTATCTGATTTCCCGGGTACTTTAAAAGTCACATTCTTCTCTCGGCAATCTAGGTGAACATAATTCTCGGATAGCCAGTCTATTCCAAGAATTACATCAAAATCTGAAAAGTCTAGAACTGTAAAGTCGCTCTTGCATCGATAAGATCCAACTCGAACTTCCACTTGAGGTATCATCCTAGTTACCTTTGTTACCTTTCCTAATGGTGTAGTTATGTCTGATGTATAACATTTATATGATAAAAATTACGAGGTTTTATATACGTTATCGACTCTTTTTATATAAAATATAAGAAATTATAACGATAATCTTATAAAATATTAATAGTTTGAATAAATCTAAATACTATAAAAATCTAGTAAAAGTAATAAAAAAGTTATAAATTTTGTACCGGGATAATAACCGGAGTGTCGTGTCAGATTTACGGGGGTATTTTTGGTATTTTATTTGCAGATCTTAGGTAAACCAAGACCCCGAGTGACGACACTTTTTGAAGTAAAATCGTATCTTTTGAAGGAAGTAAGGAAGTGCCACGAGATTTAAAGTTCAAGTGGATCAATGGTTCGTGACACCATTATCGAATTATATTTTCGACGAACAAATGGCCCATCAAAAAGGCATTTTTTGAAGAAGAGTCCTGCATGGAAGTTATAGATCTTTTCAAGAGCTTTCCAACGCTTCTTGAATTATGTCATTTGGAGATTCAGAGCTCAAGTTATGATTTTATCAAGTTTCAGATCAAGTTATGGAATAAAAAGATACCCGGATCGATCCGGCCCTTTCTCGGATCGATCCGAGGAAACATAATGATTATCCAGCATGTGGTCCTGCAGAGAATAATCCTGGGATAAGATTTTTTATTCCCGGATCGATCCGGCCCTTTCTCGGATCGATCCGGCTTGGAAAACTTTGCCTATAAATAGAGCAGCTTTGCAGGCATATAAGGGAGACCAATATATATTTTTTAACCTCTTTTTGTAGTAGTAGTATGTATGTATATAGGCCTTATGCCATAAATAAATTAGTATCGTTATAATGCTCGAGAAGTTATCAGAAGATCAGTGTTGTTGAAGTCGTTGTAATATCCGGAAGAATACAGCTTCTGATTCAACAGTTGTAATCGGGTAAAACTTCTTAAGTATTTATGTTTGTTATGTTTGTTTTTATCTTTTTCGTTGTTATAATGTTTTTAGGCTAAATCTAATAACTAGCCAAAGTTATGTAATCATTTTATTTCGATCTTTTCAGTAAAGGAATGTTGTCTAATTAAAATTGATTAAAATTGAGTTAATTGAATCTTTTCTATTCTCAGAACGTATTGATAATATTCGGATTGACGTAATTAACCAAGATGAATCGCACCATATAACCTAACGATGAACCGATCGTAGAAGTTAGGATATGAGATAAAGGATAGAAAAATCGAGGGTAAAATTGGCCGTATAAAGCGTGACTACGGAATCCTATTTCCTACCCGGGCAGATTTGTCTTGGGAAAGATAGATCTTATTAAAATTGTGCTCGAGATCGTAATAATGTTAAAATCAACAGCTTTAATTGAAACTAAAACCGAAAGTTAAATTGATCCGCCGACAACCGGAGCCTTTTGAATAACATCGCCATCCGACAAATGGAATAACCTCTTTTATCCGGGGTAGATTTGTACTGCACTGCTCGCATTTAACCGAGATTAGCATGGGGCGCTTGTGGAGATTGAACTGATGACAATGACATATGACAATTTCATACGCCGTGTGAGGAGGAATTGTTAACCTCAGAGTGCACCGCTTTCATTTACTCAATTGGACCTAAAATAAAAGGAAAGATCGAGCACATTCCGCTCTTCATCAAAAGATCGTATAAATCAATTATATAAACTTTGGCTAGTTCTATAAAATATATTGGTAACTATATATTTATATATATATATATATATTTTACAATCTATGTACATCTATATATATTTATATATCTATATATATTATATTAGAATAACTTTTAAATTACGCATTTATTTTATGTTGAGTAGAATAGTAGTGATATGTGTTATAAAATTACGGTTTAGATCGAGTTAATAACAACTCTTTGGTGTTTAACCACACTTAGAAGAATTACCAAGTTCCCTGAGGATTCGACACTCTGACTCACCATACTAGCACTACAGTTTGACCCGATACACTGTCGGTTAAGGACTGGTATTAGCACTAGAAAAGGCCGCGTCAATGTCCAAGGTGTTTCTTAAGGGTTCCGAAGGTAAACTCAACTTCTTAGCTACCTTAGTCGACACAAAGGTGTTAGACGCTCCCGTATCAAACAAAGCTCTGACCACTAGATTATCTAACATTATCGTACCTAAGATGCATATTCATTCATTTAAATAAAATTACAGCATGAAAAAATGTGCTATAAAAATATCTTAATAAATTAAATTAACAATAAGGTACCTGAGATAACATCATCCTCTGGTTCTGCATCTCTAGCATCGACCACAAAAACTCGAACCGGTCGACTGGGTCCGCTTCTACCATTTCCTTGGCTCGAATCGCCTTGTTTCTCCGCTGCTTGGACATGCTCTAGAAAAGTGCCTGGCTCTCCACAGACGTAGCAACCATTAGTATTCTCGCTTGCACTCGCCAATGATTTCTCATGTATTTAGGCAAAGCGGTGCACTCGCTCGGGCCTTAGCCGCCGTGGGAGCGTTGTTGTCTTTGACGACGCTCGCTGCGTGTTCCTCGGTAATTTCCGACTAGTCCCAAAGTTTCTCTTGTTACCAATCACCACTGTGGCAACTCCAATCCTTATTCGTGGTTCGAATACTCTTGGCTATGAATCCCAACATACCGTTTGTCTCAACCCTTCTTTGTAAAGGGCCATCTTCCTTTCTTCCATGCCTTAACTCATTGAACTTATTGGTGTACCGAGATACCGACATACTTACACCGCTTGAGTTTCAAAACCGACTTGCCTTATCTCGCTTGTATCGCTGCCGGGAAGTACTCATTGAAAAACATAGCTTTAAAAGCTTCCCAGTCTGTGATCTTACCATTACTACTCTGAATGGCATCTATCCATGCTTCAGCTGCACCCAAAAGAAAACTTACCGCCAACTATGCCATCTCTGCTTCAGGAACATGTATATTCCTGCAATCCATCTCAAAACCTCTCAGCCATTCCTCAGCCTTTGAAGGTTCCGCATTCCCAAAGAAATCATGAACTCTGTTCCTCCTTAGTCTTGTTTACCAATCAACTGGCGGCGCTTGCTCAAAAGCCGGTCTCACTGGTGGGTAAACAGGTGGGTATCCAAAAGGTATCTGTTGCTGGTACTGGGGTTGTTGAGGGTAAGGTGGGATCACTTGAGGCTCAGTCTGGTAAGGATAGTATCCCTGATGGTAATTCTGGTGGTGCTGTGGGGTCGGCTGAGGTTCCTGGAAACCGAAGGATAGGTAACCAAAACCTTGCTGATGGTCGAAATGCGGTGAAAGTGGTATGGTAGGTCGAGGGGTATGACCTACAGGAGGTGGGTAAAAGGTTTGCTGTTGTTGATGAAACACTAGTGGTGAGGGGTGGCTCGCTGGTGGAGGGTAAACGCTAACTGGTGGTGGGTAAACACTGACTGGTGACAGGTCAAAGGTTTGTTGGTGTGGAGGGTAGCTTACCGGCGGTGGTACAAACCCTACTGGAACATCGCTCACCAAGGAGAACTGAACCGAACTCCCCACGTGCCATCGTGGAGGTTGCTCCTAATGATGTCGCGGTGACAAACTCTGTTGAGATCTTGGCGTAGGTGTCACAGTATGAGGTGGTGGTGTCAAACTCCGATGGGGTGGAGGATTCTGCCTTACAACACCGCCTTTTACGACCGGTGTTAGACTTTCCCGACGAATTCCAGAAGTTTCTGCACCCGATCCAGTTCTCATGAGCACCATCCTGATGATCAAAGAAAACCAGAACGTTAATAAAAGATCTAGAGAAACTTATCTTAAAAAAAAGGAAGCCTAAAAGACGCTTTGTCTCTGATACCAACTGTAACGCCCCGTTCCCGGACACCGAGTCCTTATCCGGAAAAGGAACGTTCGGCACGTATAAAATAAAAATAAATTCATTTCATACGTAAGCCTCTACTACGTCGTATCAAAAATAAGCAAACGGAAGCAAAAGACTCGGGTATAAAAATTATCCAAATAATCCAAGAATAGAAAGGAAATCTAAATATGGAAATTTAACTTTATTACATTCAAAGAAAATACGAAATCCCAAAAGAACGTATGATATTCTCAGACGGAAAGTAAAGGTACTACAAGTCTCGAAATACCAAAAGTCTAAACCAACAGTCTAATAAAGAGTGATAAAAGAATAAATGTAGAGTCTTCAAAGAGGCGTCTTCAAACGTCGTCATCGAACTCCTCCTCGTAAATATGATCAACCTGTTCGTCTTCTCACCCCCAAACACATAGAAAACATGCATTTGAGGTAAGTACAATGTACCTAATAAAAGAGTGAAGCTATGACAACAATTA
Source organism: Gentiana macrophylla (assembly GCA_026214975.1). Taxonomy (NCBI): domain Eukaryota; kingdom Viridiplantae; phylum Streptophyta; class Magnoliopsida; order Gentianales; family Gentianaceae; genus Gentiana; species Gentiana macrophylla. Next base: position 82,664,514 of record CM047809.1, on the reverse strand, counting down.
CAATTTATAGAAAAAGGATATTTAAAAGTTTGGTTGTTTATGTATGACCGAATCAATCTATGGTTCTTTTCATGTCCATCAACACGAATTGACTAAACGTTCCTACCTAGCTTATCTATGTTACAACCGCACTCAAGGGCATTATGCATATCCAAGGTGGGGATATTCTTGGCAACATATTAGTGGATCACACCAATATCCACGAAGTCTAGAATAGGTAGACTCCGATAGTACGCACATCTCAATGGAGTCCCTTTGTACTTAGGGTTTTTTTGACCTACGGAGTTCTTCCACCTTCAGAGGTAGTACACGCATCGCGATATAGACTGGTGCCTATCCAAGAGAGACATGTTGTTAAATCTTTTACTAGTCAAGTACATATTTATTAAAATGATTAACTAACCACCTAAGTGTTTTCAATTAATCTCCCTCACAAATACTACTCTCTTCCTAGACCACTAGACACGGACAAGGCCAAGCAATTACACAGACATTGATGAATACTAATTCATCAAAGCACAAGCCTATCATGCTCTTCCGACAGATCCGAACTTCAACTCCCTTTAAGAGTACATTCGGTGTTTTAACTGAACGAGTCAGAAGCTCAATTCAGGCTTGTTTATGTTTATGAAATGTTCACGTATCCTAAATCAAGGGTTTAAAACAATAATAACATGATTATGAAGCCCGAAACCAAGCTGAAACGATAAAACAGTAAAAACAAGGTAAAATAGGTCAAACGCCCGTTTGACATCCTATGGACGCCCGTTTGACATTGAACGCCCGCCCACTAACCCCCAAACGCCTGCTCACAAAAATGGATACATCCTCGAATCAAAAGTCTATCCTCAATCGCCCGTCTGTCTTGTGCAAACGCCCGTTTGAGCTGCTATGATCGCAAACGCCCGTTTGCCTAGTGCGAACGTACGCTCGTTTGCCTGGGTTTTTCCCAAAATGCTAAAATCTTCAAAACGCGATTTCTAATCCGTTTCTAACCTAATTAACATCGAATTAAACCCAGTAAAACACAGGAAAGCGTACCTAATCAAACCATAGCAACTTATGATCATTGATCAACGAAAAGACACATCTTCCTAGCATTAAAACATCTTAAACGCGATCTAAACCTTATAAACGATAATTGAAATCGTAGGAAGAGCCTCTTACCTATTTGCAGCCAAAAACTGAACCAAACAGCATTGAAAAGTCTGCTGCACTTCCATGAACTTATAACCAAACGGCGCTCTTCTCACAACGATTCCAAATCTCTCGTCTGATCTGAAAACGGTTAAGCTTTGCATCAGAAATCGTGAAAGCTCTCTTCTCCTCCTAAAAAAAATGTAATTAGTGTAAATCCCCCTATTTTTGTTTCTTATTTTGCACCAGGATACCTTGATTGTTGGCAGTGCGGCTTTTATGTCTACGCAACCTGATTTTTCCCTGGGTATTCTATAACCTCTTCTTGATGTGAATACCCCTCTTTTCTTTCTTCCTATGCGTCAGGTTGTCTTGATTGTTTCAATGACCAACAAAACAACACAAACACGTGCAAAACATTTTGTCATTCACTTGTACTGTACATAAATTACGATGATACATGCCTCATTTTGATATCACGCTAAACCTCTTCTCCAATTATAAGACAGTAGGTCCGTAGATGTGTTTTTAGGTGAAAAAGAAAGACAGCTTCACTTGATGCTGCTAGTCAATTTCAACTACATCGTATACTACATAACCGTAAATCCATACCTACATTTCTTTGCATCAATTAATTAATGTTAAACCCCTATAAGAAGATCAATGAGAAGAAATGAAAACTGAAAAGTGAATTTTTCATCATCCTATCATTGCATAATATTTAGCACAAGAAGTATATATAAGCCTTATATCTCAAGGAGTAGAACAAGTAAAACAGCACAATTTATTTTTTGACTCTCATCCAGAACCTACTCATGCATAAAACCCTTGCATAATGCATAGGGTGCTATATATAAAAATTAATAAAATAAATACTTTCAAAATATTAAGATATATATGATCCTCATAAACTACCATTGATTACTCATTGTAATTATTACACTATATATCATAGGTCATTGAAAAACCTAACACTAAAATGTTGTCAAGTCAGCATTGGTGATTGGAGAAAATCAGACTAGTTTTTTAAAGGGGCGCCAGATTCTTGATGGTGTTTTGATTCTTAATGAGACTTTGGATTATCTTAAGCGTAAGGGTGAATCTGCGTTTATTTTTAAGGCTGATTTTGAGAAAGCCTTTGACAGCATTAATTGGGGTTTCTTGGAGAATACTTTAAAAAATATGGGGTTTGGAGAAACATGGAGAAACATGGAGGGCCTGGGTTATGTGTTGTATTTCATCGGCGAGGCTATCTATTCTAGTGGGTGGCAGCCTGAGTAAAGAATTTAATTTCGAGCGGGGATTAAGGCAGGGTGATCCGCTGTCACCTTTCCTGTTTCTTATTGTGGCCGAGGGTTTAAACGTTCTCATGAAGGAAGCTATTGAAAAGCGTAAATTCTTTGGTGTCTCAGTTGGTAAAGATTCTGTTTTAGTCTCTCATCTTCAATATGCAGACGATACGATCTTCTTGGGTACGTGGGATGTTGGTAACCTAAAAAATCTAAAAAGGATTCTTAGCTACTTTAAGGCAATCTCAAGGTTGAAGATTAATTTAAATAAATGCCTGCTAATGGGTATTAAATTCCCAGATGATGACCTCAACGTGGTTGCTCAAATGATGGAATGCAAGGCTGGTAAGTGTCCTTTTAAATACCTAGGTCTATGGGTTGGTCACAATTTAAAAAGAAGAACTGCTTGGGATGAGATTATTCGAAGATGCAAAGAAAATTTGGGTAGCTGGAAATGGGCATCGTTATCTGAAGAGGGTAGGTTGGTCCTCATAAAGGCTGTCTTGAGTGCTATTCCGTTGTTCTTCTTTTCCGTCTACAAGTCCCCGCTGTGTGTTCTCCGTAACTTGGAGATAGTGCGTTCATCTTTTTTTTGGCGAGGCTAGGTCTCAAAAAAATCTCTTGGGTATCTTATAAAAAAATCCAAGCTCTGCTTCCTCGGGGGCTTGGTATTGGTAGTTTGAGAATTAGAAATTTGTCTTTGCTAGGTAAGTGGTGGTTGAGGTTTTTTGTCTGAACCGAATGCTTTTTGGAGAAAAATCGTGGTTTCTATTTATGGGTTACATGGTGCTTGGAACCTGGACAGAAGTAGGAGTGGGGTAGGAAAGGTTTGGGGTGGGATTCTAGATGCTATGTGCAGTATTAAGGAGTTGGGAGTCAATTTGATAGACTCAAGTAGTTGGGAAGTGATGGATGGTTGCAGCATTAGATTTTGGCATGATACTTGGTGTGGGAGTGATAGGATGAAAAACTTGTTCCCTAATTTATTCTTACTAGCTAAAAATAAAGAAGTTATGGTGCAAGAGGTGAGAAAGTGGGGTAGCTCGGGTTGGGATTGGAGGTGGGAATGGCGTAGGAGGCTGAAAGCTTTGGAGATTGCCGAATTGGGAAGGTTGGAGACTTTTATTTCTGATATTCGTTTGATTGTAGGTACCTCTGACAAAGTATCATGGAAGCTCAGTCATAATGGAATCTTCTCCTCAGCTTGCCTTAGAAAAATGTTGGAATTAAGTTTTTTCAATGATACTTTTTTGGATTCAGACCTTACAATTGATTGTAATTCATTGTTGCCATCAAAAGTAAATATCTTCATGTGGAAAGCGGGTTTCAAACGAATTCCAACAAAGCTAAATCTTGCCCAAAGAGGGGTCGTTTTACAAGATGATGTGTGTCCACTTTGTTATAAGTTTGAGGAATCGGTTAATCATCTTATTTTCGCTTGTGATGTTTCATACTTGATTTGGAGCCATGTGTTCATTTGTTGTAAAATTCAGTTTCCTATTTCTTCTTCCTTTGATGATGTATGTAGATCTAGGCCTTTGATAAGTTCGTAGCTCAACTTTGGAAGGCTATTATTGGTGTCACGGCATGGTCTATTTGGCTCTTTCGAAACAAAGTGGTCTTCAATTCACTAGTTTTGGATCCAGAAGCTATTTTTCACGAGGTTCAATCGCTATCATACATGTGGTTATCTCATGATAAAAAAATGAAGAAGACGAGTTGGGAAGAATGGAAGGCGAGTCCTCTAAAAGTTGCGTTATAATGATTTTCTGAGTTTGGATTGACATAATTTCGGAATGGTGACCATTGGTTGCTTATTGTTGCACACTTGAGATTGTTGTGCTTACCGCATTTTATGGGGTTGGCTTCCACCTTGGTACGTCTTGGATGCGGCGTGGATGAATTGTCTTTTCTACTATTTATTCTTGAAGTTGTATGGCGATTGTAGATTGCTTTCTTTTTTTCCCTTGTACCACCTTCCTTTTTATTTTGCATTTCTAGCATCTTGATAGTTATGGCTTTAATATAAATCTCTCACTTGCTGTTCAAAAAAAAGTGTGACTTGATCTCTATGTCTAGAATATGGCAAAACTATCTGGTAGTCAGCTAAGGAGATGGGTTGCTAACTAGAGTGTTCAAATCTATGAAAGTCATCTGGTTGAAGTCAGCTGAGATCCTTCTGGCAGTAGAGTAGTCTGCTGAGCTATTGAATGCTGCCGAGCTGAGCGATTGAGTATTGATTACTAAGCTGGGTGGAGTCAGCAGTGCTGGGACCCACATCTGGGGCATTTATGATAGTTCCGACAAAGATCTTATGACAGTTAGGGTTTAGGGATTTGTGCCTATAAATTCCAACTATTGTAATCAATGCAAGTGTGTGAAAATATTTCTAGACTTCAGTGCATAATTTATATCTCTAATATTTACGTGGAGTAGTCGGCACAATGCCGGAAACCATGTTAAATCTTGTGTTCTTATTGTTTTTGTTTATCTTGCTGTTGTTTACTTGTTAGATTGATTCTGTTATTATCTTTACTTGCTATATGTTATAAAGGTATCAAGTGAGCAGGTTCAGGGAATCTCCACAGTTGGAATATATTTATCTGCACCAAGATCATCACCGGTGCTAGGATTCTATGATAAAAGATATGTTCTTTGGCACGAAAGATGTCTGCAATTAACATAAAAATTGTTAAGTTTACTAGGATAAACAATTTTAGTCTTTGTCAAATGATACGGGCTCTGTTAAAGCAACAGGGGTTGTGGGATCTTTTATCCGGAAAAGGAGATGCTAGTTCCGATGGGATGGCCAGTCTGAAAGAGAAAGCACATTCAACAATCAAGTTGTGCCTGTCTGATTATGTTATCACTGAAGTTGCTGAGGAAGAAACCACTGCCAAGTTGTGGTTGAAGCTTGAAAGCATGTACATGACTAATTCATAAACCAACAAGTTGATGCTGAAGCAACGTTTGTTCAGTTTAAGGATGCATGAAGGTACTCAGCTGAAAGATCATCATGATCAGCTGAACACAATATTATTTGATCACAAGATTATTGATGTCAAGATTGAGGATGAAAATGCAGCTCTAATCCTGGTGGTGTCATTATCGACATCATATGCGAACTTTGTACAATACGTTATTTTTAGGATGGATACAGTGGTTTTAGATGATGTAAGGTCAACTTTACATGCTAGGAGAGCCGAGACACATGGCAAAGCAGGCACAGACAAAGAAGACTGCTAGACTAGTAGTCAACAGTAACAGTGTAAAGGGTATGGACAAAAGAACAAATTCAAGAAATCTAGGTCCAAAGGTCATAAGTCCACATATATGTGTAATTACTCTAAGGAACAGGGACATTAGAAGTCTAATTGTTTAAAAAAAAGAAGCAACATAAGAACAGTTCGGGCACAACAGTTGTGGTTGTTGAGCACTCATATGAGGATCTATATCTTGTAGCTGGGGACTCAGTACATCATGCTGAAGTTTGGATTCTAGATTTTGGAGCATCCTATCATATTTGTCAACACAAAGAGTGGTTTTCTACTTATAAGTAGATAGATGGAGGTCATATTTCTATTGCAAACAACAAGGTCGCAAGATAGTGGGAATCAGCTCAGTTCAGTTGATGATAAAGGATGAGAGATTCTGCACACCAAAATATGTTAGAAATGCTCCACAGATGACCAAGAATTTTTTTATCTCTTTGTCTACTAGACATCAGGGGGTTTAATTTCAAGGGAAATTATGGAGTGTTGAATGTCTACAAAGATTCAGATGTTGTGGCATCATCAGCAGTTCATCAGTCACAACAGACTGTGTTGTGTCACATGAGACAGGGTCACATGGGTGAAAGAGGAATGCAGGTTCTTTATTTAGCAGGTCTTCTTCAAGAATATAAGGTCAAGACTTTAGACTTTTCAGAGCACTATGTGTTTGGGAAGCTATAGAGAAGCAAGTTTTGAACAAGCAAACACAGCACAAATTAAAGGCATCTTGATATATCCATTCTCATTGTTGGGGGCCATCAAAGGTGGAATTATTGGGTGGTCACATATATTTTGTGTCCTTCACAAATGACTATTTAAGGATGACTTGGGCGGTGATGATGAAACACAAGAGTGAGGCATTCAACAAAGAAGCGCTGAAAGGCTCTAGTGGAGAATCGAGGCAGCAAGAAGATCAAGAGGCTTTAAACATATAATGGTCTGCAATTCGATGGTCCTGGTTTAATGAACTCGAGAAATAAGGGCATTTCCACATCATACATTCACTGGAATACTCCTCAAGAGAATAGTGGTTGTTGAGAGGATAAATCGACACTTCTGAGAGAGGCAAGATGCATGCTCTCTAATGTTGGTTTATCAAGAAGATTTTGGGCAGAGGTCACAACACAATCTGCTACTTAATCAACATGAGTCCTCACACATAGATCAACATCAACACACCAATTGAGATGTGGTCGTGCAAGTCTCGCCGACCGCTCGCCTAAGAGTTTTTGGAAGCACAATTACTACCATGTTAGTGAGGGTGCTAGAGCCAAGGGCCAAGAAGGGTGTGTTTGTGGGTATCGTGATTGGGTGAAGGGTTATAGAATTCGATAATCGCAGAGAACATGGTCATACACAACAAAGATGTTGTTTTCGATGACAATTCTATGCTCAGCCATCGCTGAGAGGGCTTGAGAACTGAGAGAGCCGACAATGAGGTGGAGTCGCCTAAGCCGCAACACTCACCGGGTCCAAGTCAAGACTAATATGATCTCGTTGTTGAACCGGAGTTGAATACAAGCCGCCAGCTTGAACATGGTGAAGTGAACCGAGGAGGCTCAATTCGAATTTGCCCAAGGATTTGATTGTAGGAACAATGAAAACGAGCTCCGCGACCCTGTGGTATCCGTGTACCTAAGAACCTTGGATTAAGGACCTCGACCCTGATATCCTTGTATCTAAGAACCTCGGTTTGTGAACGCCACAAGGTATGCTCACGACCTTGATAAGTTCGGGTTTGAATACTCTACTCGTAATACTCACAAGTTCAAAAGAACTCAAATAATAATATTTCACTCAAAAATTAATCTGTCTGAGAGAATGTGCTCCTAGTTTGCCTTTTATAGGCTACAATCACAATGAAAATAGAAAACCTAAGCAATGTGGGATATTTAACAAGTAAAATTCGCCACTTTGCTTTATGATGGACCTAACTTGACCTTACTAAGCCCAAATGGCTTTTATTTGTCAAAATAAAGACTTAACCCAATATAGTATCATATAGGCACCTTTCCTAATGGGCTTTTGGCCTTTTAAAATCCTAAAAACAAGAATAATTAACATAAGAGAGTTTATTCGGCTTTCTCAAGCCCACTGATGCAAACAATAGCCTTTATGGGCTTTATGGACGCCCCATCTTCAAGCTTTGTCGATCCACACTCTTCTTGACCTTAGAAACCAAAGAAATCCAAGCCTTCACGCATTCTTCTCTTTTGAGTCTTGTCATTGGCCCATCTCGGATGATAAGTGGATCGTGTAGCTAAAGGGGCAAGTGGATCCGAACATCATCGTGGATCACATCATTCCTCCCGGTTCGGAAGATCTCGACTCGCATCATAAGGGTTGTCAAACGGGTCAAATCACCACATTGAATGTATTGCCCGCTCCCAATCACCAGGAATGCCTATCTTGTAAGCGTTGTTGTTAACACGCCCAACACTTCAAACGGACCATCGCCACGTGGATGCAACTTGACTTGCGCTTGTTGGGAAATCTGTTCTTCCGCAAGTGTAACCACACCCAATCTCCACCTTCAAAAATAACCTCCTTTCTCTTTTATTTGCATGCTTTTGTAGCGCTCGGGCTTTGAGCTTCCACGCAACTTGGCCTTTTCATGCAACTCACGAACCAAATCAGCCTTCTTGTCACCATCCAAGCTAACCTACATACCAGGGGGTAGGGGAACAAAATCGAAGGGGGCACTGGGGTTGAACCCATACACAAGCTCAAAGGGGGAATATTTAGTGGCAGAATGAACACAACGATTATATGCAAATTCCACATAAGGCAAACAAGACTCCCAATTTTTCAAATTCTTTTTAATGACCACACGCAACAATTGACCCAAAACACGATTAACAACTTCGCTTGGCCATCACTTTGAGGGGTGGAATGTCAGAGAATATAACAGGGAAGTACCTAAACGCATCCACAAAACACGCCAAAAATGACTCACAAACTTAACGTCACGATAACTCACGATCGATTTAGGCACACCATGTAATCTAACAATCTCTTTAAAGAACAAATCAAAGAATATGAGAAGCATCACTAGTTTGATTACATGCAATAAAATGTGCCATCTTAGAAAATCTATCAACGACCACAAAAATGTAATCTTTTCCACTCTTAGACCGTGGCAAACCCAACACAAAATCCATAGATAAATCTGTCCAAGGGAGTTGGGAATAGGTAATGGGGTATACAAACCATGGGGGAAGATTTGGACTTAGCCTCACGACACTCAATGCATGCATCACAAATTCTCGACAACATCACGCTTCATTTTAGGCCAAAAGAAATGAGATTTTAACATGTCCAAAGTCTTGGTAATACCAAAATGACCCATAAGTCCCCACCATGTGCTTCACGCACCAACAATTCTCTCAAAGAGCAACGAGGAATACACAATTGATTGTCACGAAATAAAAACCTCGTGGTCGAAAAAAATTTCCCAAAGGCCGACTCCTCTCGTGGCAAAAATATCTCTCCAAAGTCGAATCCAAAGCATACAACTCCTTAACATGTTCAAAGCCAAGTAACCTAGATTGCATGGTAGTGATTAAAGTGTAACGACGAGACAAGGCATCACCTACAACATTATCCTTACCTTTCTTATACTTAATGACATAGGAAATGACTCAATGAATTCCATCCAACGGACGTGGCGCTTGCTCAATTTACCTTGACCCTTTAAATATTTAAGTGACTCATGATCGCAGTGTATGACAAACTCACGGGTCGCAAATAATGATGCCATTCCCCAAGGCACCTAAACCAATGCATATAACTCTTTATCATACGTGAGCATAGTTCAAATGTGCACCTTTTAATTTCTCACTAAAGTATGCAATAGGTTTGCCCTCTTGAATTAAAACACCTCCTATACCCACACCCGATGCATCACATTCAATTTCAAACATCTTAGAAAAATCAGGTAGCGCAAGTATAGGTGCAAAAAGTAACTTAGCTTTGAGAGTTTCGAAGGACTCCTTTTGCCTTGGTCCCCACTGAAACGGGACGTTTTTTTTTCACAGCTCGTTTAACGGGGCTGCAATGGTGCTAAAATCCTTCACAAACCTCCGATAAAAGCTTGCCAAACCATGGAAACTACGAACTTCGCCAATGGTTCGTGGTTCAGGCCACTCGGCCACAGCCTTGACCTTGTCTTGGTCAACTTCGACGCCTGTGCACTCACAACAAAACCAAGAAACACGACTCTATCCATGCAAAAGGAACACTTTTAAGGTTAGCATATAGCTGCAGCACGCCTAAGTGTGTCCAAACGGCACGCAAAATGGACTAAATGTGTTTCTAAATCAATGTTGTAAATCAGATGTCATCAAAGTAAACAACTACAAAATGACCAATAAACTCCCTAAGGACCTCATTCATTAGACGCATGAACGCAAGCTAGGGGCATTGGTTAATCCAAAGGGCATGACTAACCATTCATACAAGCCAAATTTAGTTTTAAAGGCCGCTTTCCATTCGTCGCTTTCTCTTATCCGCACTTGATGATACCCACTTTTTAAATCAATCTTTGTGAAATATTTAGCACCATGCAACTAATCTAACATGTCATCTAACCGGGAATGGGATAGCGATACTTTACCGTTATTTGGTTGATGGCTCGACAATCCGTGCACATCCTCCATTCTCCACCCTTCTTGGGCACTACTATCACCGCACGGCACACGGGCTCATGGATTCTCGAATCTTCCCTTGGTGAGAAGGTCATTGACTTGCCTCTCAGATTCTTTTGTCTCCTCGGATTGGCTCTATAGGATGGTCGGTTGGGGAGAGTAAAGCCCGAATGAAGTCAATGTGATGCTCCACTCCTCTCAATGGTGGCAACCCACGGGTTCTTTCTTCGGGAAGATATCTTCGTATTCCCGCAAAAGAGACACAAAAACACTTGGAAGAGAATCGGTTAGATCGATATAAGAAGAAAACAAGGGTGGGGGGGGGGGGGGGGGGGGGATGTTTCTTATAAAGAAATAAGAAAACAGGATTTTCAGCCCTTTTAAGCGTGCGTAAAATCTCACTAGATTTGGCATAGAAGTTGCCCCTCACTTGTTCGATCTTTTCGACTTTATTTTCTCCTCTCTAATGATGGCTCCTCACTCACCTTTGACTTTTCTACTTTATTTTTCCCCTCGAATGGAACTATAGCCCCCTTGCATTTCGCTTTTCAACTTTATTTTTCCCTCGCTTCTAACTAAAGCACCCTCTTGCTTTTTCTCTCTTTCACAACACTTTTCTTTGAATTTTCAACTTTTCCTCCTCGCTTAATTTCTCACCCTCACGCTTTTTAGCAAGGCGGTTGCTCCTCATGGGCTTCTTGTGGTGACATTGAAACAATTGAGATTTTGCGCCTTTGTGTAGCAATGTGTACTTGTTCGTAAAACCGCCATAGATAACCTTCCTATCGATTGCCAAGGCCTCGCTAAGTAATAAGTGTGTGACATGCATGGGTACCACATCACAAAGTACTTCATCCTCCAACTTTCCAATGCTAAAAGGGGATCAATGCCTCGCCTGTGAACTCGGACTTCACCACAATCATTCACCCATTGCAATTTATAAGGTTTGGGGTGTCGTGTAGTAAGAATACCGAAGCTTCTCCACCACCTCGGTGCTAACCAAATTAGCACAACTTCCGCTTATCAATGATCATAGAACACACTTTGCCGCCAATGAAACAACGAGTTTGAAAAATGTTTTCCCGCTGCAAATTCTCATCTACCTTAGCCTTTGCATTTAAAGCTCGTTTAATCACCAACGAATTATTATTTATTGGTATCACATCTTCAATATACTCATCATCGTCTTCAAAATCAGCCCCTTGCTCCTCCTCCTCTTCAATATCATCCTCTACCTCTGCCTCTCCAAAATCACCACTCGCAAACATAGCACGTTTGTTGCCACACTCGGTAGCTTTATGACCAATACCACCACATTTAAAGCATTTAAGTCCACTAGCAGGCTGTTTAGGGGAAGAAACAAACTTACCCTTGTTATTCTCCTTAGCTTTAGAAGCCTCATTGGAGTTAAAGGGGGTCGGTTTATTCGGGGGAAATTTGGTACCCTCGTTCTTTTGCGGAAATGAACGATAAGTAGAAGAGTTACCTGAATAAGGTTTTGTTATGGCAGCCCTCTTCTTCAACAGTTTTTCAATCAATACTGCTGCATGCACCATCTTTTCCAAACTATCACAATCTTGCAACTCTACGCGATGCGCAATTTCAGGCCGTAAACCACTCACAAAACGAGCCATAGTTGCATCGGCTTCCTCGTTTGTATGCGTACGAATCAACGTAAGTTCCATTTCTTGATAATAATCCTCCACCGAACGAGCCCCTTGCGTTAAGGTTTGTAACTTTCTATATTGCTCACGGTAGTAAGAAGCCGGAACAAAGCGCCTTTTCATTTCGCTTCAAATCATTCCATGTGCTGACAAGGTCATCATGTGTGCTCCTACGATTCGCAATCGGTTGCTCCCACCAAATGGTAGCATAACCTCAAACTCAAGTGTTGCCAAATTAATTTTAGTTTTCTCCGAATAATTATGACAACGGAAAATCGCTCAACTTTGCGAACCCAATCTAAATACACATCGGATCATTCGTGACTTTTAAAGGATGGAATCTTCATCTTAACTTGACGATATCACCCTTTCTTCATCATCTTGGTCAACAATAGCAATTTCGCATTCTCATCATCATCATCATCCTCCTCCTCAACTATCGGTATCGCGCGCTCTCCGACGATATCACCTCTACCACCACGGTTACCACGACCACCACGATTATCAACACCACCGCCACGGTTAGAAATAACACCACCACGGTTATCGACAACACCACCACGGTTATCAACAGGGGGACATGCCCTTCCTCAAAGATGGTTCAAACTCCGCAATTAAATCCGCATGTTGACGCAAAACCGGTCATCCAACATCTCGGCATTTTCCTGCTTAAACGCTTCTATTGCCTTTGCGACTTACTCTCTATAGCCTCTCAGATACATCCGTAACGACCATCCGTAGTACCCTCATCCTCATATTCGTAACGCTTCGACATTATGCCTCACAACACTCGTGTTTATCACTCCCTCGTGTAGAGTTCAAACGTAGAACAAACCAAAACAACGAGCAAACCGAGCAATCACAACCAAAAAACCTAAATGAGGACCTAGGACTGAGACTGAAGCCTTAAAAGAGGTTAGGATGAAATGAGGTGCAAGAAGGAAGAGCAAAGAAGGAAGGAAAAAGGAAAATTTGATGAATTATTTTGACAGTAAAATTTCACGGGTGTGAAAATTTTAACACCCAGGTGTGAAATTCTCGTAATTAAAGACCCTGTTTGTTTTTTTTTTTTTTTTTTTTTTTAAGGCCGACAAAGGAAATAAAAGTACGATAAATTAAAACAAATAGGTCAAACTTGCCTTTGTATTTTTGTTTTATACGGCTACAACTTGCAAAAGGAAATATGATCTCAAAGATGCAATATTTGATATATGATCAAATAAAGGAATTTTGTTTTTCTGTATGCGGTAATTTGAATCAATGGACAATGAATCAAAAGGAAATCTTTTTGATATATATACAATATAGACAATGACGGCCGAAATCTTTTTGAGAGATGCAGGACTAATACACAAGAACACGGCAACAGTGCTGGAAGTAAAATTATTTTTGATGAAGGGACGAACAAGAAGAACAAACAAATAATAGATCTCTTTTTTTTTGTCAAGATCAAGAACAAAAAAGGAACAAATTTTGCTGGAATTTTTTTTTTTTTTTTTTAATAGAAACAATAACGCAATTAACAAGAAAAAAGAAAAAAGAAAAAAAAAAGAAGGGATATTTGTTACCTACAAAACCTAGCTCTGATACCAACTGAAGTGAACCGAGGAGGCTCAATTCTGAATTTGCCCAAGGATTTGATTGTAGGAACAATGAAAACGAGCTCCGCGACCCCTAGGTATCCGTGTACCTAAGAACCTTGGATTAAGGACTTCGACCCCTAGATATCCTTGTATCTAAGAACCTCGGTTTGTGAACGCCACAAGGTATGCTCACGACCTTGATAAGTTCGGGTTTGAATACTCTACTCAGAATACTCACAAGTTCAAAAGAACTCAAATAATAATATTTCACTCAAAAATTAACTGTCTGTAGAATGTGCTCCTAGTTTGCCTTTTATAGGCTACAATCACAATGAAAATAGAAAACCTAAGCAATGTGGGATATTTAACAAGTAAAATTCGCCACTTTGCTTTATGATGGACCTAACTTGACCTTACTAAGCCCAAATGGCTTTTATTTGCTGAAAATAAAGACTTAACCCAATATAGTATCATATAGGCACCTTTCCTAATGGGCTTTTGGCCTTTTAAATCCTAAAAACAGCAATAATTAACATAAGAGAGTTTATTCGGCTTTCTCAAGCCCACCGATGCAAACAATAGCCTTCATGGGCTTTATGGACGCCCCATCTTCAAGCTTTGTCGATCCACACTCTTCTTGGACCTTAGAAACCAAAGAAATCCAAGCCTTCACGCATTCTTCTCTTTTGAAGTCTTGTCATTGGCCCATCTCGGATGATAAGTGGATCGTGTAGCTAAAGGGCAAGTGGATCCGAACATCATCGTGGATCACATCACACGGGTTAGCGATAATCAAACAACAGATATTGGTCAGCAGAGTATATCTGTCCGTAGAGCTAGAAGAACCAATGTTGTGTACCTTCAAAGAGGGATATGCACTTCAAGTTGGATATGCACTTCAAGTTGGATATAGTGGGATATGCACTTTGAGTTGCAGAAGAAGTGGATGGATCTAAACCATCTACTTATAAGGAAGTAGTGACATGTTCTTAGTCATCTCAATGGCTTGCCGCCATGGGAGATGAGATTGAGTCATTACTGAAGAATATGACTTAGGATCTGGTCAAACAGCCACAGGAAATAAGGATAGTCACATGTAAATGGATCTTCAAGAAGAAGGAATGAAGGACATCTACAGAATGAGTCAAGTATACGGCACATTTGGTCTCAAGAGGGTTCAGTCAGAAAGAGGGGGTGCACTTGATGAGATATTCTCACCAGTGGTGGTACAACAGGATCTTGAACTTGAGCAGTTAAATGTGATGATAACCTTTCTACATGGTGGTGTAGATAAGGAGATATACATGACTCAGCCATAGGGTTTCCAAGTTCCGGGCAAGGAAGGTTTTGTTCGCTAGTTGAAGAAGTCCTTGTATGGACTGAATCAAGATCCAAGGCAGTGGTATAGAAGGTATTATAGTTACATGATCCAGCTGGGTTATAGCTGAAGTCAATATGACTGTTGTGTGTATCACAGTCAGTTGAGAGATGGATCACATATCTATCTTGTCTTGTATGTGGATGATATGTTAATAGCTGCTGAAATAGTATGGTGATGTTGATTATGCAGTGATGTGATGTAAAGTAGAAAATCAATGACTCGTTATGTTTTCACATTGAGGATTCGATGGTCACCGGAAGGTAGCTCTTCAGAAAAACGGCTTTATCAACGACTAAGGCAAAATATATGGCTTCTTCTTCAAGCAACCAAGGAGGCATCCGGTTGAAGGGCCTAGTCAGTGATTTGGGGCTACACCAGCATTAAGCAGAGATATATTGTGACGGTTTAAGTGCAATATGTTTGGCTAAAGATTAGGTTCTTCATCAGAGAACCAAGCATATAGACATGAGGTATCATTTTCTCGAGAAATAAGAAGAGAATCCAAGTGTCAAGATCGTAACTCATGATAATCATCGCCGATATGCTCACTAAATCATTCAAAGATATCAAGTTTCATTTGTGTCCGAACTTGCTTAACATCCGGAGCTTATAATGAATGGGAAGACTCGGCTAAAAATTTGGTAAGTAAGTTCGAGTTCTTTGCAGGGAAATGCAGTACAGATATCCGTCATTGACGAATGCATTTGGTACAGAACATCTGATTGTGCATTCTGCTTCTGTGTTTGAACGAGAGTTCAAGTCAATATGGATATTTGTTGTCAAGTGTGACTTGATCTCTACGTCTAGAAGTTGGCAAAGCTATCTGGTAGTCAGTTGAGGTGATGGGCTGCTGACTAGAGTGTTCAAATCTGTGGAAGTCAGCGGAGATTCTTCTGTCAGCAGAGTAGTTTGTTGGGTTGTTGAATGTTTTTGAGCGTCTGAGTGTTGATTACTAAGTTGGGTTGAGTCAGCAGTGGTGGGACCCACATTTTGGGCATTTATGGTAGTTCGGATAAAGATCTTATGGAGGTTAGGGTTTAAGGATATGTGCCTATAAATACCAATTGTTGTAATCAATGCAAGTGCATGAAAAATTTTCTAGACTGCAGTGCATAATAAATATATCTTTTCATTTCATGAAGTAGTCAGCACAACGCCGGAAACCACGTTAAATCCTATGTCATTCTTGGTTTCATTTATATAGTTGTTGTTTACTTGTTAGATTGCTATTGTCATTATCTTTACTTGCTACATGGGTTCCTATCTGTTAATAACATAAATTCTAATTAAATTTACTACATTTACATATTTTACATTTGGCTCATCAAACATGTTGTATGGTGTATATGAAACTATAAATATATGATGACATTGAACATTCTTGACTCTATATTCCAATATATACTTCTAAGTTGTAAATAACTTGTTAGAAATTACGATGGTTTCACATGAACAGATATAGTGAGAAGGATCTCAGAATAAAATTTGATTAAAGTAAAAAAAAAAATGTACCTTCAGGACCATGTATTATCTGGACCTCAACAAGTATTGCACGGAAAAATCAAGTGCTATTCGCAAAACAAAAAACACACGAGTCCTTAAGAAGGTTCGAATAAAGAGAACTTAAGAGAATAGCTTTAAGCCTACAAATAGCACTCTGGCCACCCATCCCAGTATCCAATGCCAGGTTTTATAATACAAAGAAGAGAAAGGTTTTATGAAACGAAGGCAATCTACACAGGAGTATTTATCCTCACACGTGCCCCACACTCCGAAACAAATTAAACAAAAGTTGCTTACCGTATTTCCGGGTCACCACTCCCGCAGCTAAGTAACTAATCAGGGTTCTAGGACATGTGATTGTGTTTTCTTCTACGGAAAGAATGAAAAAGTTGTCACAAATGAAAGAACTCCAAAGGGAATGCGATTAGACCAGGCAAAAAATTCGAACAATTTTTTCTTTTTTTTACAAATTTAATTATTTAATAATGAGTAGAGTTTTTATTTTCGGTCGTTCGTAATCAAAATCAGTCAAGGATTTTGATGATTTTCATTTTTCTATTTTAAATTTTATGGATTTTCGTATTAATTTAAAATTAATTATAGTAGAGATAATTTTTTTACGCAATATTTTAATTTAGTTTAATTTAATATTAGGGGAGAAACACTTTTCGGGGAAACACACTCACTTTATTTATTTTTTACAAATTAAATAATTTGATGATGAGTAAAGTTTTTATTTTTGGTTTTTAATAATCATAATCAATCATGCATTTTGATGATTTTCATTTCCCTATTTTAAATTTAATTTATTTTCTTATTAATTTAAAATTATAGTAGAGATAATTGTTTTACGTATTATTTTAATAGGTTAAAGGTTGTAAAGGACTGTTTTTGATCTAAAATGAGGAAAAAGGACAAGAAAAAAAGATAGTGGTCGAGAAGATTAAACGCAGACGTTACTTACACGTATTCTACAACCAAATGTAGTGAATACACGTAGAATGCGCGCTGTGTCCCTTCTCAACCATTGTTTTTTTTTCTTGTCCTTTTTTCCTATTTTCAGATCTTTTTGTCATCTCTTCCTACTCGCCTCTATTTTAATTTAGTTTAATTTTAAAGTATGGGAGAAACACTTTTGAGTGAAACACACTCATACTTTTATTTGATTTTTAACAAATTTAATTATTTAATAATGAGTAGAGTTTTTATTTTTGGTTTTTAATAATCATAATCAATCAAGGATTTTGATAATTTTCATATTAATTTAAAATTATAGAAGAGATAATTGTTTTAAGTATTAGTTTAATTTGAAACTAGGGGATAAACACTCTTTGCAATGCACCCAGGAGTATTTACCCTCACACGTGCCCTACACTCCGAAACAAACAAAAAGTTGTTTACCTCATTTTCGGGTCACCACTCAGGCAACTAAATAATCAAGGTTCTAGGACATGTGTCTTTGTTTTCTTCCACGGAAAGAATGCAAAAGCTGTCATGAATGAAAGCTCTCCAGTGGGAAAGCGATTAGACCAGGCAAAAGATTCGAACCAAATTGGTTTTTTTTTTTTTTTACACTTTTAATTATTTAATAATTAATGAGTAGAGTTTTTATTTTTGGTCATTCATAATCAAAATCAATTAAGGATTTTGATGATTTTCATTCTTCTATTTTCAATTTAATTGATTTTCGTATTAGTTTAAAATTAAATATATTATACATATATGTTTTACGTATTAGTTTAATTTAGTTTAATATAAAATTAGGAAGAAACACTTTTCGGGAAACACACTCACTTATATTTGTTTTTTTACAAATTAAATAATTTGACAATGAGTAGAGTTTTTGTTTTCGGTTTTTAATAATCAAAATCAAGTATTTTGGTTATTTTCATTTTCCTATTTTTAAATTAAGGGCAGGCTGTATGACAAAAAAATTAATAAACGGCCCGGAAGGACAAAAGTAATATTTTCATGATTATAAAGGACAAAATCACAATTGTTACTTTACAATCATATTTCACGTGTTAATGTTCTTTGTGTTTACAATCATTTCTTCATATTTATTCTATTCCACGTTTTATTCATATTTATATTTATTCTTTTATTTTTATTAAATTACGCTTTCATTCTATCCCGATTTTTGATAATTTTGTCATTCCTGACAAAAAATCTATTAAATTAATTGATTTTCGTATTAATTTAAAATTATAGTAGATATAAATGTTTTATGTATTAGTTAAATTTAGTTTAATTTTAAATTAGGGAGAAACACTTTTAGGTAAACACACTCACACTTTTATTTATTTTTAACAAATTTAATTATTTAATAATGTGTAGAGTTTTTATTTTGGGTTTTTAATAATCATAATCAATCAAGGATTTTGATAATTTTTGTATTAATTAAAATAAAGTTTTGACTAAAATGACATATTCTTAACTAAATGGGGAATATAGGACAATGTGATTTAATAAGGACGAAAGACCTTGTTTTATCTTAAATTAATCTTCTCTTGATACATTCATTAGTTGTCATAAATAATAATAATAATAATAATAATAATAATAATAATAATAATAATAATAATAATAATATAATATGAATAGCTGTCTACCATAAAAATAGGAAATTTTATTTAATTAAATTTCACCATTTATTATAACTGTCAATCACTATTCCATAACTAGCCCAAAAACCCATGCATCATGCACGGGACAACAAAAATTTTGAGGAAACAAACTTAACACATCCTATGTGCCTTAAATGTTTTTATAGATTGTAAACGATACATAAAATTATATATGTAATGACATTGTTCAATAAAAAGTTAACATGTAAGCATAAAACCTTCTCCGAAATTCAAACTTGAATAAGCAATAATGTAATGGAGCTTTGAAGTTCCAAAAAGAGTTCGAAAAAAGGTCATTGACAAAAATCATCTGAAAAAATTATTAAACATTTACGAAGCCATTTGACTAAAATTATCAAATGTTTAGATCCAAAATAATTAAGTTGATGAAGGGTGAAACTCTTACTACTGTGATATTTGGTAAAACATCATTATATTATCGAAAATACGCCGTAATGATAGAACATTACTGAAAATACGTCGCGCTTATCTGTCAAGGCATCCCACTATAAGATGTTAGAGTATCCTTCCACATAAGTTTGCAAATATAAAGATGAACAATCAAAAAGTTTGATACAACAGCATGAATTCACTACAGAAAATCATAAAAACAATATCGACATGACTTCAATTTTCCTGGCACGTGAAAATGATCCAAGTCCATTTAATTGAACATGTAGAAAGCTCACCTTCAATATCCGGTGAGCTAGCCCATATCTTCTTCTGAAAAGAGGGGAGGAAAAACAGCGTAGGTAGAGTAGCCAAAAGGAATGAATGAAGCGCTAAATATTTATGATCTTGCACAAAAATAATGTCATCTCACCCTTGAACACTTGTTAACTAGCTGCAACAGAGTCTACTGTGATTGGGTAACTGTTTCGCATTTATTCAGGCACCATATCTCCGCTCTTCCAAATCATAAGAGCACCCTACGTACGTACAATCCAAGTAAATGAGTTGAATAAACTCCACAGTCATTTTTTATACGAATAGTCATCATTATCATGTTTCTATAGTCTTCCAACCAAGGACAGACCTAGCTGCAA
This sequence comes from Gentiana macrophylla, assembly GCA_026214975.1. NCBI lineage: Eukaryota > Viridiplantae > Streptophyta > Magnoliopsida > Gentianales > Gentianaceae > Gentiana > Gentiana macrophylla. Next base: position 82,644,366 of record CM047809.1, on the reverse strand, counting down.
ATAAGAGGGGTGCTTGGCCCCCATTGAGATCCGAAAATCGCCGTGTTTTTATAGATAAAAAATATAAAAACACTATTGATGCCCCCACTCACCTTTTGAATTTATTCCGGTGCCCCCACTGAGATTTTTTTCTGGGTCCGTCACTGCTTCCAACTTTACATTAAAAAACTATTTTTTTCCATAGAAAAAACAACAATTTGGGATTATATAGGTACAGTGGCAAAGGGCTTGTGTGTACCGTGGTTGCGAGCATCGATGAAAAAGCATAGTATTGACCATGTATCATAAAGACCAAAGAACAAAAGGAGATTCTCCAAACTAATCATTGAATACAATTTTTTTCAAATTCAAGTAAAGAAACAAAAAATAATAATGAATCACGAAAGCAGCAAAGATAGCACCGTACCTAAGAGCAAAGATGAACAGAAGCAAGTTCAAGAATCCACGTTAAAATGGTAAACAATCCTTGATACAGCATCGTTTCCTTCTAATGTACGTGATACTTCACATATTTTACAAACCCAACTTATCAAAAAGAAAAATCCCTCTTTCTTACTGATACGTGCGTTGGAGCACAAAAAAAAACTACCATTTGCTATATATGTTTGTTACGTTTGCATTAGTCCTTTAGTTTGCAGACGGCTAAATTATATTTTGGTCTCTAACTAGCCATGTTTTTTCGATTTTGGTCCTGATTTTTCTCCGGCGACAATTTGAGTCCTGTAAGTGGTCTTTTTTTTGCAAAAATAGTCCTGAACGCCGGAAAAACCACTTACAGACTAAAATTGTCGCGGAAAGACCACTTACAATACTAAAATTGTCGCCGGAAAAACCAATTTAGTCCCGTAAGTGGTCTTTCCAAATGTCGCGACTATTTTTGCAAAAGAAGACCACTTACAGGACTAAAATTGTCCACCAGGACCAAAATCGAAAAACATGTCTAGTTAGAGGGACCAAAATGTAATTTAGCCGCTTCTCTGCACGGCCAATCAATGTTCAAATTGTTGGCATAAGGAGAAATATCAAGCTTCCTTCTAATATGTACGTGGGATTACATATTAGAGGATATTACGACTATGATATAATCAATCACATTATATAAATATATAGCCACTCTTAGGGTTTCCATCATCCTACACAATGACTAAACTACCCTTAATAATTAAATACAATGTATAATACACAATATATCATAGTCGTAATATTGACCTTCGACAGTGGCAAAATTACCCCTACAGAGTTAATTCTATGCTTCGACCAGACATGTCCTTGATTTATAAACTCCTTTTCTAAGTTTCGATTCCACTTTTTAGCATAATAGTGCTACACGGACTAATGGAAGATACTACACCCATAACATCCACAAAATTGTCCTTTTTCCATTCTTTCAATATCACGAATAGGACGGAATTGAAAATGCTGAAGTGGAATCGATCTGTCATCCTCAACGTAAGGATGCACAGTAGAATTACTATCCCAACATTATTTCATGTTTATTAGGTAGGTGATTGAAAGCCTTCTGATCGAGCAGCTTTGAGGGTCCCCTTTGATGTCATAAACACCTTACCAGGCTCAATCTGGTTATAGAATTAATCTGCCACCGTATTAAAACAGGTCGCTCGTATTTGTCCACCATCAGCATCAATAAGGTCAAAAGAAAATACTTTGCCCTCATCTTTATTGTTAATATAGTGCCCGAGATTCCCCTTTGTTGTCAATCTAGCCTTAATTGTCCATTTACTTTGATAAGGGTTCAAAGCTACAATGAGTGTAATCCTCTGTGGTGCTTCATTTTTAGCTATCGGTCCTCTATTCATAAACATAAGTGGTGGCTGCTGATAAGATTGCCAAGGTGGCTGCTGATAAGATTGCCAAGGTGGCTGCAAATAACTAACTGGAGGGCTCGCAACACCCATGCCATTCTCTGGTCTATGATATACAGGAGAAGTATAGTGACTTGAATCGTGACTGTCGAAAAAATAACTATAGGGAGGAAGTGAACCTGTGTTACGATGATCCATGATGGAGGTTGTGCTTGATAGCCACCAGCTAAATTTGCTTTTGGCACTCGAAACAAAGACTAAATCACAGTACTACCGAAAGATCTGTTGTTTGATTCATTAGAGAGACAGGACCAGATGATTTTGCAACTGGAGAAGCGGCATTATCAGTCTTGATTAGGAACTGTTTAGGAACCCCAATAGGTTCACATCTCTCAAGAATCACATCGAAATCGGTGATTATGATAATCCTGACCTGACCACAATCAAGCAAAATAATTCAGTCAAATAATTAAGACACCTTGACAAACCTAATTAACTGCAACATTTGCACAGATCATAAAATTTGAACATCTAGTCAGGTATCGTGGCTCTTAGCTTTTCTTTTCCCAGTTTTCTCGTATTCTTATCTTTATAGAAAAAAAAGAAGAAATAAAATTCACCATCTATTCAGGTACCTCAACCTCACTCCCTCTCCCCTCCCCACCAGCCAAAAAAATGACCCTTCCTGAAAGATCAACTTAAACGAAATCTCAAAACTAACCTTTAATTAAGAATCCTGAAACTGGGTTGGCCAAGAATTAATGAATTGAGTGATAATAGTAGATACCTGTGAGTCAAAAGAGACATGCACAACCCCGGCCCAATCTATTCATCACTCAATTAGAATCACCAATTAGAATCACCAGAGCAGCTAGAAGAAAGACTATTGTTTGCGATTCATGAAGCTAATAAAGGTTGATTCATTGAGTCTCAGCAAGATGCCTTCCTCCGCTAATGAGAGTTGAACAGTTTACCGTTGTGTCTCCCGCCCACTCATACAATAATTTAATGGGGGAATGAGGAAAATGACACCAACATTTCATCAATTAAGGAGAATGAGAAAATTTGAAATTTTTGGATAAAAGACAAAACTTTTTTTTTCTGACGCATACTTTTCCAAAAAAAAAAAATAAACCAACACATTTTTTCTCTCATCCAACTTTTTTAAACACTCATATGTCTCAGTCTAGAACTCCAAATTTGAAAATTCTTTCACCAAATCTTTTATTTTTTTCATATCTTTTATTTTGAGACCACATTCAACATATTCCGATGTGATTTCAGAAGCACCACTGTCGAAATTCACTATTGTTCGAAATTCACTGTCCATATTCACTGATTTTCGGGATTCATCGGGGGATTCACTGAGTGAATTTCGACAGTGAATCTCATGAAAAACGATGCAATTATATCGAACCAAGTCACAAATTGAAGAGCATGAAAAAATAAAAAATTCAGTGGAAATTTCATCGTGTTTGGAGATCTAGATCAAAAGATATGAGAGTTTGAAAATGGGGGAGGAAAGAGAAAAAAAATAATCAAACCTGGTACAGGTTCCATCGGGCACGATTTTTTGTTTTTTTGTTTTGTCCTTTTGGCTATAAAAATTATGAAAGTTGTACTTCTCCCTATAAAAAATATGTGGCTGTCATGTTACTTAAAAATATTCCAAACTGTGTCTTTATCCATGATTTTCCATATTTTAATAGATTATAGTATTTTATCTCCCGCCCACTCATACAAATATTTGTTGCTCTTTATCCATGATTTTCCATATTTTAATAGATTATAGTATTTAACATTTAATATTTATCTTGTAGTGACTTGTTGGCTAAGAAAATCAAGTCTATATATTTGTATATTTCTTTACTCATATTGAATCAATGAAATCAATCGTTTATGAATTATAAAAAAACAACAGCAACTCCATAAATCACCCTCAACCGACTATGGTCACGTCGGCCTTCTACTCTCCTTCTCCTTCAAATTGTGGTCATGGTTCGCATTCTTCTCGAAGCCAGGGGCGAGGTCGTTGTTGTGGCAACCATGTTTGGTTTCGGGCTAGGTTGGATCCATTTGGATCTAACTCAATATTTTATTCACTCTACTATCTTATTTACCATTATTTTATTAATTCTATTATTTTATTATAATTTCTCTCATCACTCATTTCACCATCAACAAATAAAATAATATTAATCCATTTATTCACCACTACACTATTTAATCATTACTTTATCAATATAATACTTCATTCAAATTTCTCTCATCAATCACTTTTTAATCTACACAAATTTCAATACAACATTTCAAGTTTATAATCATTATGTCACTTTATTTTATTTTATTTTCTCTCTCATTAATCCATTCAACCCCAATTCAAACCCAAACCAAACAGGGCCCAGTTTCTTATGGTAAACAGCCCCCACGTGGGTGGTAGCCTTATCAGAACGATCTAGAATCACCTAACCACCCCACCGATCTAGAATGACCTAACCACCCCACGATCCTCCATTACAGATTTAGATCCTAAAACCATGATTTAAGAGTAATTGATCAGATTTTGTTTACAAAATGATTCTTCTGAAACTGCGCAATTAAGAATATCAGTTTCCTTTTGTAGAAGAATCTGAAACGCATTGTACCTACACATGCATCATGCTTAGCTGAGAAAGTACATGAGAATGCTGGGAATGCTACATCAAAGAATATTAGTAATTTTAATTATATAGTCCTTTTCCCTAATTCGTGGAATCCCTAAACATTTTTAAGCTTATGTTTACGGTCAGAAATTTGAGAATGCTTTCGGAGATTGCTCACCGGATTTTGTTGTTTAATTTTTTGTGACAGGATTGTATGATTTTGGTCTCATTGACCTTACTCGGCTCTTTATTCTTTAGTAAGTCCATGAACACATCTTATCATCAATTCTATGTTTTTTTATGAATTAATTTTATCTATAGTTTCTACATCCCTTACCTGATTATTTTATTTCTTCTGGTTCTTATAATAAATTATTGTCGATATAATGGTTTTCTTTGAAGGCATTTTATTGATGTGGAATGAGCTTGGTACCATTGCTTACTGTTTGAGCCGTTGCGCTTTAGCTTTTCCTTGAAAGAGGCTTACTCTATTGGCTTCACTTGGGGAGTTTCAGGGTAATACTTTTTATTTTGTGGCATTTCAATTTAATACAGACTTTGACACATTCTGATATTATTTTTCTTTGTGTTTCATTATAACCACTTTTATCTTTTAAAAGTTATCTATTCCCCTTGTCAGTTAAGTGACTTGATCTCTAAACTGGTGGAACTAATCTGTGAAACTAAGCTGAGAATGATGGTTAGCTGAGTAAGGGTATTCAGTTTTGTGAAGGTCAGTTGGTGAAGTGTAACTGAGTTTCTTTTGAAGTCAGCAGTCAGCTTTGTCCGTTAGGGTTTGCTGAATACAACCGAGTTCTACATATGAGTTGTTGGTTACAATTCTGGGAAAGTCAATTTTAAGCTGAGTCTCGTCTGGTGGATAAAAGCTGAAGCTGGGGTCCACATCTGGGGTATTTATGACAGTTCCGACAAAGATCCTATGGCCATAAGGGTTTAGGGAGGTATGCTATAAATACCAATGTAATGCGTGTGAAAATCCATGTAACTTTGTGTATAGTAAAATATCTCATTTTCTGTCCGTGAAGTAGTCGGCACAACGCCGGAAACCACGTTAAATCTCTGTGTTCTCTTTGTTTTAATGTTTTATCAATTTCTGCCATACTTTACGTTTGCATTGCTTCTGTTTTATCTTTCTCAAACTGCAAGTTTCTCATATGCGTTTTAACAAACTGGTATCAAAGCGTTGGTTTGTGGATTCAGAGTAAGTTACAGGTTGAACGGAGTTGATCTTCACCAAGAACAGTGACCGGTGGTAGGATTATGATCAAAGGTATGTTCTTTAGTAAGAAGGATGTCAGCAATGAATGTGAAGATTGATAAATTTACATAAAGGAACAGTTTCAGTTTGTGGCAAATCAATATGTAGGCCTTGTTAAAGCAACAAGGATTGTGGACTCCTTTATCTGATAAAAGGGATGCCAGTGCAGTAGATTATGCTAGTCAGGAGGAGAAAGCACATTCAACCATCAAGTTGTGCTTGTCTGGTGATGTTATCACAGAGGTTGCTGAGGAAGACACTGCTGCCAAGTTATGGTCAAAGCTTGAAAGCCTGTATATGACTAAGTTATTGGTGAAGGACAAGCAATCCTACATGTTCCTAGTTTTCAGTTTGTGAAGCCATAGTTATTGGTGAAGGACAAGCAACCTTAGGAATCTTTGTAACAGCTACATCAAAGATCTCTAGTGAATTACCTCCAACATCACAGGAGAAGAGTGGAATGACAGGATTACACCACCTGGAACCACTATAAAATCTGCCTACTTACTTTCTGCACTTACATTCTGCATTTACTTTATTATACACATCAACCTACTGAATCTAGCAATTGAACTCACACACATACACTACTGAGTATCTAATACTTAGTATCATATTTAACAACATGTAATAAGGCTTTATTTTTTATATAATTCATTTGCACAAATTCAAGAAAACTCAACACAAGAGACTCATGTATCAAGAGGCTATCGAGGTGTCGCAGAGACTATCGAGGTATCAAGAGTCTTGAAGTTGCTGAGTTTGTTAACTCCAAAAGTTTTAAGTGTTAAGTTTATTCACCCCCCCCCTCTAAACTTAACCAAAGCCTTTTCAAAGGACCAACAAGTAGCAATGGTATGAATACTTCTTCTACACCTTTTGATTTGAGCACTTTACCTTTTCCCCCTAGAGGTCCTAAGAAAGATGTTTTGACTAAGAGTCAAAACAAGTTCATTGACATCTTGTGCAAGTTTGAGATAAATATCCCTTTGGTTGATGCTATAGCTAACATGCCTTCGTATGTCAAGTTTTTGAAAGGGATATTGTCCAATAAGGCCAAGATGGATGAGGTGGTGTGCCTAAATGAAGAATGCTCCGCGGTCTTTCAAAACAAGCGTCCGCCTAAAAAGAAAGACCCCGGATGTTTTTCTATCCCTTGCACCATTGGCTCTATTAGATTCCCGAAAGCTTTATGTGACATAGGTGCTAGTGTGAATAGGCCTGTAAACGAGCCGAACCGTACCGAACCCTGGCAGGGTTCGAGCTTGGCTCGGTGTGTTCGAACCTTAGGCTCGGCTCGGCTCGAAATGGCCGAGCCTTATATTTTCATTATTCGGCTCGAGTTCGGCCTGGTATTTGGGGAAAAAGCTCGGCTCGGTTCGGCTCGAACATGTCGAACCGTTCGAACATGTTCGGCTCGAACTGGGTTTTAAAAAAAATTCAGAATTTTGTGTTCGAACATTTTCGGCTCAAACTGTATATGCATTTATGATAACCGAGCCGAACATGTTCGAACATGTTCGGCTCGACCACCGAATATCTAATTTGTAAGGTTCGGCTCAAAGTTCGAACCCACGAACTGAGCCCGAATCGAGCTTTTTTCGAGCTGAATACTCCGAATCAAATCGAATACTTAGGTTCATTTACAGCGCTAAGTGTGAATCTCATGCCTAGGAGTATCTATAAGAGGTTGGGCCTAGGTAGGTTAACCGACCAATATGACTTTACAAATGGCCGACCGGACCCTTAGGAGACCTATGGGAATATTGGAAGACGTGCTATTTCAAGTCGATAAGTTTGTGTTCCCGGCCGATTTTGCTGTGCTAGATGTTGCGGAGGACCCTAAAAACTCACTTTTGCTAGGGAGACCTTTCCTTGCTACCGGAAGTGCTAATGTAGATGTAGCCAAGGGCGATATTACTATGAGGGTAGGAGACGAGAGTGTGACTATGAATGTGTTTGATGCCATTAAGTACCCTCATGATAATATTAAGGAATGTGATAAAGTTGAATCTATATATTCTTTTGTTTCCGAGGTTGCTAACACGCAGGGCTATCAAGAGCCAATGGAGGAGTGCTTAATGAAGTCTAGCATGATTCATGATGATAATGAAGAATTGAGAGAAACGGCTTGTGAGTTGGAGGCAACGCCCTTTCTTAAGGCGTCATGGCATAAGTATCTAGAGCTTGGCCTCAACAGTGAGAAGATGAAGCCTTCTATCGAGGAGCCACCAAAGGATTTGGAACTAAAGCCACTCCTGGAGCACCTTAAGTATGCTTTTCTTGAGTCCGATAATTTATTGCCTTTGATTATTTATGCGGCACTAACATCGTTGCAGGAAGAAAAGCTCATGAAAGTGATAAGGCGTCATAAGAAAGCCTTTGGTTGGAATATGGTGGATATCCGGGGTATTAGCCCCGAGGTTTGCAAGCACAAGATCATATTGGAGGAGGATGTGAAGCCGGTGAGGCAATGTCAAAGAAGGCTCAATCCACACCTTCAAGAGGTGGTGCATAAGGACGTGGTGAAAATGCTGGAGCATGGAATCATCTACGCCATATCGGATAGCGAGTGGGTAAGCCCTACCCAAGTGGTGCCTAAAAAGGGAGGTATGACTGTTCAACCTAATGAAAACAATGAAATGATCCCTACTAGCTTAGTCACTGGCTATCGTGTTTGCATTGATTATCGAAAACCGAATGATGCCACTAGGAAATATCACTTCCCCTTGCCTTTTATTGATCAAATGTTAGAGAGGTTGAGTGGTCATGACTTTTATTGTTTTCTCGATGGTTTTAGTGGCTACTACCAAATTTGCATTGATCCTAAGGACCAAGAGAAAACTACTTTTACATGTCCCTATGGTACCTTTGCATTTAGACGGATGCCTTTCAGGTTGTGTAATGCACCCGCAACATTCCAAAGATGCATGACGGCTATCTTTGCGGACATGATTCAGAAATTCTTGGAAGTCTTTATGGATGATTTTAGTGTGTTTGGAGACTCCTTTGATGACTGTTTGAGTAATCTTGATAAGGTTTTACAAAGGTGTGAAGACACCAATCTTGTGCTTAATTGGGAAAAGTGTCATTTCATGGTAGAAGAGGGCATAGTGTTAAGGGTGATTTTATACGTTTTATAAGGATATATTTTATATCAATTCTCTCCATATTCATATGTTTCTCATAGAAATCGAGCTTTATATTGAAATATTGAGTAAATGATGTTTTTAATAGTTAAATTGCAAAACGTAACGAATTATGTGCTTAAATGATGATTTTATATTATTTTGGAATTGTGTTACGCTTTGGAATGTTTCCCTTAATTGTAGATACTCATTGATGATGGAAAAAAGGATTTTAGAGAGCCAAATTCGAAGTTGGAAAGGAATCAATCACATTTATGGAAGAATAGAAGATTTAAGGAAAGAAATCAAGTGATTGATCCAGCCGAACTAGCGTCCAGTGCGGACGAGCGTTTGATAGATATGACGAGCGTCCAGGATGAAATTTTTGATACAGAGAGTTTGGACGCTGATATGAACGAGTCCGGCGATCCAAGATCTATGGACGGGCGTCCACCCAAAACACGGGGCGTCCAAGCGCCGCCATCTTTGAAACCGACTTAAACTTCTATTTAAAGCGGCGGATCCCAACCCTAAAACACACAATTTTCACATCAGAAATTTCTAAGAGAGCAGCCGCATCTTGGGAGTTTCAAGGCCGGTCACCCGAGCCTTGTGCTCGGGTGATCCGAGGTTAGATTATGATCGTTTTTTTTTCGTTTTCAATTCATGGATCATCCATTGTATAAACTATGTGAGTTCATCTTTTTGATTTATTCAAGCTTTGTTTATCTTCATGATTTTTGATTTATTTTGTATCGTTCTATGATTATGATGCTATTGTGTGAACTCATATCGAGAGATTTGTTTACTGATTGATATGTTTACAACATACGGAAGTTGCGTAAACTAGATCACCATAGAAAGATAGGATCTTTAATCGTTAATTCGTGACAAATTAATGGATTAATTATCTAGGTTGTTAGATTCTAAAATATGAGAGTTAACCTGAATCTACACCTTCGTTTTGTATGGAAATTGGTCTCAACATTCGGAAGAGGAGAGATCGGTAATTGAATTCACTAAGGAATTAGGAATTCATAGCTTGAGAAATAGATTCACTAAGAGATTAGGAATTTGTATCTCGTGTAAAGGTGAAACCACAATTTGAATTAAAATCATGAGATGAACTAGGATTGAAATCACTTGGTTTGTATTTTGTTTGATCCCATGTATCTTTAGTTTAGGTCGTTTTTATTGTTTGTTATAGGTTAGATTTATTTTAGTTGTTCTATCTTCGTTTATATGTTTTTCTTTCGTTTATTTGTTTTCATGAGTAGCAATTGAAGGAATTAATAAAACTAGATTCAACATCCAATTCCCTGTGGATCGACCCCTTACTTATCTCGCTCTACTATCAACAACCCGGTATTCGGCCGGTTAGGAGTTAGTTTTGCATATAGGTTAGGGTTTATAAATTTTCTTTTTGTTTAGTGATGCAAAATCCTCCGAACACATAGTGTTAGGCCACAAGATTTCACGTAAGGGGATTGAAGTTGATAGAGCCAAGGTTGTGGCAATTGAAAATTTTCCCGTCCCCACGAACTTGAAGACCCTTCGGGCTTTTCTTGGTCATGCGGGTTTTTACCGGAGTTTTATCAAGGATTTATCCAAGATTGCTAGGCTGCTCACACTCTTGCTCACAAAAGACACTCCCTTCATTTTCACTCATGAGTGTGTTGATGCATTTCACATGCTTAAACAGTTATTAGTGACCGCACCGATTCTAGTTGCACCTGATTGGTCACGTGAGTTTGAGGTTATGTGTGATGCCAGAGACACTGCTGTAGGGGCTGTTTTAGGGCAGAAAGTTGATAAGATATTTAAGCCCATTTACTATTCTAGTCAGACACTTAACCCTGCACAATCTAAGTATGCCACGACCGAAAAGGAATTACTTGCTGTTGTTTTTGCTTTCGATAAGTTTCGGTCGTATCTAGTTGGGTCTAAAGTGATCGTGCATACCGATCATGCTGCGTTGAGGTACTTATTTGCAGAGCAAGAGGCAAAACCCCGTTTATTGTGGTGGATTTTGCTTCTTCAAGAGTTCAACGTGCAAATTAAAGATTGGAAGGGTTGTGAAAATATGGTGGCAGATCATTTGAGTCGTATGACATTAGATGGGGAGGTGCAACGATTTGAGAGGGAGATTAATGAGTCATTCCCAGATGAGCAGTTGATGGTAGTTGATGCGATGCTACTAGTGAAAAGGAATGCTCAAGAGCAACGGGGTCGTATGGTGACCCGTGGTACGCTCCCTTTGTGAACTTTCTTGCTTGTGGGTATGTGGATCCTAGTCTAAAGGATTACCAACGCAAAAAGTTCTATAGTGATATTCGATTCTACTTATGGGATGATCCATATCTATTTAGATGTTGCTCGGATGGTATAATTCGTAGATGTGTCCATGATAGCGAGATTAGGAACATCCTCTCATTTTGCCATGACCGGGAAGCCGGTGGTCATCTTGCGGGAGATAAAACCGCTCTCAAAGTACTCCAAAGTGGCTTTTATTCCAACTATCTTTCGTGACTCCTATGCTTATGTGAAAGCTTGTGACGCGTGTCAACGGGTAGGTAGGATCTCTAGAAGAAATGAAATGCCCCAAAAGCCTATTTTAGAGTGTGAGGTGTTTGATGTTTGAGGGCTAGACTTTATGGGACCTTATCCGTCATCGTATACAATAAGTATATCCTCGTTGCGTGTGATTATGTGTCGAAATGGGTAGAAGCCATAACATCCCCTACTAATGATAGGAATGTGGTAATCCGGTTCATAAAAAAGTATAGCTTTGCTCGTTTTGGGATGCCACGTGCTATCATTAGTGATAACGGTAGTCACTTCCATAACCGTCCTTTCAACACTCTTCTAGCCAAGTATGGGGTCAAGCATAAGTTAGGGACAGCCTATCACCCCTAAACTAGTGGCCAAGTGGAAGTGAGTAACCGGGGGATTAAGCGTGTCCTTGAGAAAACTGTTAATTCACACCTTAAGGATTGGGCTAATAAGTTAGATGATGCGCTATGGGCCCTTAGAACTGCCTTTAAGACTCCCATAGGTATGTCTCCCTATATGTTAGTGTATGGAAAGTCTTGTCACCTCCTAGTAGAGCTTGAGCATAAGGCATATTGGGCTACTGGGATCCTAAACTTGGATGAGGGTCTAGTAGGAGAGAGGCGGTTAGCACAGTTAAATGAGTTAGATGAGTTTCGCCTTAGAGCTTACGAGAGTGCGAGAGAATATAAGGAAAAGACTAAGTTACTTCATGATAGAGCCATCAAGCCTCGAGAGTTTAAGGACGGTGACGAAGTCCTCCTTTATAACACTCGTCTTCACCTTTTTCAAGGCAAACTCAAATCTCGTTGGTCGGGTCCTTATGTAGTTTCTAAGGTCTATCTCTCCGGTGCCGTCGAAATCATTCACCCAACCAAAGGGCCGTTTGTTACAAATGGCCTAAGGTTGAAGAAGTACGAAAGGTTACATTTCGATGAGGAACTCGAGGTTATCCTCCCTAAGGATCCCGTCCCTTGTGTGGGACCTTGTGAGTCTTGTCAAGGACTCTAAACTTGACAAATTCAAATCTTTTAATTCCATCAAACTTCTTTCTATCCACCAATTCCATCTTTGTGTCAACGGTATAACTCTAAAGTTGGCACCGTATAAGTCATTCCGTCGAGCCAACGACGTAAACCAAAGGCACTTGGGGGCAGCAACCCACCGTTTCTATGTGTTTCTTTAGTTTATCAGTGCTAGGAGTGATCTAGGGGTTTAATTTGGGAGAGCTTGGCTAAAAAAAACGACGAAAAAAAAAATCTTTTTGGAGTTTAAGTGTTTTAGCGCACGCCTCCGCTAAAAATTTGGCGCCCGCCGAGCTTCAACAGAGAGTTGAGACCAGCCCTGTCTTCCTTTTAGCGCACGCCGAGTGCCTTGGCGTGTGCCAAACCTGTTTATAAAAGCAAAAATTCCACATTTCCTATTTCATTTCACCTTCTCCCCATTCGTTTTTGCAGTCGTCTTCCAAAGCCCACCACCTGATTTCCACCGTCTCCTCCCCTTCCATTCAATCCCGGCCGCCCCTACTCCGTATTTTTGCATCCAAGCCCCTTACAATCTCTCTCTCGGCCTTCGTTTCTCCTCAAAATCTGAGGCCCCGCCGCTGCTGCTGCGTTTTCCTCCATTAACGCCGCCCTGAAGCTATTTCCGGCCGGTCCTCACTCTTTTTGTTGCGATTTGATCATGGCATCTCTTTTCAAGTTCGTTTTGGCGCTAATTTGGTAAGTTTGGCTTAATCCACTTGGCAATTTCATTTTAGGGCTTGTTTTCTTTTCCCCATTTCATCGTTTGACCCATTTTGGACCTCCATTGACTCGTTTTCTGTTTTGGTTTTGCTCTGTATTGATCTTTTGCTGTTGTGGTGGTTGGGCTCATTGTGATTGCTTTGATGGTTTTGGTTGGGTTTTTTGGGACGTTGGTGTTGAAATTGGCTTTGTTCTGTGGTAATATTGGTGTGGTTGTGGTGGTGCTTGTGTTGTTGTTGTTTGGTGATGGGTTGTATGGATTTTTGATGGATTTGTGTTGAATTCTTGAACGGTGGCTGGGGTGTGGTTTTGATTTTGTGGCTGTTTGTGTTGATTTGGTCACAACCTTAGGCTCATGGCACCCAAACGTCCTCAACCCGAAGCCTCATCCTCCGGTAAAGGCAAGGGTAAGGCTAAGGCCAAAGCTCCGGCTAAGGCCAAGGCTAATCCCTAGAAAAAGCCCCGAACCGGACAAGCCCCTCTCACAATCCATAGTCCTACTGCCACTCGTTCTAACCCTCATTGAGGCCCTCAACTTCCAGACGACCCTCTTCCTTTAGAACAGCGTTTCACCTCCACTCAAGCTTACCGGCATTATATGCAAGTTTACCGTAAAAGGAATGCCACCCTTGAGCGAGCCATTGATACTTCTAAGGTCGACAGTGCCTTTGTCCAGAACCTTAGGGACCGTAAGTGGGGCAAACTCATGACTGCACCTGTCAATCCACCCAATATGTCCATTGTTCGTGAGTTTTGGGGTAATTTCTCGGTGGTTGATCTTGAGAATGGTGTAGTCATAGTCCGAGGTGTTGATATCCCCTTCTCTCCTGAGGCCATTAACTCTCACTTTTCTATCCCTGAAGTCCCCGATGAGGCCGACTACAAAACCATCCTTGAGGCCAAGAGAGTTGGGGGGTGGATCACCAAGAGGAAGGTAGGTTAGCCCTTTGTCCACAAGTCTCTTGGAACCTCAATAACTCAGGTGTCCGGATTGACATTAGTACCCCGGAGTGGCCGGTTGATTCGAGAGTCATTTCACGTTTTGTCCTTAGCCGTCTCCGTCCTCGTGAGAACATCACCAACCTCAAGCTTCCCGACTTTGACTTAGTCAATGCCTTGCATAGCAATCTTCCAATCAATGTCGGTAAGGTTATCTACGAGTCTTTCAAGGATGTCCGTCACGACCGTTCTAGGAGCATTATCTTTCCACACCACATTTGTGAGCATGCCCATGGTGTCCAAGTCCGCGTTTATGATGATGATGATACTGGTGGGAAGAAGTCGGGTTGGATTGTTAGACAGAGTACCTTAGAACGTCCTCTCCGTGCACCCTCAGACACCCCTTCTTCCTTCAGGGCTCCTAGGCCACCCCGTAGCCGATCTTCTGCACCACCCACCTCCACTCTTTCCACCTTTGAGAGACACGTGTATACTGATGCCGCTGCACAGAGGGAGTGGGCGGAGGATCAGAGGCTCGTCCTTGCTGGTATTGTCCGGGCCCTATGAGTTTCGGGTGGCCCTTCTGTTAAGGATATTCTACGTGACCCTGCTGCTTCTTGTGTCTATCCTGGAAAGCTGGATACTTTCCTCACCCGGGCTGGTTTTGCTGAGGGGGGAGCTATGGAGGCTGAGACTCGTGAGGGTGGTGAGGGTGATGATGCTAGTGGTGATAATTCAGAGGAGAGTGTTGAGGCGGATTCAGAGTCTTCTGATGGTAGGTCTTCAGGGGGAGACGAGGAGGGTGTAGACACATCTATACAGGGTACAGAGGGCACATATGTGGTGGTTGACACACATGCAGGTTCAGCGACTGCTGAGGAGGGTCAGTCAGTTTCAGGAGTTGCTCCGACACAAGCCTCTGCTGCTCCAGAGTCCTCCCTGATCCAGCTTCAGAGTGCTTGCTAGATGAGCTGACTCAGGACTAGGTCTAGAGCTTTATTGTTTTGCACAGCTATTTTACGTTTAGACTAGTGCTGAGTCTATTTCTTTTGATTATTTTGGAGATGTAAGTCCTCCAGGGCACTTGACTCTTTCCTTCTTCTTCCTTTTGTTCTATACTTGGATTGGTATCACTTTGGCCCGGTTTGGCCTTTATTTTATGCATGGATGGTTATTTTAGCTTTTAATATCTTTTCATCTCATATGATCCGAGTATGGTACTGTTGGTTTCATATGCGAGTGTATGTAACTTTGAGCTTTTTAATTATATCTCGATATTTGTTGCTTGCTTGTGGCATGGTGGCTGTTCCCCGTGCATGCGTTTCTTGGTATTCTCTCTTGCTTCAGATATTCGATGATGGACCTTCGTGGATATGTCTTATACACCATTTCACGACTTTCTGCCGGGTTAAGGTAAGCCTTCTTTCCTTTTTCATTCACACACTGAGGACAGTGTTGCATTTAAAGTGGGGGGTGGTAGGCTTAGCTATTGTTACGCACTCCATTATTCCTTTTGAGCCATTGTGTTGTATTGATGACGGCTAAGATATACATATTTATGTCATCAATTCTAACCTTAAATCAGAGTTAATTATATATATTTCATATTAAATAACTTGTTAATATTTATTATTTAATGTTAAGTGATTATTAATATGATTTTTGGTATTTAGCTGTTTTTGTTATTAAAGACCAATTTATTGTGCGATAAATGCTGATTTTGCAGATCATGATAACTCGGGAGGATAAATATCATTCAATTCGAAATCTCAAGATAATAAGGAAGAAAATCGGAGCATTAATTGAGGGATAAGTTAGAGAAATCAGATCAGCACGAAAGAATGCAGTGGGGAACAAGTTAGACAAGAAACGCGTTTAACATGTGCAAAAAGGAGGCTCGGTCGACCGAGCCACTTCATTCGGTCGACCGAGGCATGTGGTTCGGTCACCCGAAGCTGCTTAGACCTAAAAACGCGTGCATATCTTCTAGATCCATCCTATGTCGGCAGAATCCTCTATATAAGCAGCAGCTACGAAATTGAAAAAGACACACCAGTACAACACATGACAATTTATACAATTTGAGTTTTTAGTTTTCTTTTCTTTATGTTTATTCACTGTGGATTCATCGGATTCTCCGGTTAGGGAGCGCATTAAAGAGTGGGAGTCACTCTCATCATCGAGGGTATGACTTTTCCATTATGTAATCTTTATTCGTAGATCTGATTAATTTTATTATGAAGTAGTTTTCTTGTATTGATTCCGCGATGTAGACTAATTACGAACCCATGTGTTTATAAACGTTAAGAAGTAGTCATAATGTGTACCTATGCAGACCTTCACTCGGTCAGCCGAGACATGTCACTCGGTCGACCGAGACATGTCATTCGGTCGACCGAGTGTGGTGTTTAGATTATAAACGTTAAGAAGTAGTCATAATGTGTACCTACGCAGACCTTCACTCGGTCAGTCGAGACATGTCACTCGGTCGACCGAGACATGTCATTCGGTCGACCGAGTGTGGTGAAGTTTAGGGCATAATTATGACCGGCCGACTACGTCGATTCTCGATTTGGAATTAAAACGAGTAATTAAACCTGATCAACTTAATTATTTGTCGTCATAATTTAACATGAAACCTAAAAAGTGATTGTTACTTAGGATATAGATTGAATCGACATCTAAGAAGTACGCCTTACCCTAAGAATGTTGCTTAGATGAGGTTACGGTTTATACCGGCATCCCTAGTTTCGTAATTGTGTCAGAAGTTCTATGAGATGGAGGCACTTAAAAGGCGAAGTCACGTAATGGAGGCACAATGATTTAGATGGCCTAATTGGAGCTAAATCTACCTTAGGGGATGACTCCCGTAGTCATAATAATTAATCTTTAACGTTTGTTTTGTCTCGTTGTCAATCTATTTCACATGGGGGAGTCATTAGCTACTAGCGTAATCAATATTCTTAATATTCTTTGTTAAGATAGTATTAATAATTTTGTTCTTGTTTATTAGTTGTTAGTTTGTCTTTGTGGTATTCTTTGTCTTGTGGTTGTCACTATTTTATTTACTGCGTTTAGTTGGTCGTAGATCGCCCTTTCGATTTAGTTCTGATAGAATAAAGTTGTGTTTTGTTTGTGCCGAGTCACTGTGGGATCGACCTCGACTCTATCTAGCTATACTACGATTGAACCTAGTTCTCTTGCTAGTGTGTTAGTAGGCATCGAGTTAATAATTTTACTTGACCTCAATCAAGTTTTTGGCGCCGTTTCCGGGGACTCGAGTCATTAAATTAAAATACAGCTTATTTTGTTAGGACTGGATTATTGGACATTCTGTGAATAAGAGTCTGTATATTAAACAGTGTCGTAATAAATAAATAAATAAATAAATAAATAAAGAGTTCGGTCGACCGAACCACAGTTCTCGGTCGACCGAGAGTTAGTTTTTCTGCTTTACGATCATATTAGTTTCTGATTCTGCTTACGCTTTACTTACGTTTTTCTTTATCTCAAGCTTGTTTCGAGTCTGTTTTAGTTTCGTTTTTATTATTTAGTCTAGTTAAAGGCTTAGCCTTTAAAGTTTTTACGGTTTTATTGTTTTTGTTATTTTATAGTACGCTACTCGGAAATCAAAGGAACCGCTTGAGCCATATAATCCTGAAATAGAGAAATTTGCAAGGAGAAATAGGAAGTTAGCTAAAGAACTGGCTAAGCAAGGAGAAGAGGATCCAAATCTTGAGGAAAGCGAGCACGAATTGGAAGAAGGACATACAACCGATCATTCGAGCATTCTGAATCAAAGCAGAAATGGAAGGCATTCCGGTCAATCCAACAGTACTTAATCCTGAAGTCATTAATAATGCCAATAATGTTAATAATGCGAACAATCTTAATGCTAATAATGGAAACCAAGCCCTAGCTCAAGGAGCGAGGCGCACTTTGCAAAGTTATGCAACACCCACTATTGTGCAATTCATTCCCGTTATCGTAGCACCGCAAGATGCTGCGGAAGTCTATCACCCTAGGCCTAACGTAATTCAAATGGTGACCAACTATTCCACTTTTCATGGAATCCAAAACGAGGATCCTGGTGTTCACGTGACAAACTTCTTGGAAATCGTTAGCACTGTGAAACCAGAATTAATCCCGGAGGGGAACATTCGCCTTAAGCTTTTCCTTTCACCTTGAAAGATAAAGCTAAGCAATGGCTTCTCTCTTTAGAGGTCGGATCTATCACTACCAGGAACAATTGTTGCAAAAATTCATGAATAAGTATTTTCCTTGGGAAAAACCTTTAAGTTACGCCAAGACATCCTAGGATTTAAGCAACAACCTGGGAGAGTTTTGATCAAGCTTGGGAGCGTTTTAAGGAAGCTATGAGGAAGTGTCCTCATCATGACATCTCTATTTGGTACATTAATGCAAACCTTTTACCATGGATTGAGAGAGACGAGAAAATTAGAGTAGACGCCTCCAGAATGGAGCGTTTGTTCTTTATCTCCCGAGAGGCACAAGGAAAAATGGAGCAAATAGCGATGAATAGTCAATGGGAGGCAATGACATAGCTCTTGTGAAGATGGTCTGTGACATATTTGAGGATAGTGCATCTACCAAAATCTTAGAACTGTTTGTTATCAACAATAAGGTAGACGGAATGCAAGAGAGGATGGCAAAAGTAGAGAAAGGAGCTGGAATCGAGGCAACACCTCAAAGTGAGAATGCTGGTACAGAAGAAGCCAATTATATCGGGGGAGGATATAAGCCTAATCATAACCATCCTGGATTCCGATATAGCGACCTTAATACAGGAGAAAGGCCTAAACCGCCTACCACGTATGTACCACAAAGAAACTAAAACTTTTGGTTGGGAAGTCTGCGATAGAAAAAGCGAGTAATGTCGCATTCGACGACAATATGGGACAACTTTCAAAATCTATGGTGATTTAGCCACTAATTTTAGCCAATATTGTCAGAAGACCGACACTAAGGTGACCAATCAAGAAGCTCTTGTCCAAAATCTCACGCACCAGATAGGACAACTAGCTGAGCAAGTCTCAACTAGACCTCCTGGAGGGTTGCCAAGCAACACTGAGAAGAACCCTAAGGATTTGAATGCGATCATGACAAGAAGTGGAAAGGAGGTAACTCCACCATCCTTGCAAGAGAAAGAGAAAGTCACAAAGAATAAGGATGGTGAGCCAAGAAATGAGACTAATACTTCCGAGACTTTGCCTGAGCAAAGTACGTATAAAGAACCTGCTGGCCCTAGAGTTGAACTTTACAATAACAAGTATCCTATTTTCACTGAAGTCGATCCTTCAACTCTACCTTATCCTCCACCAAAGCCGAAGCCTAAGTTTGATAACAAGAGGTATAAGAAGTTCGTGGATATATTCAGTAAGTTACAAATCAATATACCCCTAGTTGAAGCACTAGCTGAAATGCCTGAGTACACCAAGTTTTAAAAGACGCCGCCTCAACAAAAAGGAAACTTCTAGATTTAGAGACCATATGCCTTAATGAGGAGTGCTCACCATTCTTCAACATAAGTTACCCCAAAATGCAAAGATCCGGGAAGCTTTCATTCCTCGCACCATAGGTAACGTATGTTTAAACAAAGCTTTGTGTGATCTAGAGCAAGCGTGAACTGATGCCACTATCTATTTTTCGGAAACTAGGCATGAAAGATCTTAAGAAGACCTCAATCACGCTGCAATTAGATGACCGTTATGTCAAAGAACCGTGTGGAGTGGTTGAGGATGTGCTAGTAAGAGTTGAAAAGTTTGTATTCCCTGTCGACTTTGTGGTATTAGATATGGAAGCTAACTACGAAGTGCCCTTGATATTAGGAAGACCTTTCATGGCCACTAGTAGAACGCTAATTGATGTTTACAAAGGCGAGTTAGTATTAAGAGTGAACGAAGAGAGAGTTGCATTCAATGTCTTCGACACTATGAAGCAACCCGATGATGGAGAGGATGTGTGTTTCATGTTGGATTCCATTGACAGGATAGTTCAAGAATTTCAACAACATGAAAGTATCAAGGATTTCTTGGATGCTGTCTTGGAAGAAGAAGATGAAGTCAAGTACATAAGTAGTGAGGAGGAGAAGATGATATGGCCAGGATGTAGTAGGGGGACCTCTAGGCCTGTTGAGGAAGTAAGTGCTGCGGAGATTGAAATATTCTATCATAGACCAACGTGGCATAAGTACTTCGAACTCAAACTCACTGGTCAAAAGTTGAAGACCTCTTTGGAAGAACCTCCCACAAATTTGACTTTAAAACCTCTTCCTGCAAATTTGAAGTATGTATTTCTTCAAGATGAGACTTTGCCACTAATTATATCTTCTTCCTTGACGGACGTACAAGAGGAGAAACTAATTTTGAGAGAGTACCGCGGAGCATTTGGATGGACCATAGCTGACGTTAAGGGCATTAGTCCTAGCGTATGTATGCACAAGATCTCCGTGGACCCTGAAAAGAAAACGGTTGCACAACCTCAGAGGCGTCTAACCCCACAATTAAAGGAAGTGGTTAGGGGTGAGGTTATAAAAATGCTAGAAATGGGAATTATATTTCCAATTGCTGATAGCGAATGGGTAAGCCCTATCCATGTAGTTCCCAAGAAGGGAGGATTGACGGTGCAAGCCAATGAGTTGAATGAGTTAATTCCTGTGAGGCTAATCACCGGTCATCGAGTATGCATAGACTTTAGGAAACTAAATGATGCGACTCGTAAGGACCACTTTCCTCTTCCCTCTATCGATCAAATGCTCGAGAGACTGAGCGGGCATGCTTTCTATTGTTTTCTTGACAGGTATTCGGGATACTATCAAATCCACATCTCGCCCGAAGATCGTGAGAAAACTGTTAGGTGTTATGCCCGAAAGACAATTTTTGTAATTGTTTTATTTAATAAATGAATTGACATTATTATTCATATTTATTATTCTCATATTCACCGATGTGACAATAGTATTTACACTACAGAAAACCCTAAAGTATATCGTTTATGTAATCACTTAACTCAGTGTATGGTATATACACGGGAGGATTGAGTTAGTGAAGATGTACTTAAAATTCAATTAGCCCGTAGTGAAGTTAATCGAAAGTATCGGGTCTCTCCTTTAACGTGCTATTAATGCGCCCAGAACACAATAGGTGTGATTGTCTTATCCGGACTTTCGGTTAAGAGAACCTAATGGGGCATTTATATATGATAGATATATCATATAGGGTTGGACCGATTTGATTAGAGTTCACGATATAATTCCGTAATTGAGAATTCTTATCGAATCAATGGATGATCATATTTATGGATATATCTTAATCCTGAGGTGATCACAGTCAACTGCTTGAATCAGTATGAAGTTTGACTTGACGGTTAAGGATTACACTGAGTCTGTGGTCTGAATTAACCCATCTTGGCATTGTACTGGATTGAGTGAGTAGTCTGTGTTATCACAGATACGGAATCCATTCCTTCCATTTATGGAAGTAGATAGACAGTTCCCTTATTTGTTAATCCTAGAAACTGATCGATCCATGGAGTTCATATTACACTGATTAGCTACCAGTGAGTTGTATGAATTAATTGATCACTAGGGGTTAATGGTAAATAAGGATAAGAGGTTCTAGAAAGGGTTAACGGTAACTTCCCAATTTAGAATGAATGATCATATGGAGGATTAATCCATATGTAATGATTATATCAATGGACGCTTATTATTATTCTCGTGAGGAGATAAATATAATCTCATAATTGGAGGAGTGCAGTCACAGGATTATGGTGGCATATTCCTGTGATTGATTTATCGAATATAATTATTCTGTTCGTAAGATAATTATTTATTTGATTTAGCGGAGCCGCTGATTATTAGTCCATGGTCCCCGACGTGCCTCCAAATATAACATAGCTATTCTCGGACGTCGAATCCTAATAATATTAATTTAGTTCTTGTTGGACTTTATTAAAACGATATGTGAATTAATTGTTTAGTGGACTATTAAATTAGTTGGGCTAAATAATTAAATATGTGGAAAAGACATTTTTCATAATCTTGGCCCAATTTGGTGTGTTAGTAAAAAATTATTCTGACTAGGTCACAAGTGACAATTTTCGGCCCTTGCATTGTTTTAATCAACAAGAAATTAGTTTTCTTGTGATTTAATAAGACATGTGCACAAAATATTTATTGGATAAATATTTATGGTAAGAAATAAAGATAAATATTATTTTAGATTTGTTCTAGAATATTATGGAATTATCTTTTATTTAATGGGAATATTATAATTGATTTTGTATTAATTATTAAATCCTTGGAGGTTAAGTTTTACTCTCCTATATAAAGAGAGTTCTCCCAAGCCTTTTAACACACATAAATTTCGACTTCTCTTAGAGAGAAGGAGCAAAAATTCGGCCAAGAGGATAAGGGGGAAAATCTTGGAGTTTTCCGGGTAGCATATCGGAAGGATTCGAGACGAGAATTTCCTTCCACCGGGAGTTGCTTGGATCACACGTACGGAAGATCATGGTGCTCTTCACACCTTGTTCGTTCTTTCTATTGCGGTTCTTCAACTTGGATTTTGAGATCCAAGAGGTATGTTCTACAACCCCCTTTAGAGTAGATCTAGTTTATTTTATTACGTGTAATTTATAGATCTAGATCCTTAAACCGCTTCCGCTGCGGATGATATTACTAACAGTGGTATCAGAGAGCCAGGGTGATCTATATTTATACGTATAAAATATTAGATCTAGGAGTGGTAAACATGTAGATTTTTTGCCCCAAATTTTTTTTAGGGCCGAAAATTATGTTTATTTTTTATGTTATGAATGTCTTGGTTGAAGAGATGGATTGGGGTTGGTACTGTTTACTCGTTAGATCTATTGTAGCTCCTTTGTTTAGTAACAATTGAGCATAGAATTGTATTTTATTTATGTCAATTTTCGAAATTTATATGTAAAAGTAGCATCTTTTATTGTAATTTTGAATATACGGGCTGGAAAAGATGAAGATCTTGCTGGAAAATTGAAGATCAAGGCGAAACCCAAGGTATGAACGAGGAGAAACGGATAAAATTTTATTAAAATCTGTTACAGGACTTTCTGCATGCGCTGAAAGCGTCGCTATAAGTCCTGTATATAAATAAATGCATGCGGCTAGGGTTTAATAATGGGGCTGCATGTAAAATTTTTTTTTAACCTATTTTTTTTTTCATACTGCCGTTTGGCAGAACAACAACAACAACAACAACAACAAAAAAAAAAAAAAAAAAAAAAAAAAAAATTTTTTTGGAAATAATTTATGGAAAATTAGGGATAAGGACACAATCAAATATTTTTAAGTAATAGACAACTACATATTTTTTATAGGAGAAGGACAATCGCATAATTTTTATAGCGAGAAGGACAAACAAATGAATCCTTAAATCGGTGAATCTCCTAGTGAATCCCAAATCAGTGAATTTCGATAGTGAATTTCAACAATGAATCCTTAAAATTAGTGAATTTCGACGATGAATTTTGAAAAATAGTGAATTTCGATAGTGAATTTCGTCAGTGAATTTAAACAGTGAATTTCGAACACAAGTGAATTTCGACAGTGAATAAATAGTTTTGTCCTTTATGCAAAAGTTTTAAAAAACTGTCCTTTTACTCAATTGATGAAATATTTCTGTCCTTCTCCCTCATTCCCCCAATAATTTAATGCAGCCGCCTCATTGTAACAAAAAAATTTGGAATTTTTTTTTATTTTATGGAAACAGCCGCATAAGCATAATAACAATTTTATTTTTTTTTTGGATTAATTATAATAAATTGGATTTATTTAATTACAAAGACCTTTTCTCCTCTCGGGTGTTCGTGGTTCGTGATCCGGCGGTTCGAGTTCAAGATTCGAAGATCGAGACTCGAAGACAACAAGATTGTAATTTATTTTATTTTCCTAGGATAGATTAGATACGGGGGTACCAACAATCCATCTCGGTGTTTAAATTTTTCGCAATTTATTTTTTATGTGTTTGATCATAAAATAGATATAAAATCGGAATTGCCATGACATGCATCATATCATAAATCCACTCCATGCATACATGTAGAATTTTAATTTTGGTAATTAAAATAGGCATGTATACAAACTCGTGTAATTAGTTGAAATTTAATTAATACGTGGTAATTGATTAGTTTAGTAACTAATTAAAGATCCGAGGACGGTTATGAAATCGTTAAGCCTTTCGGTGTGTGTTCTCGGTCAACCGCCTTAAAGCCCAAACGAGATCACGTTTTCAATTCGTAGTGTCTACGAGATTGAATAATGGTAAAAGAACAATAAATCTTGGATAAAAACGGTTCGCTTATAGGTTGGGTGGTCAACTGAGCTAGGCTCGACCGACTTAACCCTCCTAGTGTGATGTATGCACGGGGTCCGGCAAGACTAAGCTACACCGGAGAACGGAGGGGTGATTCCTTCTTATCTCAATGGGCCGTCTTGACCGAATTAGTCCGGATCATCACATATGTTCCAACGAATAGGACGGGTAGGCTTGCCTACGTTACCGACACCATTCGAATCCTTGATTTGATGTACTTTTATGTTAACATCAAAAGACGAGGTTAGTTAACCCACCACCACTTCCAAAATATTGAGTGGGAGCGGGGAGGCGACAAACAACCCCACGGCCTCTACTATAGATACAAGTAAGTGAGAGAAGGGTGACGCCGCGGCGCTTTGATTTCGTCCCCCCACGGATGGTGTTCACCCCTATCAACATTCATGGCTTGGTCTCCGAAAGGATAGGATTTACGGGTACTCGTCGGGTCACCGACCTATCCTACGACGGCACACTCGGGCGTACTAAAGAGATCCGATATAGTAGGTCACACTCATAAAGGATATTTTTGGTAATATCTAGGCTAAAAAGGAAGGTAGTCAATGAATAAAGGGATGTTCGATTCTCGTGGATGTTTGATTCTCACAAGTTATTCATTGATGAGATTGTCTCGATTTAACCGTCATCTCTTTGACCTACCCTACGGCGGCATCGAGATGCGAGGTTAAAACCTTGGAATGGTAGAGTAGACTTAATTTTAGTTTACAATTCCTAAAATAAAATAATATAGTAGTGTTAAACTTGAATTAATATATGTCATTTTATTTACAAAAGATTATATCCCTTACTAAATTGCTTAAAAATTAATTGACTAGTATTGACTTCATAAAAGTGGAAAGTAACTAGGACGTTAAACTAGTAATCGATAATGCAATTATTTTTCGAAAGAGATATTTTCTCTTAAGCCTTTTAAAAAACCAGAGTGACATATAGGTATGTCACTAGTG
Organism: Gentiana macrophylla; assembly: GCA_026214975.1. NCBI lineage: Eukaryota > Viridiplantae > Streptophyta > Magnoliopsida > Gentianales > Gentianaceae > Gentiana > Gentiana macrophylla. The sequence goes on along the minus strand of CM047809.1, from coordinate 82,618,919 downwards.
TCATTCGTGTCAAACGGAGGACAAACTTAGTTTGATCAAAGGTGATTTCGGACTTTGAAATTCTTCTAGTGAATTTTTTTTTGAGTGTGTAGTAATTACACAAGTAATTTTCTAATTGAAAAATCGGAAAATCATGAAGTGTTACTAGTTTGACGATATTTGGAATCGATGAACTAGTGAGAGACTTTATGATTTATTGTTTTTCTAGAACATTAGAAAAGTGTGACTGACCACACACGTAACCGTTCTAATTGAAAAACCGGAAAGTCATGAAATGTTGCTAGTTAGACGATATTTGGAATCGATGAACTAGTGGGAGTTCTATGATTTGTTGTTTTTCTGGAAACATTGGAACAATGTACGAAAGATTTTCTAATCGAAAAATTCGGAAAATCATAAAAATAAAGCATTGCTCGTTAGACGGTATTTGGAACCGATAAACTAGTGGGAGCTTTAATGTTATGATTTGTTGTTTTTTCTGGTATATTAGAAAATCCGAGAAGTCCCGACTAGTAACACTCGAAATAGACATCCCACGGTTCAAAAGTAGTGCCTACTCAAACGAACCGCTGGTTCAAGACTGTTTCCATTCACGGAAAGTCAAGAATGGGAGAATATGTCTAAAAGTGTTAGTCATCTAAACTGAGAAAACTTTAAGGCTGAATCGAAAATTAATTAACTGAAAATCATAGGATAAGGACAGTGATTTTGGATCACCAACCTATGAATCCTTGGCGATTTTCTCGAGCTAAGTTCTTTGGCGTAACAAGGTAGCAAAGTGCATTTAACGATTAAAGGAGTAAACAACGGGTAGTTAATTTTAGCTAGAATAGTGGGAGTGATATAAGGAAATGAATCTCGATTCAATCCTTGGATATCGCGGAAAAAAAAATTATTTTCTGCTTAAGATTCGTTGAACGAAAGGATTTACCTTCTATTCGATAATTTGTTTGTCGATGAAAGTGAATATACCATTTGTAGTACTGAATCCAAGACTCGGACTTTTGTTTGATAAAGTCAAAACCACTTACAATCTAACTGAAATAAGTATATAAAACACAACTTAAGAACTATTAAAAGCAATTGGTTTCTATATTTAGATAAACGCTTCTTCATATTCCATAGTTAGTGCATAGTCCCTAAAAGACAAGACTCAAGACCGGCTCTGGGTGATTCCTTTCTCCCACCTGGTTATATTGTCTCAAAGGTTCAATGACTAAGTTTCCTTTCAATCGGAAAGGATAATGGTTATAAAGAAGTAATATAGCTTGTTCATGACGACCTTCGGGGTCTAATGAAAGATACAAGCTAGTAGGAGCTTCCGAGTAGTGACTTCTTGTCTGATAACTATTCAAACACTCCGGAAAGTTTATCCAAAATATTTAGAGGTTTCTCTGTTTTCAACAGAGATAGAGTATTCTATACTCGGAATAGGCCATTCATAGTCCTCGAGACTGATGCTCAGCCTGCCTCATTGTGACATGTTCTCACTAAGTGAGAAACCGTTAAATTGCCATACATAGTTTTAGATGTGCTACAATACACTGCTTAACTCAATAAAGATATTGGAAGCAAAATAACGGTTTACATTGAAATGTATGACCGAGATGTCTACCTATAATATGCTTTGGAATTTACGGATAAGGTGTGGATTCGGTTCACCCCACTTCCATAAATATAAGCATTTAGCACACGGTGCTTGAAGGTAAGACTGGTAATTTCGCGCATCCGTTCGGTCAATGACCATTCGTGATATATCTTTTTAAGCTATTGAGTATAAAGGTTAGATATAGGATTCTTGAAATCGGGAAGGGACAGTTATACTGTTGCATCCTTTCTGATAGAGTCCATGAACAGTAAAACCTTGAACCTTGAAGTACGTTTACTCAAGGTAGTTACTAACTGATTAAAATCAGACCACATCCAACATCGGTTGTTGGTGATAACACTAAATACTACTAAACTAGATCAGAATTTCGATCCACCCAGTAAGTATTGGGAGTATGGTTTATCCATTACCCATTACGGTTTCTGCAGACTTTGTAGTCTGAGGATCGATTGATGACCTATGGCTCTTTTGTGAGCAGTATAGGATTCTGATAATAGAGGTTGGTTTAATAGCCATAACCCTGTGAATGGAGTTCGGTACTCCACCCTCTGCTCATGCTCTTGTAGAACCACCGAGCGTCTCTCAGCCCAGTGGGAGTAATTGGATCTACACGGAAAAGAGTAGAATGAATAGGAAAGTTTATCTTTCAGAGCAAAGATTGAGTGGTCTAGAGTAATTCCCTAAGAAGTATAGAGTTAATCGGACCTTGAACTCTCTTACCACTTAGTATTGCATAATTTTGTTCAAAAGCGTAAAATATAGGGTGATTCCTCGAGACTTTCTTGCCAAACAAACGGAGTCTGGATTCATTCAAAACGTATGGTATTGCCTTATGAACTTATGACAGGATGACTCGTCAAGGCTTATGTCCTTTGTGGATAAAAAGCAAACCTCTCGGTCATTGGAAGTCATATATTTCTACAATATGTGGATTTGACCAGAATATATATTAGTGTTTGTGAAGGATAACACTTGCACTGGCTTGGCAACAACATGGGTGTGCTATCTGAAGTCAGAATCTGACAATACCACAATTCTCTGCAATAGAGATTTGGACAACATTCTCAAGAGTTTGACTCATTCGAATTCATTAGAATCGATCACCGTTTCCCATCCATCTTATTGGTTACGATGATGCATCTGTGTATGCAACATTCAACGAGGAAGTTCTACCCTATGCCTCAGGAATGACTCTCTAAATCTTCGGATCAAGAGAAATGGGATAGATTCTCTTTTCTAGCAAGAGATGGTCAGGTTATTGAACGTCAACTTTGATCGAATCTAAGATTCGGCGGTTAACAAAGCAAGTTTAGTATGTCCTTTAGTATCTTGAGAGAACGAGGAATAATATGCGGACATATTCATGTATGAACTTGGATATGTGTGATACACTGATTTTGACTTTAAGTCAGATTGAGGATGATCGTTAAGTCGATCTCAGGCTCAGTGTTTATTCAGTACCATATGATTAGATGGACCGGTAACGTTTTGATTCTACGGATCGTCTCGAGCCGACAACCTGACTAATCATTAAGACCCATGACATTTAGATGTAAGTGCTCCCCGAGTCACTGACCTATCCTACGACGGCATACTCGGAGTGTACTTTGGAATCTGAAATGGTTATGATATGCTTAATGGGTACTAGAATACGGGATGGGTCACCATTGCTTTAGAGCAAGTGGGAGATGTGGTTTGTTGTAGTTTAAATAATAGGGTGTGCTCTAAAACAATTAATCACATGCTTTCGTGCAAGTGGGAGATTGTTAGGTGTTATGCCCGAAAGACAATTTTTGTAATTGTTTTATTTAATAAATGAATTGACATTATTATTCATATTTATTATTCTCATATTCACCGATGTGACAATAGTATTTACACTACAGAAAACCCTAAAGTATATCGTTTATGTAATCACTTAACTCAGTGTATGGTATATACACGGGAGGATTGAGTTAGTGAAGATGTACTTAAAATACAATTAGCCCGTAGTGAAGTTAATCAAGAGTATCGGGTCTCTCCTTTAACGTGCTATTAATGCGCCCAGAACACAATAGGTGTGATTGTCTTATCCGGACTTTCGGTTAAGAGAACCTAATGGGGCATTTATATATGATAGATATATCATATAGGGCTGGACCGATTTGATTAGAGTTCACGATATAATTCCGTAATTGAGAATTCTTATCGAATCAATGGATGATCATATTTATGGATATATCTTAATCCTGAGGTGATCACAGTCAACTGCTTGAATCAGTATGAAGTTTGACTTGACGGTTAAGGATTACACTGAGTCTGTGGTCTGAATTACCCCATCTTGGCATTGTACTGGATTGAGTGAGTAGTCTGTGTTATCACAGATACGGAATCCATTCCTTCCATTTATGGAAGTAGATAGACAGTTCCCTTATTTGTTAATCCTAGAAACCGATCGATCCATGGAGTTCATATTACACCGATTAGCTACCAAGGTGAGTTGTATGAATTAATTGATCACTAGGGGTTAATGGTAAATAAGGATAAGAGGTTCTAGAAAGGGTTAACGGTAACTTCCCAATTTAGAATGAACAGTCTATGGAGGATTAATCCATATGTAATGATTATATCAATGGACGCTTATTATTATTCTCGTGAGGAGATAAATATAATCTCATAATTGGAGGAGTGCAGTCACGGGATTATGGTGGCATATTCCTGTGATTGATTTATCGAATATAATTATTACATTCGTAAGATAATTATTTATTTGATTTATCGGAGCCACGATTATTAGTCCATGGTCCCCGACGTGCCTCCTAATATAGCATAGCTATTCTCGGACGTCGAATCCTAATAATATTAATTTAGTTCTTGTTGGACTTTATTAAAACGATATGTGAATTAATTGTTTAGTGGACTATTAAATTAGTTGGACTAAATAATTAAATATTTGGAAAAGACATTTTTCATAATCTTGGCCCAATTTGGTGTGTTAGTAAAAAATTATTGTGACTAGGTCACAAGTGACAATTTTCGGCCCTTGCATTGTTTTAATCAACAAGAAATTAGTTTTCTTGTGATTTAATAAGACATGTGCACAAAATATTTATTGGATAAATATTTATGGTAAGAAATAAAGATAAATATTATTTTAGATTTGTTCTAGAATATTATGGAATTATCTTTTATTTAATGGGAATATTATAATTGATTTTGTATTAATTATTAAATCCTTGGAGGTTAAGTTTTACTCTCCTATATAAAGAGAGTTCTCCCAAGCCTTTTAACACACATAAATTTCGACTTCTCTTAGAGAGAAGGAGCAAAAATTCGGCCAAGGGGATAAGGGGGAAAATCTTGGAGTTTTCCGGGTAGCATATCGGAAGGATTCGAGACGAGAATTTCCTTCCACCGGGAGTTGCTTGGATCACACGTACGGAAGATCATGGTGCTCTTCACACCTTGTTCGTTCTTTCTATTGCGGTTCTTCAACTTGGATTTTGAGATCCAAGAGGTATGTTCTACAACCCCCTTGTAGAGTAGATCTAGTTTATTTTATTACGTGTAATTTATAGATCTAGATCCTTAAACCGCTTCCGCTGCGGATGATATTACTAACAAAAACAACATTTACATGCCCATATGGGACATTTGCGTATAATCGAATGCCATTTGGATTGTGTAACGCCCCCGCGACATTTCAACGATGTATGATGTCATTATTTGCGGATATGGTGGAAGATTTCTTGGAAATCTTTATGGATGATTTCTCCGTATTTGGAGACGATTTCGATTCATATCTCACACATCTAGCACGAGTGTTGAAGAGATGTGAGGAGACGAATCTTGTGCTTAACTGGGAGAAGTGTCATTTGATGGTTACGGAAGGTATAGTACTAGGCCACCGCATATCAAAGAACGGGATAGAGGTGGATAGAGCCAAAGTTGAGGTGATCGAGAAATTACCTCCACCTACCAATCTTAAAACTTTGCGAGGTTTTCTAGGCCACGCCGGATTTTATCGTAGGTTTATTAAGGACTTTTCCTTAATCTCTAGACCTCTTACCAAATTATTGGCCAAGGATGTGCCATTCGTGTTTTCTAATGAGTGCATAAAAGCTTTCAACGAAATAAAAAGTAGGCTGATTACTGCACCCGTTCTGGTCGCACCAGATTGGGAACTTCCTTTTGAACTGATGTGCGATGCAAGTGATACTGCCGTTGGCGCCGCTTTGGGTCAAAGAAAAGATAAGATCTTTAGACCTATTTATTATGCATGCCGGACTTTGAATGCTGCCCAAAGAAATGACGCCACAACGGAGAAGGAGCTTTTGGCCGTTATCTTTGCTTTTGACAAGTTTAGATCATACTTAGTGGGATCTAAAGTCACTGTGTGGACTGACCATGCAGCTCTTAAGTATCTCCTAGCAAAGCAAGATTCAAAGCCTAGATTGCTGAGATGGATTCTACTGTTGCAAGAATTTGACGTAGAAATCCGAGATAAGAAAGGAAGTGAGAATGTGGTGGCCGATCATCTGTCGCGCTTACAATTAGAGGATGGTGAGGAATTACCTGAGATAGGAGAATCTTTTCCTGATGAACAGCTTTTCTCCATCACCACCATCAGGGGACATGATGATTATGTTGCAGTTTCTTCGCGAATAGAGGTTGTGAAGGAGAAGAAACAACCATGGTTTAGTTTGTCCGTTAATTATCTATCCGCAAAGTACCTACCACCAAATCTCACTGTCCAAGAAAGAAAAAAATTCTTTAAAGATCTTAGACACTATTATTGGGATGAGCCTTATTTGTTTAAGCTAGGATCCGATAATGTTTTTCGAAGGTGTGTGCCCGAGGAAGAGTATAATGATATCCTGAAGCATGTCATTCTTATGAAGTTGGAGGACACTACGGGGGAGATAAAACTGCAGCCAAGGTCCTCCAATGCGGTTTTTATTGGCCGGCGTTGTTTAAGGATGCACACCAATATGCAAAAGCATGTCATGCTTGTCAAATGACAGGAAATATTTCACGGAGGAATGAGATGCCACTTAAGAGCATCCTAGAGGTAGAACTCTTTGACGTTTGGGGAAAAGATTTCGTTGGACCCTTCACTTCATCGATATCTAACCGATACATCTTAGTTGCTGTTGATTATTTATCCAAATGGGTTGAGGCCATTGCTTCCCCTACTACCGATGCTAAGGTTGTAATTAGATTCTTGAAAAGAATATTTTTACAAGGTTCGGGACGCCTAGGGCAATTATAGCGACAATGGTAGTCATTTTTGCAATAAACCTTTTGAAAGGTCGATGATTAAGTATGGGGTTCGACATAAGCTAGCAACAAAGATATCACCCCGCACTAATGGACAAGTAGAAGTCACCAATCGAGAAATAAAGCGTATCTTGGAGAAAATCACAATACGACTAGGAAGGATTGGTCGTTACGCTTAGACGACGCTTTATGGGCTTATAGGATCGCATATAAAACCTCGATTGGAATGTCACCGTATAGGATTGTTTTTGGAAAAGCATGTCACCTTCCTGTGGAACTTGAGCACCGGGCCATGTGGGCAACAAGGATGTTGAATTTTGATGAGACATTGGCCGGTGAGAAGAGGATGTTAGAATTAACTCGCCTGGAGGAATTTCGTTTAGAGGCATACGAGAATGCCAAGATTTTCAAGGAGCGTATGAAGAAATTCCATGACAAAAAGATTCTGGAGAGGACCTTTCAAAAGGGTGATCTGGTTCTCATGTACAATTCGCGCTTAAGACTCTTCCCGGGTAAGTTAAAATCAAGATGGTATGGCCCATTTCGAGTACAACAAGTCTTTCCTTCTGGAGCGGTGGAGCTATTCAATTTCAAAGACGAATCCAAATTTGTAGTCAATGGACATCGTGTGAAGCATTATCAAGGGCCTCCTCCTGGTGCTGAGGAGGAGGTTTTGTACCTCGACGACCCTGTCTATGAATAAACCATCTTGAACTGAGTCGAGCTAGCGACTATAAATTTAGAACTATTTCCTTATAACTATCTTTTTCGTTTCTATTTTTAAAAAAGTATCATGCGCCTATCACGGTTTTTTTCATCTCGCCATGTTCCGAGTCTAAGTTCGGAATAAACGAGGTTTTTTCCTTGATAGCCGTCATGTGAGTTGTTTATTTAGGTTTAAATCCCTCTTGGTCTTGTCCATGGCAGTATAAAGTAAAGTGGCTTAAACTGTTTTTAGATATTTATATCTAATTACTGCCACATTATTTTATAACTTCCATAGACATGGTATTTGACGATTTCGTGGAGCTTGTTTGCTTATACAGGATGTGTCTGTCTCTCCACGACGTGCTGATGTTTACTCCGATTTTATTCCTTTACTTGGGAGCCGTTTCCAGAGCTAAGTCTTTCTACTTGAACTCTCATTTATTTTTGTCATTGAGGACAATGCCATGTTTAAGTGGGGGGCAAGGAACTTAGCTTAGCTATATGTTAAAGATGTAAAGGGCAACGGAATATTGAGCCGAATTTAAAAAAAAAATTCCTTTTTATGGATAAATGCCAGGTTGTTTAACTCGTACCCTTAAACTTGTGAAGTTCTTATACTTAGAATTGATAGGAAAGAAACCAAGTTGCGTAAGTACGTGGTCATATTATACTTTTGCGATAAATTGTTAGTAAACTTAAGAATATTCATGCCAACAATTGCAAGTAGTTAGACATTGTTCAAAAAACTCAACGTGTGAATCGCTTAAGTACCGTATGAATTATGCTAATTGAAAGAAGTATGTGTACATTGCATAGATGATTGGTTATGCTTACCTAGTGTCGTTATTTATCGACTAATGTATTCTGATCTTCTAGCCATCAAAGCGGAGCAATAAGCTTGAGACGTACCTGTGTTTTGACAATGCGTTAAAACACTGGGCTTGTAGTAACATTACCAAAGTAGCCCCGCACTTGTGGTAATATTTGATACTATGCATGATCTAAGATAGGGAGGATACTCATAAGAGAGAAAAGAGTTTTCTTCCTTGAGATTGGCAGTATTTGAAAAATATGAAAAATTGAAAAAGTTCAAGTTTTTAGAGGCTTTGAGTAGTACTCGGTCTCCAAGTCCAAAATCCCTATATATACGCTCTTGCTTATTGTTCTAGTGCTTTAACCATTGCGAGGCATAAGAAGTATGAATGCTGATGTTGGTGAAATTCGATATAAAGTCGGCATAAACTCTAATCTTGCTAAATTTATATAAAACCAATGCACATGCACACAATCACTTCGATTCATAGCGAGTAGTGAATAATGTTTATCTTATGAGCATGACTGGTATGAGTTGACTCAAGTTTCTTGTGTAAGTATAAGATGACCAAGGAAATGTTGTCTTGGGGAATGACTTATTGATGCTTTGTTCGGGACGAAGCAAAGTTTAAGTGGGGGGCATTTTGATGACGGCTAAGATATACCTATTTATGTCATCAATTCTAACCTTAAATCAGAGTTAATTATATATATTTCATATTAAATCACTTGTTAATATTTATTATTTAATGTTAAGTGATTATTAATATGATTTTTGGTATTTAAATCTTTTGTTATTAAAGACCAATTTATTGTGCGATAAATGTCGCTTTTGCATCATGATAAATCGGGAGGATAAATATCATTCTATTCGAAGTCTCAAGATAATAAGGAAGAAAATCGGAGCATTAATTGAGGGATAAGTTAGAGAAATCAGATCAGCACGAAAGAATGCAGTGGGGAACAAGTTAGACAAGAAACGTGTTTAACATGTGCAAAAAGGAGGCTCGGTCGACCGAGCCACTTCATTCGGTCGACCGAGGCATGTGGTTCGGTCACCCGAAGCTGCTCAGACCTAAAAACGCGTGCGTATCTTCTAGATCCATCCTATGTCGGCAGCATCCTCTATATAAGCAGCAGCTACGAAATTGAAAAAGACACACCAGTACAACACAAGACAATTTATACAATTTGAGTTTTTAGTTTTCTTTTCTTTATGTTTATTCACTGTGGATTCATCGGATTCTCCGGTTAGGGAGAGCATTAAAGAGTGGGAGTCACTCTCATCATCGAGGGTATGACTTTTCCATTATGTAATCTTTATTCGTAGATCTGATTAATTTTATTATGAAGTAGTTTTCTTGTATTGATTCCGCGATGTAGACTAATTACGAACCCATGTGTTTAGATTAAAAACGTTAAGAAGTAGTCATAATGTCTACCTACGCAGACCTTCACTCGGTCAGCCGAGACATGTCACTCGGTCGACCGAGACATGTCATTCGGTCGACCGAGTGTGGTGAAGTTTAGGGCATAATTATGACCGGCTTCGACTACGTCAGATTCTCTGATTTGGAATGAAAACGAGTAATTAAACCTGATCAACTTAATTATTTGTCGTCATAATTTAACATGAAACCTAAAAAGTGATTGTTACTTAGGATATAGATTGAATCGGCATCTAATAAGTACGCATTACCCTGGGAATGTTGCTTAGATGAGGTTACGGTTTATACCGGCATCCCTAGTTTCGTAATTGTGTCGGTTATATGAGATGGAGGCACTTAAAAGGCGAAAGTCACGTAATGGAGGCAAAATGATTTAGATGGCCTAATTGGAGCTAAATCTACCTTAGGGGATGACTCCCGTAGTCATAATAATTAATCTTTAACGTTTGTTTTGTCCCGTTGTCAATCTATTTCACATGGGGGAGTCATTAGCTACTAGCGTAATCAATATTCTTAATATTCTTTGTTAAGATAGTATTAATAATTTTGTTCTTGTTTATTAGTTGTTAGTTTCTCTTTGTGGTATTCTTTGTCTTGTGGTTGTCACTATTTTATTTACTACGTTTAGTTGGTCGTAGATCGCCCTTTTGATTTAGTTCTGATAGAATAAAGTTGTGTTTTGTTTGTGCCGAGTCTCTGTGGGATCGACCTCGACTCTATCTAGCTATACTACGATTGAACCTAGTTCTCTTGCTAGTGTGTTAGTAGGCATCGAGTTAATAATTTAACTTGACCTCAATCATGTATGCTTAGTGTTTGGTCACTTCTTGAGTAAATTTGAGCAATTTCTAAAATTTTCCATGGTTTTGATGTTGCATTCGTATGTTGAGCCTTCACATTGATAGGATACATGGAGTAGTGAATGTTTGAATTCATGCTACTAGACTTACTACCTTATCTTGGAAATGGGATTTTCACGCACGTATAGCTTCGATTTCATGAACCACGGTAACTAGTGACCGATTATGGTAGACTCAGGCACAATTCGGCTACCTAGAACTCATACCATTAACTTCGAGACGAAATAGAGAGGCCGACCTTGGTAGAGTTTGGGACGATAGTTATGGCATTTCTTTGACCTAACTAGAGCCAGATAGCCATCCCATGACATACTCCACAATAACCCTTCTAAGCCTTGGTAGGATGGTTAGACCCCCATCCGACACTTAGCCATTAATTTGTAGCCCGTAATTTCCCGACCCCCAAGCCTTATTTGTGGTCTACGTTCCCTTGGACACCCTACGAGTCAAGCTTAATCTTTTCATTTCGAGCACACTTGCTAAAGCAAGTGTGGGTGGTGGAGGAGTACGTATGTATAGAGGAGTTGGTTTTTACGAGCTATTTCACGATTTGGAGGGCATGAGCTCATTTTTATATTGTATGTATGTGATGGACTTTGACTCAAACCTATTTAAATTGTATAGTGCAACTTTCTAAATTCAAAAAGTTTCTTGTTTTGAAAAAAAAAATAAAAAAAATAAATAAGACAAAAGTCAAAAGAAAATGAAATCAATCAAAGAAAGCTTGCAATAAAAGTCAATAAAAGTGTAATAAAGGTGGAGTCAAAGAAAGCCAAGTATTTTGGGATTCATGTTGTGATTTGTTATATGATGTTTGTGTTTGGGATGAATCCTTAATATGAAAACATGATTCTTGTATGCTTTTGCCTCGTTACACTTGAGACATAGTGCGATATGGCATTCTATTTCTTAGATCATGTTTCGAGCTTGATTTTGAGCTAGAGAAGGGGAGAGCTAGCTACATTATGTATTGATACACCCCGTGATTAAGCTTGCTCGTGTTTATCTCTTTGTTGTTTATTCCCCAGAAATTCCCTTCGGTTAGCCCCGTCCCTAGCCTAACGTTACAACCGTGCAAGTCCTACTTGACCTTACTTAGCCTCGGTTGGCCCCGATTAGTGGAGATTCTTATGAAGTATGAGCCAATGGTGTAGTCGTATTAACCTAGCATCCATAATCCAAACTGGTATACCGTGATGAATGTAGGAGAAGCTATTCACATACACACATCCCGTTTGGTTGATAAGGTAGGGTTAAGTTGTATGCATTTACTCATTTACTTCCCGGTTATCTTTGATGTGTGATTGACTTGACCTACGCGTGTAACGTTGACTCATTGGATTCTTTTAGAACGCTCATTTTGCTCGAGGGCGAGCAAAAGCTAAGTGGGGGGTGGTTGATGAGAGTCAACCTTACTATGCTCTGGTGCATGTTTCAACTCCCTTTTACGGCACTTTTGGTTCATTCCGGGTAGTTTTAGACCTTATTTAGGGCAAAAATCGCATTACACGTCCACCATGGGGTAAACCGTCATATAGATGGAAAACCTCTGCATTTTACGATGTTTTTGTCCCTTTTCGAGCCCTATCTATCTTGTGGAATTATGCTCGGTTTGTGTTAGATGTTGTGACGCAGGATCTAGGTGCTCGTAAGCCCCGGAGACAAGGCGTGGAGTGTATAAAGATGAAACCAATGGTTGGAGATAGAAGAAAATAGAGAAAAGTGATGAAATTGGAGCCTGGAGGAATTTGGCGCACGCTAAAAGAGTTGGGGCACGCCAAAGTTGAGCAGAGAGGTGTTGGAGGGATTTTGCATCATTAAACAAAAGAAAATTTATAAACCCTAACTACCATGCAAAACTAACTCCTAACCGGCCGAATACCGGGTAATTGATAGTAGAGCGAAGTGAGTAAGGGGTCGATCCACAGGGAATTGGGATGTTGAATCTAATTTCACTATAAACCTCGAATTCTATGAAAATCATACGTATATGGGGGAAATTGAGGTGAAATATATCCTTAAAAACACTACAATTTGACCCTTAACAACACCCCCACACTTATCTTTTGCTCGTCCCGAGCAAAACAAAACAAGAACATACTATCAAGAATCCACATAACCTGACACGAGATATAGTCAAAATCATGATAAGCTAGTATTCAAAGAAATCGACCTCACTCGGTGATGTGTGTGCGTAACCTACTAAACTTCCACCGACCCTCTCTTGATATAATACATCAAGCACTAACAGCTTATCCGGTCAACTAAACGAAAACTTCATTCTATCTACAAAGACTTACCTAACAAAAACTAATTACCAAGAACATAGTAACCAACTCACAACTAAATTCCTTTACTTAGTACCAAGAAAATACCTTTCGGTCTCTACTGGTTTAGATCAACTTGACTTAGAATTCCAAAAACGATATTTTATATTTCTTATCGTCGCGTCTCAAAAGTATAACACACTCCCTACATTAGAGGCGATCACCCCGAGATCACTCAATCCTTACTCAGTCCAAGGTAAACCACACTCCCAATTGGGCGTTATCCAAATGGACTCGAGGTGATAGTTACAAACAAAATTCCATAAAGAAATTCTATTCATTTATTATTATTTGTAGATATATATATATTTTTATATTTTTCAAACTCTTTGGAAACTCTCGGTCAAATATATTTCTAACACATTCAAGACTCTCAAAGTTCTCAAGAACACTAAGGTACTGAGATTCTAACTGTGAGTATAGCACAAGTTCTTAACTTTCATTAATGCTAAATAAGTGTTATCTCAGATCAAGAATTAACTTCCTTTAACTAACCGGAAACTATTCTATATTTGGCTCTTCATCTAATAGGTTCGTGAAATGAATTTCAAGTGAGTATCGACTTACTAAACCTATTCTCGAACATGATATGACTAATGATAACAACTAAAGGTGCCGATTATAAAACTAGCATGCCAAAGTGAAATGTTACTCAGGACTAAACAAAAAAATTTTGAAAATTGAAGCACTTTTCATAGAAAATTATAACTAATATGAGCAAATGAAAGTAGATACATAAATCATCTATCCCATCCCCCACACTTAGATTACAACTTGTCCTCAAGTTGTACAGAAATAATAAATTAGAGAACTTAGCTGATTGGATGCTGGCAATTCTGGAGGAACCAACAAGAACCAGGATTGCTTGCATAGCTCAGTAGACTGTGGAGAAACAGTTTTGGGGCACGCCAAAATGTTTCGGGCGCGCCAAGTTGAAACAGAGAGTTACCAGAGTCACTGAAGCAGTTTTGGGGCGCGCCAAAACCTTTGGGGCGCGCCAAAATGACTTTTCCTGCACATTTTTGGAGAATAAAAATACCACTTGCACAGATTTTTTAGGGATTCTCAACACACTTTTTCACTTTCATATCTTACGTTTTTCCCTTTTAGGTCGATTTCTCTCATTCTTCTTCCCTAGATTCACTCTTTCATCATCTTTTACTTAAATTAAACGCAATCTAGCTTAGATTTTAGCTCAAGTTTCTTCTCTAATCTTGGATTTTCTGATTTTGGGTCTTCTACTTCACCAATTGACATGGGTGTTGAAAAAGCTTGATGTAAACTCCGATTCTCTACGATTTTGGTAATTAATTTCAGTTTCTCTTTCATTTATGGCTTTAATTTTATCTTTGATTGTTGTTTTTAGTTTTATTATGAGTAGCTAAACTTTTCATAGCCAAATTATGTGAAAATTGAAGAAATCACCCTCTAATTGATGAAATTGGGAATGGGTAGTGTTTAATTGTTGTTATATTGACGAATTCATGTCTTAAACTTGTTATCAATGCTTGAATTAGACTGTACACCTAGTTCATGAACAAACACACCACTTTTATAAATGTATGTTGCGAAGGGGTGTGGGAAAAGGGGTTTTAAGATCACTCTTTATAATCAACTGAGTTGTTTAGATTGATTAGGGAGTGAGGTTTAATCGGTTGTGAAATCGGGCAACTCTAGCGCGTTAATCTTGTTTCGGTCAATTAAATTCTTAAAGGCGGACTGTTGAACCGGGCAAAGGGTGTTCGATTGTTGTATGGCGTCGTACACTAGCTTAGGAGTTTGCACCCATGAATGAGTCGATATAAGTAGAGGTTGGTAGGTTGGTTAATCCCATTCCTGAGATAATCGATTTGGAGGGGTGAAAGTAATCAATTGGATCATGGTTTGGCTATGTCTCTTTCTCTCTTTAGTATCTTTAGTTTATATTTTGTTTTAGTGTAATTAAACTTGAAATATCTTGGTTGACCTAAACTAAATTCGAAAACGGATTTGAAACTCGATTGATTCCTCCTGGGATACGACCTTGCTCACCTCTATAGTGCTTCTGACCCGGTACTCTGCCGGTTAAGGTTGGTCGTTACTATTTTGGTCAACACTGGTCTAAGTTTGACGAGTTTAGCAGAAATGAGGGCATTTCCAGACAACATACAGTCAGGAATACACCTCAGTAAAATGGGGTAGATGAGAGGCTAAATCAAACTCTTTTGGAGAGAGCAAGATGTATGCTCTCTAATGTTGGTTTATCAAGGATATTTTAGGTAGACTCTGTAAGTACAACTTTCTACTTAATCAACAGGAGTCCTCACACAGGGATCGGTTTCAAAAAACCTTTTGAGATGTGGTCAGGCAAGCCTGCAGATTATTCAATTCTAAGGGTTTTTAGAAGCAAAATTTACTATCATGTGAGTGAAGGGAAGCTGGAACCAAGAGCCAAGAAAGGAGTGTTTGTAGGGCATGGTGATGGAGTAAAAGGTTATAGAATTTGGTCATCAACAGAAAACAGAGTTATTTCAGCACATTTACAGTTTTTGATGAAAATATTATGCTGAGTTCATCAGTGAGAGAGACAACTGAGTCTGAAACCTGTGCTGAAATTGAGAGAGCTACAGTAAGGTGGAGCTTCATATGGAGTCAACTGAGATTGAACACTCAGCTGATCCAAGTCAGTTCTCAATTGATCTAGTTAGTGAACCAGAAACTGATCAAAGCCAGTCAGCTAAACAAATATCAGCTGAGCATAAAACCGGGAACATTGGTCAGCAAAGCTAGAAGATCAAATGTTGGGTACCTCCAAAGAGGTTTGGTTTTGATGATATGGTTGAATATGCACTTCAAGTTGCAGAAGAAGTGGATGGTTTTGAACCTTCTACTTATAGGGAAGCAGTGACATGTTCTAAAGCATCTCAATGACTTGCTGCCATGAGAGATGAAATGGAGTCATTACTGAAGAATCAGACTTGGGATCTAGTTAAACATCCAGCTGATAGGAGAGTTGTTACATGCAAATGGATCTTCAAGAAGAAGGAAAGAATACCTGAGACAGAAGGGTCAAGCATAAGGCACGTTTGGTTGCAATAGGGTTAAGTCAGAAAAAATTGGTGGACTTTGATGAGATATTCTCACCAGTAGTCATGCACACTTCAATCAGAGTGTTACTAGCAATGGTGGCACATTAGGACTTGAAACTTGAGCAGTTAGATATGAAGACATCTTTTCTATATGTTGAGGTAGATAAAGAGATATACATGACTCAGTCAGAGGGATTCCAAGTTCCTAGCAAGGAAGATTTTGTATGCAAGTTGAAGAAGTCCTTGTATGGACTGAAACATGCTCCTAGATAGTGGTATAAAAGGTTTGACAGTTATATGATCCAACTAGGTTACAACAGAAGTCCTTATGATTGTTGTGTTTACAACAGTCAGCTGACAGATGGATCTTACATCTATCTTCTGTTATATATGGATGACATGTTGATAGCTGGAAGAAAGAAGTCTGATGTTCAGAATCTGAAAGACCTTCTCAGTGCTGAGTTTGAAATGAAAGATTTGGGTGCAGCCAAGAAAATCTTAGGGATGGAGATCTGGAGAGATAGAAGTAAAAAAAAAAAAAAAAAAAACTGCTTTTGTCACAGCAGGGCTACATACAGAAAATATTGACCATATTTGGCATGTCAGCTGCAAAGCCAATAGATACTCATATGGCATCAAATGTTCATTGGTCAGGTTATGCTTTACAATCAGCAGAGTAGAAGAAGTACAAGTCAAAAGTTCCCTATGCTAGTGTCATTGGCAATCTGATGTCTGCCATGGTGTGCACTTGGCCTGATCTGCCTCAGGCAGTCAGTGTTGTCAGCAGGTTTATGGCTCAAACTGGAAAGGAACACTGGAAAGCTGTGAAAAGAATATTAAGGTACCTCAGGGGTACAGCTGATGTTGGTCTTATTTATGGAGGTGATACTCAAAAACTAATCACAGGGTACTGTGATGCTGATTATACAAGTGATGTGTGTTAGGTGTGATGCCCGAAAGACAATTTTGTAATTGTTTTATTTAATAAATGAAATGATATTATTATTCATATTTATTATTCTCATATTCACCGATGTGACAATAGTATTTACACTACAGAAAACCCTAAAGTATATCGTTTATGTAATCACTTAACTCAGTGTATGGGATATACACGAGAGGATTGAGTTAGTGAAGATGTACTTAAAATACAATTAGCCCGTAGTGAAGTTAACCGAGAGTATCGGGTCTCTCCTTTAACATGCTATTAATGGGCCCAGAACACAATAGGTGTGATTGTCTTATCCGGATTTCGGTTAAGAGAACCTAGTGAGGCATTTATATATGATAGATATATCATATAGGGCTGGACCGATTTGATTAGAGTTCACGATATAATTCCGTAATCGAGAGGTCTTATCGAATCAATCGATGATCATATTTATGGATATATCTTAATCCCGAGGTGATCACAATCAACCGCTTGAATCGATGAGATTTGACTTGACGGTTAAGGATTACACTCGAGTCCGTGATCCGAATTACCCCATCTTGGCATTGTATTGGATTGAGTGAGTAGTCCGTGTTATCACGATACGGAATCCATTCCTTCCATTTATGGAAGTAGATAGACAGCCTCTTTATTTGTTAATCCTAGAAACCGATCGATCGCGCGAGTTCATATTACACTGATTAGCTACCAGTGAGTTGTATGAATTAATTGATCACTAGGGGGTTAATGGTAAATAAGGATAAGAGGTTCTAAAAAGGGTTAACGGTAACTTCCCGATTTAGAATGAACAGTCTATGGGGTATTAATCCATATGTAATGATTATATCAATGGACGCTTATTATTATTCTCGTGAAGAGATAAATATAATCTTATAATCGGAGGAGTACAGTCACGGGATTATGGTGGCATATTCCTGTGATTGATTTATCGAATATAATTATTCTATTCGTAAGATAATTATTTATTTGATTTATCGGAGCCGCTGATTATTAGTCCATGGTCCCCGACGTGCTCCAATATAGCATAGCTATTCTCGGACGTCGAATCCTAATAATATTAATTTAGTTCTTATTAGAATTTAATTAAAACGATATGTCAATTAATTGTTTAGTAGACTATTAAATTAGTTGGACTAAATAATTAAATATGTGAAAAAGGCATTTTTCATAATCTTGGCCAAAATTAGTGTTATGGCCGAAAATTCATATTGACTAGGTCAATAAGAGAATTTTCGGCCCCAAGCATGTTTAGGAAACAAGAAATTGGTTTTCTTGTATATTATTAAGTTTATTGGATAAATATTTATGGTAAGAAATAAAGATAAATATTATTCTAGATTTGTTCTAGAATATTATTGGGATTATCTTTTATTTATTGGATTTATTTATTTGCAAATAAAATCCTTGGGGGACAAGGATTACTCTCCTATATAAAGAGAGTTCTCCCAAGCCTAATACACTAAGCATAATTTCGACTTCACCTCTTAGAGAGGAGAAGAAATATTTTTTCGGCCAAAGGGGAATAAGGGGAAAATCTTGGAGGTTTTCCGGGTAGCATATCGGAAGGATTTGAGACGAGAATTTCCTTCCACCGGGAGTTGCTCGGATCACACGTGCGGAAGATCGTGGTGCTCTTCACACCTTTGTTTGTTCTTTCTATTGCGGCTCTTCTACTTGGATTTTGAGATCCAAGAGGTATGTTCTACAACCCCCTTATAGAGTAGATCTAGTTATTTTATTACGTGTAATTTATAGATCTAGATCCTTAAATCGCTTCCGTTGCGGATGGTATTACTAACAGTGGTATCAGAGCCCAAGGTGATCTATATTTATACGTATAAAATATTAGATCTAGGAGTGGAAAACATGTAGATTTTTTGTCCCAATTTTTTATAAGGGCCGAAATTTTTATTTTTATTTTTTATGTTGCGATTTTTGTGGTTTGAAGAGATGGATTGGGGTTGGTACTATTTACTTATTGGATCTATTTTGTAGCTCCTTTGTTTAGTCACAATTGAGCATATGAATTGTATTTATTTATATCAATTTTCGAAAATTCCATGTAAAAATAGCATCTTTTATTGTAATTTTGTAAATCCGGGCTTGAAAAGATGAAGATCTTGCTGAAAAATTGAAGATCAAGGCGAAACCCAAGGTATGAACGAGGAGAAACGGATAAAATTTTTTTAAAAAAACTGCTACAGGACTTTCTGCGACGCTGAAAAGCGTCGCTATAATTCCTGTTTATAAAATTGCATGGGGCTAGGGTTTTTTAATGCTGGCGGTAGCATGTAACTTTTTTGACCTAATTTTTTTTTTAACAATGCCGATTGGCAGAAAGAAAAAAAGAAAAAAAAAAAATTTATTTTGGGAAATAAAAAAAAAAAAAATTGTAACAGCCGCATAAAAAAAAAATTTAATTATAATAAATTGGGTTTATTTAATTAAAAAGGACTTTTCTCCTCTCGGGTGTTCGTGGTTCGTGATCCGGCGGTTCGAGTTCAATATTCGAAGATCAAGACTCGAAGACATAGATTATGTAATTTACCGCTTTCCTAGGATAGATTAGATACGTGGGTACCAACAATCCATCTCGGTGTTTAAATTTTCCGCAATTTATTTTTTATGTGTTTGATCATAAAATAGATATAAAATCGGAATTGCCATGACATGCATCATATCATAAATCCACTCCATGCATACATGTAGAATTTTAATTTTGGTAATTAAAATAGGCATGTATACAAACTCACGTAATTAGTTGAAATTTAATTAATACGTGGTAATTAATTAATTTAGTAACTAATTAAAGATCCAAGGACGGGTTATGAAATCGTTAAGCCTTTCGGTGTGTGTTCTCGGTGAACCGCCGTAAAAGCCCAAACGAGATCACGTTTTCGATTCGTAGTGTCTACGAGATTGAATGACGGTAAAAGAACAATAAATCTTGGATAAAAACGGTTCGCCTATAGGTTGGGTGGTCAACTGAGCTGGGCTCGACCGACTTAACCCTCCTAGTGTGATGTATGCACGGGGGTCCGGCAAGACTAAGCCACACCGACGAGCGGAGGGGTGATTGCTTCTTAACTCAATAGGGCTCTCTTGACCCGACTTCGTCCGACTGTCACATATGTTCCAACGAATAGGACGGGTAGGCTTGCCTACGTTACCGACACCATTCGGAATCCTTGATTTGATGTGCTTTTATGTTAACATCAAAAAGACGTGGTTAGTTAACCCACAACCACTTCCAAAATATTGAGTGGGAGCGGGGAGGCGACACCAACCCCACGGCCTCTACTATAGATACAAGTAAGTGAGAGAAGGGGTGACGCCTGCGGGCGCTTTGATTTCGTCCCCTAAGGATGGTGTTCACCCCTATCAACATTCATGGCTTGGTCTCCGAAAGGATAGGATTTCCGGGTACTCGCCGGATCACCGACCTATCCTACGACGGCACACTCGGGCGCACTCTAAGAGATCCGATATGGTAGGTCACACTCATAAAGGATATTCTTGATAATATCTAAGATAAAAAAGAAGGTAGTCAATGAATAAAGGGATGTTCGATTCTCGTGGGATGTTCGATTCTCACAAGTTATTCATTGATGAGATTGTCTCGATTTAACCGTCATCTCTTTGACCTACCCTAAGGCAAGGCGAGATGCGAGAGTTAAAACCTTGGAATGGTAGAGTAGACTTAATTTTAGTTTACAATTCCTAAAATAAACTTATATAGTAGTGTTAAACTTGAATTAATATATGTCATTTTATTTACAGCATTATATCCCTAACTAAATTGCTTAAAAATTAATAATTGACTAGTATTGACTTCGTTAAAAAAGTGGAAAGTAACTAGGACGTTGAACTAGTTAATCGATAATGCAATTATTTTTCGAAAGAGATATTTTCTCTTAAGCCTTTTTAAAAAAAACCAGATTAAC
The DNA here is from genome assembly GCA_026214975.1 of Gentiana macrophylla. Lineage (NCBI taxonomy): Eukaryota > Viridiplantae > Streptophyta > Magnoliopsida > Gentianales > Gentianaceae > Gentiana > Gentiana macrophylla. The sequence goes on along the minus strand of CM047809.1, from coordinate 82,597,931 downwards.
ATATAGGTATGTCACTAGTGCCATTCGTGTCAAACGGAAGACAAACTTAGTTTGATCAAAGGTGATTTCGAACTTTGAAATTCTTGTAGTGAATTTTGAGTGTGTAGTGATTACACGAGTAATTTTCTAATTGAAAAATCGGAAAATCATGAAGTGTTACTAGTTGGACGATATTTGGAATCGATGAACTAGTGGGAGCTTTGTGATTTGTTGTTTTTCTAGAACATTAAAAAAGTGTAACTGACTACACACGTAACCGTTCTAATTGAAAAACCGGAAAGTCATGAAATGTCGCTAGTTGGACGATATTTGGAATCGATGAACTAGTGGGAGTTCTATGATTTGTTGTTTTTCTGGAAACATTGGAACTATGTACGAAAGATTTTCTAATCGGAAAAATCGGAAAATCATAAAAAATAAAGCATTGCTCGTTAGACGGTATTTGGAACCGATAAACTAGTGGGAGCTTTAATGTTATAATTTATTGTTTTTTCTGGTATATTAGAAAATCCGAGAAGTCCTGACGAGTAACACTCGAAATAGACATCCCACGGTTCAAGAGTAGTGTCTACTCAAACGAACCGCTGGTTCAAGACTGTTTCCATTCACGAAAAGTCAAGAATGGGAGAATATGTCTAAAAGTGTTAGTCATCTAAACTAAGAAAACTTTAAGGCTGAACCGAAAATTAATTAACTGAAAATCATAGGATAAGGACAGTGATTTTGGATCACCAACCTATGAATCCTTGGCGATTTTCTCGAGCTAAGTTCCTTGGAAGAACAAGGTAGCGGTGCATTTAACGATTAAAAGAGTAAACAACGGGCAGTTAATTTTAGCTAGAATAGTGGGAGTGATATAAGGAAATGAATCTCGATTCAATCCTTGGATATCGCGGAAAAAATTATTTTTTGTTTAAGATTTGTTGAACGAAGGATTTACCTTCTATTCGATAATTTGTTTGTCGTATGTAAGTGAATATACCATTTGTAGTATGAATCCAAGACTCGGACTTTTGTTTGATAAAGTCAAAAACCACTTACAATCACTGAAATATGTATATAAAACACATCTTAAGAACTATTAAAAGCAATTGGTTTCTATATTTAGATAAACGCTTCTTCATATTCCATGGTTAGTGCATGGAATATGACAAGACCTGAAGACTGGCTCAGGGTGATTCCTTTCTCCCAGTCTGGTTATATTGTCTCAAAGGTTCAATGAGTAAGTTTCCTTTCAATCGGGAAAGGATAATGGTTATAAAGAAGTAACATAGCTTGTTCATGACGACCTTCGGGGTCTGATGAAAGACACAAGCTAGTAGGAGCTTCCGAGTAGTGACTTATTGTCTAATAACTTTTCAAACACTCCGGTAAGTTTATCCAAAATATTTCGAGGTTTCTCTGTTTTCAACAGAGATAGAGTATTCTATACTCGGAATAGGCCATTCATAGTCATCGAGACTAATGCTCAGCCTGCCTCATTGTGACATGTTCTCACTAAGTAAGAAACCGTTAAATTGCCTTATATAGTTTTAGATGTGCTACAATACACTGCTTAACTCAATAAAGATATTGGAAGCGAAATAACGGTTTACATTGAAATGTAAGACCGAGAAGTCTACCTACGATATGCTTTAGAATTTACGGATAAGGTGTGGATTCGGTTCACCCCACTTCCATAAATATAAGCATTTAGCACACGGTGCTTGAAGGTAAGACTGGAATTTCACAGATATACGCTCGGGTCAATGACAATTCGTGATATATCTTTTTAAGCTATTGTGTATAAAGGTTAGATATAGGATTCTTGAAATCGGGAAGGGACAGTTATACTGTTGCATCCTTTCTGATAGAGTCCATGAACAGCAAAACCTTGAACCTTGAAATGCGTTTACTCAAGGTAGTTACTAACGATTAAAATCGCACCACATCCAACATCGGTTGTTGGTGATAACACTAAATACTACTAAACTAGATCGAATTTCGATCCACCCAAAGAAGTATTGGGAGTATGGTTTATCCATTACCCATTACGGGGTTACGAGGACTTAATGGTCTACATGATCGATTGATGACCTATGGCTCTTTTGTGAGTCAGTATAGGATTACGATAATAGAGGTTGGTTTAATAGCCATAACCCTGCTCTTTCATACTCTTGTAGAACCACCTGAGCGTCTCAGGCCCAGTGGGAGTAATTGAATCTACACGGAAAAGAGTAGAATGACTAGGAAAGTTTATCTTTCAGAGCAAAGCTTGAGTGGTCTAGGGGTAATTCCCTAAGAAGTGGAGAGTTAATCAGACCTTGGACTCTCTTACCACTTAGTATTGCATGATTTCGTTCAAAAATAGAAAATAGGGGTGATTACCTGAGACTTTTCTTGCCGAACAAACGGAGTCTGGATTCATTCGGAACAAAAGGGTATTGCCTTATGAACTTATGACAGGATGACTGTCAAGGCTTATGTCCTTCGTGGATAAAAAGCAAACCTCTCGGTCATTGGAAGTCATATAATAATACAATATGTGGATTTGACCAAAATATTGATAAGTCTTTTGTAGACTAGATATCAATTTAAGTACAGTAGTGAATATATACATATATTAGTGTTTGTGAAGGATAACACTGCACCAGTTGGAATCAACATGGGTGTGTTATCTGAAGTCAGAATCTGACAATGCCACAATTCTCTGCAACAGATATTTGGACAACATTCTAAAGAGTTTGACTCAGTCGAATTCATTAGAATCAATCACTGGTTTCCCATCCATCTTATTGGTTAAGATGATGCATCTGTGTATGCAACATTCAATGAGGAAGTTCTACCCTATGCCTCAGGAATGACTCCTTAAATCTTCGGATCAAGATAAATGGGATAGATTCTCTTTCTAGTACGAGATGGTCAGGTTATTGAACGTCAAATTTGATCAAATCTTAGATTCGGCGGTTAACAAAGCAAGTTTAGTATGTCCTTTAGTATCTTGAAGAGAACAAGGAATAATATGCGGACATATTCATGTGTGAACTTGGATATGTGTGATACACTGATTTTGACTTTAAGTCAGATTGAGGATGATCGTTAAGTCGATCTCGGGCTCAGTGTTTACTCTTGTGTTGAAGCTATTTCCTGGAGGAATCCACCAACGCCAACTCGACTTTAACTAGTTGGGTAATTAGCGGCTTTTGTAGTAGCTAGAGAGGCGATATAGCTTAAGGATTTCCTTTTCATATCTGGGAGTGATTCTAGATTTGGAAGCTGATACCACATCATTGTGCAAACGATGAAAGGGTAGCTTATAAGGATTTTCGAAATCACTAGAGGTCAAAAGCATATTGGGAAAGTACCACATGATTAGATGGACCGGTAACATTGCGATTCTATGGATCGTCTCGAGCCGACAACCTGACTAATCATTAAGACCCATGATATTTAGATACTCCCCGAGTCACTGACCTATCCTACGACGGCACACTCGGAGTGTACTTTGTCATCTGCAATGGTTATGATATGCTTAATGGGTACTAGAATACGGGATGGGTCTCCATTGCTTTAGAGCAAGTGGGAGATGTAGTTTGTTGTATTTTAAATAATAGGGTGTGCTCTAAAACAATTAATCACATGCTTTCGTGCAAGTGGGAGATTGTTAGGTGTGATGCCCGAAAGACAATTTTGTAATTGTTTTATTTAATAAATGAAATGATATTATTATTCATATTTATTATTCTCATATTCACCGATGTGACAATAGTATTTACACTACAGAAAACCCTAAAGTATATCGTTTATTAAATCACTTAACTCAGTGTATGGGATATACACGGGAGAATTGAGTTAGTGAAAATGTACTTAAAATACAATTAGCCCGTAGTGAAGTTAATCGAGAGTATCGGGTCTCTCCTTTAACGTGCTATTAATGCGCCCAGAACACAATAGGTGTGAACGTCTTATCCGGACTTTTGGTTAAGAGAACCTAGTGAGGCATTTATATATGATAGATATATCATATATGGCTGGACCGATTTGATTAGAGTTCACGATATAATTCCGTAATCAAGAAGTCTTATCGAATCAATCGATGATCATATTTATGGATATATCTTAATCCTGAGGTGATCACAGTCAACTGCTTGAATCAGTATGAGGTTTGACTTGACGGTTAAGGATTACACTGAGTCTGTGATCTGAATTACCCTATCTTGGCATTGTACTGGATTGAGTGAGTAGTCTTTGTTATCACAGATACGGAATCTATTCCTTCCATTTATGGAAGTAGATAGACAGTTCCCTTATTTGTTAATCCTAGAAACTGATCGATCGCGCGAGTTCATATTACACTCGATTAGCTACCAAAGAGTTGTATGAATTAATTGATCACTAGGGGTTAATGGTAAATAAGGATAAGAGGTTCTAAAAAGGGTTAACGGTAACTTTCCGATTTAGAATGAATAATCATGGAGGATTAATCCATATGTAATGATTATATCAATGGACGCTTATTATTATTCTCGTGAAGAGATAAATATAATCTTATAATCGGAGGAGTTCAGTCACGGGATTATGGTGAAATATTCCTGTGATTGATTTATCGAATATAATTATTCTGTTCGTAAGATAATTATTTATTTGATTTATCGGAGACTCTGATTATTAGTCAATGGTCCCCGACGTGCCTCCAATATAGCATAGCTATTCTCGGACGTCGAATCCTAATAATATTAATTTAGTTCTTATTAGAATTTAATTAAAATGATATGTGAATTAATTGTTTAGTAGACTATTAAATTAGTTGGACTAAATAATTAAATATGTGAAAAATGCATTTTTCATAATCTTGGCCAAAATTAGTGTTATGGCCGAAAATTCATATTGACTAGGTCAATAAGAGAATTTTCGGCCCCAAGCATGTTTAGGAAACAAGAAATTGGTTTTCTTGTGTATTAATAAGACATGAGCATAAAATATTTATTGGATAAATATTTATGATAAGAAATAAAGATAAATATTATTCTAGATTTGTTCTAGAATATTATGGGATTATCTTTTATTTATTGGATTTATTTATTTGCAAAATAAAATCCTTGGAGGACAAGGATTACTCTCATATATAAAGAGAGTTCTCCCAAGCCTAATACACTAAGCATAATTTCGACTTCTCCTCTTAGAGAGGAGAAGAAATATTTTTTCAGCCAAAGGGGAATAAGGCGAAAATCTTGGAGGTTTTCCGGGTAGCATATCGGAAGGATTCGAGACGAGAATTTCCTTCCACCGGGAGTTGCTCGGATCACACGTGCGGAAGATCGTGGTGCTCTTCACACCTTTGTTTGTTCTTTCTATTGCTGCTCTTCTACTTGGATTTTGAGATCCAAGAGGTGTGTTCTACAACCCCCTTGTAGAGTAGATCTAGTTATTTTATTACGTGTAATTTATAGATCTAGATCCTTAAATCGCTTCCGTTGCGGATGGTATTACTAACAATGTGGACAATAGAAAATCAATGACTGGTTATGTTTTCACATTGGGAATTCAGTTGTCAGCTGGAAACCAACTCTTCAGGCCATAGTGGCATTATCAACAACTGAGGCAGAAGATATAGCTCTTCCTGAAGCTGCCAAGAAGGGTATCTGGTTGAAGGGACTGGTCAGTGATTGAGGCTACATCAAGATCAAGATAAGATTTATTGTGACAGTTTAAGTGCAATTTGTCTAGCTAAGGACCAGGTTCATCATGAGAGAACCAAGCATATTGATGTGAGGTATCATTTTCTAAGAAGTGAGAAAAGGGTTGTAGTGAAGAAGATTGGCACGAAAGAGAATCCTACTGATATGTTCACTAAACCAGTTCAGCAGAGCAAGTTTTAGTTATGTATGGACTTGCTGAATATTCAAAGCTTATAACCTGAAATCTGGATACTTAGCTGAGGGCAGATCATCTAAGTGGATTTTATGGAGAAGTCTGGTACAAGTACATCCTGGCATTCATGAATGCATCTGGTACAAGTACATCTGATTATGCAATTTGTTTGACTGTGAATGAGAGTTCAAGTCAAGGTGGAGATTTATCAGTTAAGTAACTTGATATCTAAACTGGTGGAACTAATCTTTGAAACTAATCTTAGAATAATGGTTAACTGAGTAAGGGTATTCAGTTCTATGAAAGTTAGTTGGTGGAGTGAAACTGAGTTTCTTCTGAAGTCAACAGTCAGTTTTGTGTGTTGGGATTTGCTGAATACAACTGTGTTCTACATCTGAGCAGTTGTTTACTGATGTTGCGTTGAACACCAGATTTGCGGTAGCAGTGTTTATCTTGAGGATATAAGGCTGTGATGTGTGATTTCTACGGTGAGGGCACGGTGGCGATTTAAATGTTTGTGGAGAACAAGTTAATCAGTCGACAAATTGGCAGAGTTTCTGCTTGTATTAGATTGTTACTTAAAGCTTGAAAGAGATCCCATATTTATAGGCTTAATAAAGTAAGTCGGTCCACTGTTCATCGATAAGACAACTGAGGGTACATTGCTAAGTTAACTATACATGCAATACAAGTGTCCTAGCCAGCTGTCAGGAGTGGCCAGCTGTTTTGTCCAGCTGGATTGATAAGAACGGCGAGCAGCGATCAGCGACCGTCGATAAATATGGCGAGTAGCGGACTCATTTGTGCCTTGTCTTGAAATAAGCTTGACTATATGGGTAGAAATCTCATGGAGAAGGTGGATCCGACATAGAACTGGCGCACAAGATCCGGCTTACTGTTGGCGGACAGAACCTGGCTTGTAGCTAGCGGGTAAGAAATGGCTGTAGCAGCTGCCAGAGGAGATGGAAGCCCATTTACCTATTTTGATGGGCCAAGAGGGTAGGCCCAATATGGATGAACAGGGCCCCATTCAGATCCGGGGTATATCAATGGCCCCCTACTCTGCATGAAACGTGCCATAAGGCGGAGAGTAGAACTTGAAGGAGAACTTTAGATGAAACTCCATTTTGTGGTCGCCGTGATGAGGCATGCCGATACCGTTTTATCGGGCTCGAACCAGTGTTGGTGGAAACCACTAGCTATATGTTGTGCATTTGTAGCGAACAGGCTTGATCGCCGATAATGTTCTATCGGGCTTGTATAAGTGATAACACTCTATCAAAGGTGCTTTGCCAGGATAAGCCACAGCGGGCATTGATCGATGATAGCCGCTTGAAATAATGTTGGGAGATAGTAATAAGCTGAGGTCGTATATTCTGCGGATAGGTTGGTGGTCGTTTAGGAGAGTTTTGAACGGTTGGTGTGTACAAACAGATGCATCGGTACACGAAACGTCATATCAGTCACGGGCTCTGACACGGCGGTTGGAACTGAACCGTCCCTTGCTCTGATTGGCGGAGAAAAAATCGGTAACCGTTCCTGCCATCATTACGTTTGAATTTTGAATCCCAAGCGTCGTTCCCTCTCAATTTTCCCTTTATAAATAGAGAAGTTACCCCCAACTCCTCCACTTTCCCCTTTCTTCTTTCTGATAAATTTCTCCCATCAGTTGTTTCAAGAATCTCCGGCGATTGCAAGCAGGTTCCGGCAGGCGTCAAACCAAGCAACGAACAACACTTCTTCTTCCTCTCTTATCAATCAGGTGTGAATTCGCAATCTCTTATTGTTTTTTAGATCAGTTGTGCTTTCCATCACCGTCTGTTCTTGCTAGTGACATGAATGTGGTGATTTATCCTCTGTGATTTTGCTTCATTTGTTTTCTGAAGCACACTATGAGCTCAACCTTTGTTTTTGTGATTTTGTATCCTTTTTATCCCAGAAAATATCCCCAAGTGCATGTATGCTTAATTGCTGTTGTTGGCGATTGTTTGGTAGAATTTTTGAATATGCGTTATCTGAAGCCTTTTCTGGTTTGAGTTTAGGGTTTTCTGGGTAGATATTTGGGGTTTTGCTGGGAAATTGGGGGTTTTGCTGGGAAATTGGAGGTTTTCGTTTCTAGGAAGATGGAAGGGCAAGGTGTTGAGGTGTGATCGCTTTTGCCTTGGTCCGATTTCCATGTCCGGGTGATAAACTGATCCGCCTTGCCCTTTTTCTTTCCTTTCCAGAATGTCGTCAGAGTACACTCAGTCGGATGAAGAGGTCAGGGCCGCTACGGGTTATGGGTCAGAGGAGGTGAGTATGGAGGACGCTAGTTCTAGCGACGCTGAGGTGGAGTTTGAAGAAAATCCAAATCCAGGACCCATTAGTATAGAATCCGACCCTGAGGTCTCCGTTATCGGTGAGGGCGCGGCTGAGGGCGAGGTCGAAGATGACGAACAAATGGCACTAAGCGGTCTTCTTACCAAGATGGAGAAGGCCCTAAACACTGGAGCCGCCAAACGTAGCGGCAAGGTCAAGGAAGCCGTGGAAACTGTTGTGGTGCCGGAGAAGCCTAAAAAATCTCCAAAGGTTGTTGTCTTTAAGAAGAAAACCGCCCCTATGGATGAGCCCGCTAAGAAGAAAAGAGCGCCCAAAAGAAGGTCTGCCGCTGTTGAGAGTGAGCTCGCAGAACAAAACCGAGCAGATAGTGATCTTATAACTCGATGGAGGGAGTTTAGAGATCGGGAGGATTATACCATGGCGTTAGGTGCGTATGACATCACGGCGGACTATCGTTTTGTTAGCATGGGCGCTACCAACGTGTCATGGGTTTGTGGCCGGGAACAGCAAGACTATCTGTGGTTGCATTATGACCACTTCGTGGCCGGGCTCAGACCTCCCTTTGATCCGTTTTTCGTAAAATTCATGGAGGAGCTGAAGGTGATGCCCTGCGACCTTAGCCTGGGAGTGGTTCGTGTAGTGATGTCCTTCATTATAATCAGTAGGTTGAGTGGACGCGAGCCGTCGATGGCGGTTTTGTTGTATTTTTATACTTTTGCACGGAAATGCGGGGCTGGTCAGATTCAACCGCGTAGTCGATCAAGCACTGGTAGGCCCCGGTTACTTTTCGACCTCCTAGATAAAGTGGCGGACTGGGATAAGAGATGCATGAAAGTAGAGTCTCGGATAGGATGGCCGTTTGAGAAGCTGCCCGTGAATTCTGTTAAAACCGACCATCTGAACAAAATAAAAACCCAAGACGACGATGATGAGTTCATATCTCGAGCCGAAAGATGATCGGCTATACCCGTAAGGTGAGGAACAAACTCGCGCTTTAATTGGAGGTTGTTGCTGACGTTAGCGAGTCTTATCTTTTACAGGCTGGGCTTTCTGGAGCCGGTGTTGGTGAACCCAAAGTTGTAGTAGAACCCTTGCCGACTCACCCAGACTGGTATGGGGAGTGTCATCATGGCCAGCGTATGCTCTCACAATGTCTTATCTGCGGTGGCGACCCTACTAAGCGGGCCCCGAGTAGGATTTTTACTTGATATTTTTCATAGCTTGTTTCCTTTCATACCTTCTGGTCGCTAATAATCTTTGCTCTTTGCAGGCACCATGGATAAGTTAGCTCTACGTAACCAGTTGAATAAGAAGAAAACTACTGGCGAGGTGAAGAGAGCCGCCGAGCTGAGGGGGGTCAAGACTCCACTCCCAATGGTGGACTTAAGGCAATGGGCGGCTGGAGCTTCCGGATCTCAGGTGGTGAAATCAGTCCAACCGCCAGTAGTAGAGAAAACCGCGGTAGGCAAAACCATGAAACAGACCACCTTGACCAAGCCGCCGACGGGTGATAAGAAGAAGAGGGCTGCTGTTGAGGAGATTGAGCCCGCAGGCGAGTAGGATGTCCCTCTTCACAAGAAAACCAGAACTGATGATCCCCAGAGGATAGAGGCCACTGAAAAGAGTAAAAGCAAATCTGTGGCCGCTGATGCTGTTCCGGCGGGCACGAGAACAGTGGTGCCATTTACTGGAGTCCCTACTGGGCCTAGAGGGTGTCCTGCTGCCTGGTTGGACAAAGAGTTTATGCGGCAACAGCCTCTCGACCTGCCCATGGCGCGGACAATTTCTAGGGGTATTGCCGACGTGCCTCCCTTGAGGCATTTCAGATGGGGTATGCCTAATGACATTCAGTTGGAGATAGGCCGCGGGATGGCGGACAAGGTTGTGCTGGCGGACCAAACTGATCCCCGCCGTTCCTTTCTCGGGAGTGTTGACGATTTGTGGGGCTTATACGGCGCCACGGTGAGCATGGTAAACCTCCTTTTTTGCCTTTGTTTTTCATTCTTTTTATTGTCATTTTTTCGCAAGTTAATATTGACCCCGCTGTTTTTACACTTTTCCAGGTTGGCACTGGCTTGGCGCAGTTCATCATTGATTACAGAAACACCATTTCTGAGAGTGCTGATGTTAGAAAAGAGCTGGTTGACACCAAGAAAGCTCTTGGCGCCGCAAATGAAGTGTCGGCTGGTCTTCGTGGGCGGTTAAGTGCGGCTGAGGCAGAGAATGAGAAACTGAGAGCACACAATTTGCCAAGGCCATTTAGGCTAATTCGATCCGTGGAGCAGGTAAGTCCATTGATCGGACTATGAAGGAGATGAAGCGTAGTAACCGAGGCTCAAGCTCATTGGGAAGCCGAAAAAAGCGATTGTGTCTTTGCACCATTCTCTTCGTGAAGAGAATGTCCATAATGAAGAGATGCGGCTGAGAAATTCTTAAATTTATACCCTCTGTTTTGTAAAACATTATTTTGACTCCGCCTTTATATAACTCTTTTCTTTTCCGCATTTTTTGTCCGCACATTTGTTTCTGTAATAACTAGTATGCTCCTCTATCCAAGTTTGTTTTCTGTTCGCTTTGATGTATACTTGCTCGAATTTATTGATTAAATTGGGTCCGATGATAATAGCATCCGGCCTCCTTGTTTTAGATAAGATTCTAGGTCGCTTTTGTGCGGACTCCTCTTTGAGATATGCCCCCCTTGAATCTTATCTGAAAAAAATTGTTCGCTAGGAAGTCGTGGCCGCTTTAAATTTTCCCAAATATTGCCCCCATTTTTAACAACTCTGAAGTCTGGCTGAAGTTTTGTTGAAAAATTCTTCGAGCACAATTCTTTTTTTACCCGTGCATACTTGTAATAATTTGCATATAAAAAGAGAATGTAAAATCGGGCTTTATTAATTTCGACTCATCCCGCTAGATGAGTAAAGATTACAAGCAAAATAAGAAAGTCTAACCACTCACGTCGTAAACGAGAGGATAGCCATAACCCTAACCGATTTATTACATGTAGTACCTTTTGAGGTTGTCCGCATGCCAAGGTCTGTTGAGTTCGTAGCCTTGGTGGTTTCTGAGAACATAAGTCCCTTTCTTCATTTCCCTCGCGACTTGATAAGGGCCTTCCCAGTTTGCTGTTAGCTTGCCTTTATCCGGCTCCATACCAGTGGCCTTTCTATTTCGAAGAACAAAATCCCCGACCTTAAATGAATGGTCGCGGATTCGCTTATCGTGTTGTTGTTTAGCGATTTGGTTGTAGTTCGCGAGTCGAAGGTATGTTGCTAGTCTCTTTTCCTCCACTAGATCCAAGTCAATCTGCCTGTTTAAAAGGTTGTCCGCTGGGTCATATAAGGTGACCCTAATGTTGGGTAGAGCCATTTCGACTGGAGTCATGGCCTCTGATCCATAAGTAAGAGCAAAAGGCGTTTCTCCCGTGGGTGTTTTGATCGTGGTGCGGAGTGCCCAAAGTATATCGGGTAACTCATCAACCCACCCTCCTGCTTTTACTTTGTCATCCACGCTTTTCTTCAACATTTTGATTATTTGTTTATTGCCGGCCTCAGCTTGGCCGTTTCCTTGAGGATAGGCCACGGACGACTGCCAGTGTTTAACTTTGAATTCCTCACAAAGGTTTGAGAAGTCCTTCCTAAACTGTGGGCCGTGATCTGATACAACTACCCGTGGGGTGCCAAAACGTGAAAAAATCTGATCATGTAAGAAATAACCCGCCGCTTTCGCGGTTATCTTAACCATAGGCTTTGCTTCAATCCATTTTGTGAAATAATCCACAGCTACTATGATAACTTTGCATCCGCCTCTTCCTGGTGGAAAAGGTCCGATGAGATCGAGTCCCCACATGTCGAAGGGCCATGGTGCGGTGACGATGCTTTGTTCGACTGATGGTATCCGGGGGGATGTCCGTATGCTTTTGACACTCTGGACATTCTCTAACCAATTTTTCTGAGTCTTTAAGAATTGTTGGCCAATAATACCTCTCGCGTTATAACCTTTTTAGCGCCAAGGAGCGGCTAGCGGGGTGGCCCCCACACACTCCTTGGTGAAGTTCGATAAGGATTGTCTTGCTCTCTTCTTCTCGAACACATCGTAAAAGAGGCCTTATCGCGGACCTTCTGTAGAGTATTCCGTTGTTTACAATGTACCTGGCCGCTCTTTTCTTAAGTGCGCGAGCTTTGTCCGCTCCATCTGGTAATATGCCTGTTTCTATGTAAGCCTGGACCTCCTCAATCCAACATGTAGTCGGCGCTGGTGCGTCGATTTCCATGATTTGTGTTTCCCCTATAGCAGGTATGGCTAGATATTCAATCATTATTGAAGGAACTGCAATCTCTCCTTTGAGTGATAGTTTGGAGAGATAGTATGCTCGCCGTTGTCCTCTCTTCGACTCGATGAACTCGCAATAATTAAAGTTGCCTTTTAGTCGCCGAAACAATCTCACCATACTTCTCGAGAATACCACCACAAAGGTCGTGTCATAATCCCCTGAGATTTGGTTGACGATGAGTTGGGAATCACAAAAGACTTCAACATTTTCCACGTTTAACTCATTGGCCAGTTTAAGTCCGGCTATTACCGCTTCATACTCGGCTTGATTATTCGTGGCCGGAAATTCAAACCTCAAAGCTTTTTCGATTTCTTCCGTCGTTCCGGGTTCCATCAAGATTACTCCAGCCCCACAACCATTTCGATTAGACGCCCCATCAACATATAAATGCCAACACTGATTGGGCTTAATTCTGGCCGCCGTGGGCTCTTGTGATAACGGCGAAGTAGGTTGTGGCGAGTTGAAACTTGTCTCTATAATAAATCTTGTAGTGCTTGACCCTTGATAGCTTTTCTAGGTTGATATTGTGTGTCGAACTCAGTAATTTCGATATCCCATCTAAGGAGTCGACCTGAAAGATCCGGTTTATGCAATATCTGACGCATTGGACTATCCGTTAAGACAATTATTGTGTGTGAAGTAAAGTAAGCCCTGAGTTTGCGGGCAGCAATGACAAGCGAGTAGGCTAATTTTTCAATATTAAAATAGCGACTCTCCACCGGACTGAAAGCCTTGCTTACATAATAAACGGGATTTTGGAGGGTTCCGGCCTCCTTGACAAGAACGGCGGCAACAGCCCGGTCTGAAGCCGCCAAGTACAGAAACAAAATATCTCCTTCCACAGGGCTAACCAAAAGAGGCGGCTTCCCTAGATATTCCTTCAGAGCTTGGAACGCTTGTGAACACTCTGCGCTCCATGAAAAAGTTTTGTCACCTCTGAGAATTTTGAAGAATGGAAGACACTTCTCTGCTGACTTTGATATGAACCGACCCAACACGATGACGCGGCCATTAAGCCTCTGAACTTCCTTGATAGTTGTAGGCTCTTTCTTGTTGATTAAAGCCTGAATTTTTTCTGGATTAGCCTCGATGCCACGACGACTGACCATAAATCCCAGAAACTTGCCCGCCTGGACACCAAAAGTACATTTGGCCGGATTGAGCTTCATCGAGTGTTTTCGGACATTGTTGAAAGTTTCTTGAAGGTCAGCGGCGTGGCCGTCCCCAGCGGACTTGACAACCATGTCATCTATGTAAGCTTCCATATTTCTGCCTATCTGCGAACTGAAGACCCTGTTGGCCATTCGCTGATAGGTCGAACCCGCATTTTTCAGCCCAAATGGCATCATTTCATAATAAAATAGCCCTCCGGCGGCTCTGAAAGCCGTTTTCTCTTTGTTGGATTCAGCCATTCGTACTTGGTGATACCCAGAATATGCATCCAAGAAACTTAAAACTTCAAAGCCAGAAATTGAGTCTACTAACCGATCAATTCGGGGAAGCTGATACGGATCTTTGGGGCAAGCCTTGTTGATGTCTGTGAAGTCGACGCACATTCTCCACTTTCCATTGTGCATTTTTACCATAACAACATTCGCCAACCAAGTAGGATAGGCGAACTCCTTTATAATCCCTGCCTGTAGAAGCTTCCCGACCTCTACTTTTACCGCCGCTTCCTTTTCAGTTGAAAATTGTCACGCTCGCTGTTGTATTGTCTTGAAAGTAGAGTCGACGTTAAGATGATGTAGGGCGACGTCTGCTTCAACTCCTTGCATGTCTATACTACCCAGGCAAATGCACTCATATTTTCTTTGAGCAATTGTATCAATTTTTCCCTTTCCACAGGACTCAGCCGAGCTCCTATCTTGACCTTTTGCTCGGGATATTCATCGTTGATGACTACCTCGAGTAACTCATCCTCTGCTGTGAAATCAGGTTCATCCCTAACTTGCAATGTTTCACACTCCACTTTGGCTGGCTCGGGATTGACAGCTACCCTGATCGTGTCGATTCTTTCCATGTTTGGTGTTTGCTCGATTCGTGCTTTCTTATTCCCTGTTCTCATTTTGTTAGGACAGCTGCAGGTTCGCTGATCGACGTTCCGATCCGGTCCCCAATATAAAACATTGCCACGATGCGATGCGGATGGAAGTTACCATCCTAAATTGTTTTAAAATTTGGTGTCCCAATTATCATGTTGTAATTGGACCAAGATCGACTACCGTAAACATCACCTTTCAAAGCGAAAAGGTGCATAATCTCCCATCTGCACATCCAGGTCGATGGCCCCTTGACTCAGATCTTATGATTGGTGAAGCCTCGAGGTGCCATTATGTGGCCTCAAATTAGAATCGGAACCCCAACTCTTTGAAGCAGTCGTAATATAAAATATCGCGGCAAGCTCCAGTATCGATCATCACTCTATTGACACAGGCCCGATTAACGACCACTGAAATGCAAAGACACATATCCTCTGTATTGGTCGAAGTCACCAGCTCACTTTGAGTAAAGGCAAGGGGTTGCTCGCTCCCTCGTAAAACTATAGGCTTCTCCACGTGTTTGTTAATGGAGCCAATACGATTCTTGATCTGATTGTTACTGGGAGGAGGTTCGGTTATCATTCTGATGTTCCTGTCGAATTGGCGAGCCTGCTGATTCCTCCTGTCCGGACCGACAGTATCTAGTTTAAGGTGATCATGATGTCCGCGAGCGAGTAACTTCTCTATTGCTCGCTTAAACCGAATGCATTCATCGATGAGTGTGCCCTTGTCTCTGATAACCGCAATATTTGGATGCATCGCGACGTGTGTCGGGAACCATCGGGTAGGGCTCAGGTATTTCATCTCTTATCTCATTCAACATCTGAGTATAAGAAATTCTGAGTGGTGTGAAATGCTCCTCCTTAAATCTTTCGGGTTTTTTAATTTCCCGATTTGTGTTCCTGCGGGTATCTCTAGGCGGACTACGCTCAGTCCTCTGTTTGCCTTTATTGGATGAAGACGCTCCTTCGTTTCCCGCTGTAGCAATGTACTTCCTAGTCGAACTCAACATCTCTTGCAAGTTCGCTGGTGGTGATAAAGCAAAATAAGATTTCAAGTACCCCGGCTTCAGTCCTGTTTCGAAACTGCTCATGACCACGTTGTCTGCTATACCCCTTGTTAGCTCATATACTTTATAAAATCGTTCCTAATAGCTGCGGGTACCTTCGTTGTCGCCTTGTCTAACCTCATGTAGGTCGATGTGTGTCTTTTTGGGTCCCCCTACTGACCTGAATTCTGCTATAAATTTGTTGATCAAATCATCCCATGATAGAATCGAACCCGGGGAAGATCATGATCCAAGATGTCGCCCGATCCTGCATCGACCCTACGAATGCTATACACCAGCCTCGTCGCTGAGGTACATAAACCGATTCTCGCTTTGAAAAGTCGACACCAATCCAGAGGATCCGTAGCTCCATGGTAGTTAATGAAATTGGGGTAGTGAGTCCCCCCTCTTGGCGCCACTTTCAATATACTTGGATGGAGCACACTCGTTCCCCATGTCGGAACCACTTTAATCCCTTTGTACCTTTCTCGTAGCTCCTCTCTCTGCCTTTTCATGATGCCCATTTCCACTTGAGTTGGGGAATTGGCGGGGACGCCATATGCCCTCCCCGATCTTGTGAGTCCCATGTCCTCTCGTGCGAGTACGGACTGCGAGATTCCGTGGTCGCCCTGGGCTTGCACCGCGATCGTCGACCACGGGCCCCACCCACCAAGTCTTCGATCTTCTATCTCCTCTTGGTTGAGACGTTGCATGGCCGCTTTCTTCCATTTCGACCTTTGGGATTGAACGGTTTTGGAGGAATGAAAGTTGGTCAGATCTCTGCTTGTGCGGGTTGAGGAGGTTGAATTTACGGATAGGTTGGGGTGGTAATCCTCAAAGAATCGAAGAATGTATTTCCCATTCGCATTTCTTCTACGTATTCCATATGTGCTGTAGAGCTATTCTATATGCATCTTGCTGCGTGAGCTCCCTCAAAAACATCCTCTTGTTCGCTATTTGGGTTAGATGTCCCAGCGATTCCCTTTCCTTTGTTTTTTCTGACCGCCTCCTCATGTATTTCGCGGGCTTTAGCTCTTTCCCGTATGTATGCTCGCATGTAGGTTGTGAGGGCAGGGTTGACATCTGCCCCATCTAACATAACCCTTCGACTAGCCTCTCCATGCAGCGTGCTCGCTCCACGTGTCGGGCGTTGATTGACTGGTTTAGTCGGTGTTGCTGGGTTCAAGTTTTTCCCGCCAGCCATGACCTTATGATTTTTGTGGGTATTTTTCTGGTAATACTTGGGCGAAAGTTGTTTGTGTTCTCCAGATAGCTTGTGGCTAAAATAACCAAACTTTCTTTACTTGAAGATCTGAAACCGACAAAAGGGTGTATAAACCAACCTGGGTATTAAAGAGGGGCTCAAGCGTGAGTATGCGATGAGGTTGGTGATCTCTTCAATGGGTTGTTGAGATGAGGAGAGCAAATGACTTCGAAATCAGATTATCCCCAAATATCAAAGCTTTAGTGACCGACAGACTGAAGATTATGGCAACCTCGCCTGAGACACTGTGAACTCGTTTCTGTGGTGGAGCAAATGATCTCCAGAAGCTGAATGATGATGAGTTTCCCGGTAACGGAGCCAACTGATGTTGCGTTGAACACCGATTTCGCGGTAGCGATGTTTATCTTGAGGATATAAGGCTGTGATGTGTGATTTCTACGGTGAGGGCACGGTGGCGATTTAAATGTTTGTGGAGAACAAGTTAATCGATCGACAAATTGGCGAGTTTCGCTTGTATTAGATTGTTACTTAAAGCTTGAAAGAGATCCCATATTTATAGGCTTAATAAAGTAAGTCGGTCCATTGTTCATCGATAAGACAACCGAGGGTACATTGCTAAGTTAACTATACATGCAATACAAGTGTCCTAGCCACCGTCGTGAGTGGCGGTGCTTTGTCCAAATGGATTGATAAGAACGGCGAGCAAATGATCGGCGACCGTCGATAAATATGGCGAGTAAGCGGACTCATTTGTGCCTTTGTCTTGAAATAAGCTTGACTATATGGGTAGAAATCTCATGGAGAAGGTGGATCCGACATAGAACTGGCGGACAAGATCCGGCTTACTGTTGGCGGACAGAACCCGGCTTGTAGCTAACGGGTAAGAAATGGCTGTAGCAGCTGCCAGAGGAGATGGAAGCCCATTTACCTATTTTGATGGGCCAAGAGGGTAGGCCCAATATGGATGAACAGTGCCCCATTCAGATCCGGGTATATCAGTTACAAGTCTGGGAAAGTCAGTTTTAAGCTGAGTTTCATCTGGTGGATAAAAGCTGAAGCCGGGTCCACATCTGGGGTATTTATGAAAGTTCCGACAAAGATCCTATGGCGGTTAGGGTTTAGGGAGTTATGCTATAAATACCAATGTTGTAATCAATGCAATGTGTGTGAATATTATTGTAACTTTGTGCATGAAAATATCTCCTTTTATGTCCGTGGAGTAGTCGGCAAAACACTGGAAACCACGTTAAATCTCTGTGTTTTTGTGTTTTATCAATTTCCGTCATACTTTGCGTTTGTGTTGCTTCTGTTTTATCTTTCTTAAACTGCAAGTTTCTCATATGTGTTTTAACACCCTTATATAGATTTGAGATTGTTTTGATGGATTTTTTTAACTTCAATTAGGTAACATTATTGGGTTTGAAACATGTGGAAAACGATCATGGTATGTTGGTTTTGGTTTTTCTTGACATATTGTTGCATAGAGTTCACTCCTTTTTTTTGGCGGCGTTGTAGTATTATTGGGAAACAAAACAGAAGGTTAGTTTGTGTTGTTTTAATCCATAATTTCTTATTTTATCCTCTTTTTGACTTTTTATATAAGGTACATGCGGTACAATGATGCTATGGGGGATGTCGGGCAAAAATAACGTTTCAAGTGAATGAAGTGATGAGGTATATACAGTTGTCCATCTTCCTGTTTGTGAATAATTTACGTTCAAGTGTTATATATTAATTTGATTTATGTTTGACAGAAAATTACAGTAGATATGTAGTGAGACTGATATTTTATTGTTAGTTTTTAGAGATATAAATGGATGACCGGAGAAACAACAACGAATAAAAAGATGGGATTGCATTGTTGCTGAGTATATAACTATTTTATTGCATAGCAAACTGGTCCGACATCATGGAATGGATTTTGAAACCTTGGTTGAGATCTATGATATCAACCATTAGTTTGTCTCTAATTACAGAAATTGAAATCGAGGATGAGAATCTTTTCTTTCATTTATGAAGACATGATAAATGTTTTTGAAGTTTACAATACACTATCCGCAAACCCCAATTGATATAAGGTGTGTCCACTTTTACGTTATTTTCTTTGACATTCTGCACAATTCATTAGCTAATTGCATCTCAAACATATATATAATGCAGGTAGCTTGCCTGGTGAGGCAATCTGGGTGCACTAGGAGAAATGTAGTTTCGATCACCACCAATCCAAACATTGCAGGTAATACGGGTGCTTCAGCTGTCCTCATAGACAGGCTTTTGTGATGATTTTTTTATTGCCCTCTATTGATTACTAACTAGATTTTTTAATGCATTTTCAATTTGATTTATGTCTAATGGGTTCCAAGCAAGTTGGTCTCTGCTCAAGAGCTTCATTCCTACTTCTTTTCGTCACAGTAATTAATTCAAGACACGACATGTATGGGGCTGAAGTATGTAGAAATCCGGAGATAGGTGTACTGGAATTAAAGAAGCACGTTCATTTTTAAAGGTGCGCAGCGTATCATGTTTTTTTTATCTACAAAGTTTCACTGATTCACTTGCATTGAGTTTGCAATTTTTCTCCGCTGAGGTTGTATGAATTATGATAGGGATAGTATATGATAGTAGGGATGGACAATGCAACATTGCATTCAGTTAGCTATAAAAGGCTACTGAAATTTGAAAGTCATGATTTAAAAAAATAGCAGAATTCTAGAGTTTCATTCCATCTGCGGAGATATATTTTTCTTTGGTTGTTTGCCATACCAATCTTACTCATAGTCAGTTTGTTTATGCATTTAAAATGTAGTAGCAATTGTTTTCCTTTCTAGACTTTCGGTCCACTAATCTATACTAAATAAGACTTTCAGACCAATTAAGGTGATATTTTATTTAATTTTTGTAACGAAGATTTATGTTTGTTTAGTTGTTGCCGTTTTGTTCTTTTCTGTAGTGGTCTTTATCACACAAAAAACAAGAGGAGACAAGATAATAAAGATCTCACCATTATATTGAGTAAAAGGAATGTAAAAACTCAAGTGGTTATAAATGTGATGATTTTGCAGACCTTCAAGCATTCTACTTTAACATACGAATTCTCTCTATGGTAAAAAGCCGATTGGCTTAAAAATGGTTTCTCCCTAAATGGTGAGCAGAAGACAAAGATGCACATTATTTGTTTGAGCATTGACATAATTTAACGTCATCCTGTAATTTTCTTTGCCTTGTCTTTTAGTTTTATTTTCCTTTACTTTTTGAAGCATAATTTATGAATCCGCAGTTATATCATATAATTCGTTTCATGTTGAGGTGAAAGATTGTAGAGCTCTTTTCGGTGATGGTGTTGACGTTGCCAAACTAAGAGCTCTTACAGTTCAACCATTTTTGCCAAACTTATTTTTTCTTACTTTTACATCACCTATGCATTGCACGGGTTTTTTTACTAATGTGTGTGTGTGTGTGTGTGTGTGTGTGTGTGTCTATATATATATATATATATATATATATATATATATATATATATATATATATATTAGGTAACGAAGCACTCCTGATTTTATTTTTTTGTTTTTAAATTTTTGTTTTACTTAAAATTGAATAAAAATTTGGGAAGATTCAATTTCCTATAATTACTTCTGTTTAATTTTCAAAATTTACTTCCTTTTATTTACTCCTCCATTCATAATTATAAAATATAGATATTATTCGGAATACTAAATTAATTTTGTCCTTGTTAATTATGGGTGTACTTTTATCTTGATTTATTAGTGAACTTATAATCTATATAAAAAAATATGAATGCAAGATGTGTTTTTTTTTTCTTCTTCTTTTTCTTTAAGACGTGTTAAAACTTAAAAGAAGGAATGAAGCTTTGCTATATCGTAAAACAGGATCTCAATAATATTAACTTAATGATAAAAGTGTTTACACCGTTCTATATATAATAGAACGTAACTTGATGAGCAAGATAATAATAAATAAAATAATTACACCAATTATTATCGGATAGACTAAGTATTATCGGATAGAATAGTAGTCTCAACACGCCCCCTCAATCTCGTGTAGGAAGGAATGGACACAGAGCTTGGTCTTGAGAGAAGTGAATCGCGGAGAAGCCAAAGGTTTGGTTAGGAGATCGGCCAACTGTTCCTTGGAGGAGATGAAGGAGATGGCAATCTTCTTGGCCGCAACAAGTTCACGAACGTGATGAAAGTCTATCTCAATGTGTTTCGTACGAGCATGGTAGACCGGATTGTGAGCCAAGTAAGTGGCACCAATATTGTCACACCAGAGGGTGGGAGCCGCAGTCATGGGAACCGACATCTCAGAAAGGAGACTGCATAACCACTTTTCCTCCGCCTTCAACCGTTTCTCAGCTCAAGCCTTTGCCTCCGTTCTTAGCTCCTTCACTACGTGGCATAGGCGTCTTGGACATTGCTCTTTTCCGGTTTTGCGTCAAGCTTTAAGTAGTTTTCCGAATTCTGTTTCCAATAAAACACCTGTTGGTGTATGTGAGTCATGCCAATTGGCCAAGAGTCATAGGTTTCCTTTGTATGTTTCTTCTTTTACGTCTAATAAACCTTTGGATTTGATTTACTCTGATGTTTGGGGTCCGTCTATTGAACCCTCTATACATGGAGGGTGCAGGTGGGGTATTTTGGAGCATAGGAAGAGGTACAAGAATGTCGGAAGAGGACGGTGTAGAGCCCGAGAGGGTTTGTAAGAAAAGACAGTTTAGTCAAAGACTACATGACGAGATATATAAATACGGCCTGTAGACAATTGGAAACCTATGACTCTTGGCCAACGATTTTCGCAACTTAAACATCTCTTCCGACTTGGAAACCTATGACTCTTGACCAACGATTTTTATGAAAGAAAGCCGATTTTAATGTT
The DNA here is from genome assembly GCA_026214975.1 of Gentiana macrophylla. Classification (NCBI taxonomy): domain Eukaryota; kingdom Viridiplantae; phylum Streptophyta; class Magnoliopsida; order Gentianales; family Gentianaceae; genus Gentiana; species Gentiana macrophylla. Next base: position 82,576,221 of record CM047809.1, on the reverse strand, counting down.
TCAAGAGATGTTTAAGTTCTGAAAATCGTTGGTCAAATGATGAGACGCCCCCGTGTCGGGTATCCACTCAGAGTTGGAATAGGGATAATGATGAGCCGGGTAAGCCTGGGGAGAAGACTGGGCGGAGTATGCTTGTGGGGGACGGGGGGGACGGGGGGTTTGAGATGCATTAGACTGTTCATACCTGAAATAGCAGGATTGGGCAGTATGACCATACTTAGCACATATTTGGCATTGGGGAGAATCAAAAGTTTGTTGTGTTGGACGCCCATTACCACGACCTCAATAATTTGAATTACGATTATTACCACGAGGGCCACTACCACGATTTTAGGAACTACCACCCCTGCTATTATTATTATTATTATTATTAGTAAAAGGACGGCTGCTATTATTATTATTGGACTGAAAACCTGCATTGGAGTAGTTGGCAGCAGGGCCCACGGAGGAGGAGGAGCTGCAAGTGAGATTAACAGGCCGGTGGTGCTTGATGCGTGCTTCAGCGGTAAGGAGGAGAGAGTAGGCTTCATCCAAGGTGAGTGAATCTCGAGCAGCAGCCATGGTTACAAGGGCATCGTACTCAGGGCCAAGACCGGCGAGCAGGTAGGCGATTGTGTCATCGGCGGTAAGGGGATGTCCGGCCATGGTTAGTTCGTCGGCTAATTTCTTGATTTTTATGTAATAATCGGTTGCAGATAAGTCGGTTTTACGGACAGAGGCTAATTCGGTTCTGATTTGGACAAGCTTCGAACGGCTTTGGGCGGCGAAAGTGGTGGCTAGGGCTGCCCAGATGGCGGCGCTGGTGCTGTGGGTATATACTTGCATCAACACGTCTTCGGAGAGAGATGAGGTGATGATGCTAAGGATGAGATTGTCCGTTTTTGTCCAACTGAGAAACACAGGATTTGGCTTTGTTGTGGTGCCATCGAGAATGGTGGCTGCCGGAGCGGGTATTGAACCGTCGACATAGCCGTTTATGCCTTGCCCTCAGAGATACGGTAGAATTTGGGCTCGCCATAGGTGGTAATTCGCACGGGTGAGTTTGATGAGATTAAGAGAGGGGGGGAGAACGATGGCAATTTAGGAGAAGAAGCTTCATCGGAATCCGATGAACTGTTGTCGGACATGGTTGGAGAAGAAGGAGGCGCCGACTTTTGCTGTAGGCTTTTTTTTTTTTTTTTTGTTTTGTTTACAGAAGGGGCGGAGACGGAACCAAACGCTCTGATACCATATCGTAAAACAGGATCACAATAATATTAACTTAATGATAAAAGTGTTTACACCGTTCTATATATAATAGAAGGTAACTTGATGAGGAAAATAATAATAAATAAAATAATTACACCAATTATTATCGGATAGACCAAATATTATCGGATAGAACAGTATTATCGACATGCTATATTATAATAGAACGTTGCACAAACAAAACTAGGACCGTATTAGCTTGACGACAAAAGGATAAAGGCAAGAAGTGAGACGGCCTAGCCGGCCGCCGGAACAAGGACGGGTTAACGGATTTGTTTTTCTTTTCCCACAATTAACAGAAATATCTTTAAATTTTTAATTTAGAGACGCATATTTTTTTTTCGAAATATAGAGACACATATTGATCAGTATGTTTTATAAAATTTTCTTGTGTTAGTTATTGTATTTTGATCGTTATGTATAGATAATTTATCGTGCTATAAAAGAATTATGATGAAAGGAGTAATATCATATTGAAGAAGGAAGATACGAGATAACTGATTCATTTTTTTTTCCTAAAAAAAAAAAAATAATTCATTTTTTCGTATAAAAAAATAGTAACCCTACTATTAGCGCCCCATCATCCCGTCCCATGGAAAGTGATGAGAGTTAATCACCTAACCTAAGAAATTTCCAACACGTGGGTTGTCTTTTTTTCGACCATCGCTGACTGAAGGGTGTTATCGATCTGAATCAACACCATTACTTTAATCGAACCAATTGACCTCCAAACATAGTGCAGCCTTGCATTCTGTGTACACACGCCGCCACCACTTGCTAAGCCATATCCAGGATTCATTTTTTTCAGATAGTAATGATGTAATGGGGTGTAAGTGGATTATATATTTTGGATTTGATACTAACTTTCTATTGACAAGAAAGAAAAAGTATATACAAGTGAACATGAGATACTGTATTCTACTACACTTGCTCTTCTTCTTCTTCTCAGAAGATAGAGGAATGTAGCCTTCAAGACCGGCATGTTCCAGCTCGGTCGTGGAAATCCTGATTCCTGACTATGAAAAGGTAAAAGTTTTAAGGCGAATCCCAAGCTTTTGAATGGATTTCACCGTGTTCTTTCGACACATCCTTAGGGAACGGATCCGAGCACAGACTCTTCTCCCTCCAGCGCCTATAATGCTTGGCATGTCCATATATAACTTCAGACATATTAGTACCTTTCCATCCATCCCTTGATAGAAGGATCCTCGGCAACAAGGCGGGCCTCTACTCTAATGTCCTCTCCACAGCAACGTGAAAAGTAAAACCAGCTTGGAGAATAACTAGACTTTTACATCATTACATGCTAAAGAAAGCTTTTAAACAGAGGAACCGTAAACTTCTCATTTATTAAACAACAAAAAAATAGCGACAAAAAAAAAAAAAAAAGGAAAAAGAGAGAGAGAATAGAAGATTGTAAAAGATATTATGATGGATCACCACTCCATTTATAATAAAAAGACAATAGCTGAAGAGACGCGTCGGTTCATGACTCTTCCGATCGTTTTAATCTTTCCAGGCAATTTCACGAAACGACGCCCGGACATTTGAATTTTAAAAGCACAGTCGGGCATTATATGACACACGTCATTCACGTACGTCAAAATGGTTATACTTTGACCTCTCGGATCGTCATGCGATGTCATCACTATGCAGACCTAACCCACAATACATATCATAGCTTAGGTCTGGAGACATTTGGCATGGATGAGATCTGTTACCCTAAACGTGACACTCATTGAACATCACAAAGCCACACCAGCAAAATTTTATCTCCGACATATATGGAGCATGTCGCCTTTCATATCACTTAACTGGTGTGCCGTAGGTCACAGTGACGGATCTAGGAATTTATTCCAGTGGTGTCATCCGAGTCTAAAACTACCTCTTTTATCCAAAAAAAATTCCGGTGGGGTCACCGGAGTCTAAAACATCAATTTTTATCGACAAAACGACACATTTTAACAACAAAACTATATCGTTTTAATACTAAATTTTTATTTTTTTTAAAAAAAATCCAGTGGGGTCATGTGACCCCCCAGGGTATGTGGATTCGCCCTTAGTAGGTCATCCACAGTCATTTATAGTCGACATGATGCAGGTCATCCTCGATCCACATACCTCGATGTGATGCAAAGATGGCGAGTTACATATCCAACCAAGAGAATCGCCGCCGCGATCCGAAAATTACACTAATATATGTACAAAGCATATCGTTTGCCCCCCTCCCTTAAATTTTTTATTTGCCTTTAAAAAATTTACTGCCTTCCCTTTCCCGAGATCTTACGTCCGCCTCATGCAGGTCATCATCGGTCTCAAATAACTGTCACGCCCCATTAAGTGGGTATTATGAATATTATGCCACGAACTTTAACTGCTCAATGATATTCGCTCCACCATCTTAATGCACGGTAACGTCTTTGCCCACAATGGCACACCGTACAAATAGATCAACCTCCTCATTTTAAAGGTATGCACACTTTTACATAACGAACTCACAAATTCTATAACAAAAACTTATACCGAACTAACTTGAGCGATATAAGATCTTCCCCGGAGTCAAATTTCTCTCCAAGAGCATGTATTATGAAAGGAAAAGAAAATAAGAATGAGAAAAAGTAGTCTTATCAAAATTCAAAAGTTAATGAAAATAAAGCTCTTAATCAGGTTTTACACCTAAATTATAGTCAACTCAATTGGTTCAGATACCGGAGGCTTTAAGAAAAAAAAATAAAAAAAAATAAATAAATAAAAATAAAAATAAAAAAAAGGCGAAATGTTCATGCTGTGTGAGTAAAATCTTCTGCACCATCAAACTTTCTCCACAAGCACTCTATCCCCAGTTGTTGACCGTCCGCCTAGTCGCCGTCGCCGTCATGGACTTTCACTTGAACTCGCAGGCGGAGCAGCCTCACTTCATATTGGTTCCTCTAATGGCCCAAGGTCACATACTCCCGATGATAGACATAGCGAGATTATTGGCAAGGCGTTGTGGTGTCGTCGTCACCGTAATCACCACTCCTCTCAACGCCACCAGATTTCAAAACGTCCTCCGCCGTGAAACCCTTTCCGGACAGCAACAAATTCAGCTTATCCAACTCCGCTTTCCCTGTTCTGAAGCTGGATTGCCAGAAGGTAGTGAAACTCTTGATTCTCTCCCTTCCCAAAGTTTTCTCCCCAAATTTTTCACAGCCGCCAGCATGCTTCAACAGCCAATTGAACAACTGCTTTCAGAGCTAAAGCCTCGACCCAGCTGCATAATCGCCGATGCTAGCTTTTATTGGACGGACAAAATAGCTACAAAATTTGGAATCCCGAGAATAGTTTTTCATGGGATGTGTTGTTTTGCTCTACTCTGCATACATAATTTATCCACTTCCAGAGCTTTCGACAACGTAGAATCCGATTCAGAGTATTTTACTGTCCCTGGCCTGCCAGATAAAATTGAAGTCACCAGAGCTCAACTTCCTGGTTCGGTAATCACAAGCGTCTCGGGCATGGACGATTTGCATTCGCTGATGAAAGAAGCGGAGATGAAAGCATATGGGGTGGTGGTCAATTCATTTGAGGAATTGGAGATGGATTACATTAAGGAATATCAGAAAGTGAAGAACAGGAAAGTTTGGTGTATTGGCCCTGTTTCACTTTGCAATAGAGACACAATCGATAAGGCCGAAAGGGGACAAAAGGCGTCAATCGACGAACAGGATTGCTTGGATTGGCTAGGAACGAAGGATACGGACTCTGTAATATACGTTTGTTTGGGAAGCCTACTGCGTTTATCCGTTGAGCAAATGATCGAGCTTGCCCTTGGGCTTGAATCCTCAGGCAGTTCATTCATATGGGTTATCAGATACAAAACAGATGAATTCCAAAAATGGCTTAGAGAAGAGAATTTTGAGGAAAGAAATAAGGAGAAAGGGCTGCTAATTCATGGCTGGGCACCACAAGTACTGATCCTATCACATCCTGCGGTTGGAGGATTCTTGACTCATTGCGGATGGAACTCGACGCTTGAAGGCATATCTGCAGGTGTGCCTTTGATAACATGGCCGAATTTCGCGGAGCAGTTTTGCAATGAGAGGTTGATAGTCAATGTATTGAAGATTGGTGTGAGTGTTGGTGTAGAAATTCCTGTGAAGTTTGGAGATCAGGAAAAAATTGGGGTGCAGATAAAGAAGGAGAAGATCAAGTCGGTCATTAATAGGTTGTTGGAGGAAGATGGGGCGGAAACTAGATTGAGAGCTAAAAAACTTGGAGAAATGGCGATGAAGGCCATGGATGAAGATGGTTCCTCGCACAATAACATGGCAAGTTTGATCCAAGACGTCATGGAACAAAGTAATAGTAGTATTGTTTGATCGGCAAGATGATAGATTTTTTCTCTCAACAGAACACCGTGATGAAACAACATGTTGAATTAATCACGGCCAATCTCTTCCTCTGAAACAAAATGTTGATTGATTTGCAAACATTAAAAATATTGTTGTTATTTGGTGAAGAAAATCCCAGCTAAAGAGGAAGTGCTTTCACTATCTTTTTGGACATGTGAATGAAAATGAGATCTTCTGCTCTAAAGTCTAAACTCCTACTCAGAGCAATTGCTGTGATAGGTGTAAAACACCTATACAATTAATGGGAAATTCGAATACGGAATGGAATGAAACTGATGGAAAAAATGTAATGGAATGAAATGAAACTGACTCCACTATCTTATTGCAATGAAATGAAATGTGTAAGATTGTATTAGATGTGGCAAGTGACACGGTGGGTGATGGGCATGCATGATAATGAGTGTGGGTGGCAGCGGATGATGTGAGGTGTGCGTTAGTGGAGGTTGTGGTGGTGGTGGTGGTGACGAAAGTGGTGTGGTGTACGATACCACTGGTTGTTGTGGCGTAGTGGTGGTGGGTTGGGATGGTTATGGGTTTATGATGGAGGATGGCGGTGAGTTGTGATGATGGCGGTGATGAGGTAGGAGGTGGTGGTGGTGCGGGGGAGGGTGGCGGTGGTGGATTGTGGTTGGGTGGGCGGGTGCCACGGGAGGGAATGGGCGGTAGGCGGTGGTGCTTGATTTTTTATCACTAGGTTATGTTTGCATTTCATTCCATCCAACCATTCCGTCCATTTTTTTATGGAATGAAAATGGTAAAAAAAAAATCATTCCATTCAAGCAATCCAAACGCAACACAAGTGTTTTCTAGAACTCGAATTTACAGCTCTATGTTTGAAAAAACTCTGACCGACCCATGCCTTAAACTCCAAATTTGGGAGGTCACACTCATTTTCGCTTTCCTGACAGCCCATTTTCGCCCAAGTTTGTATGACCTTAATCAACCCAGACTAGAAATCAACTTTATGGTTAGACTAATGCAACCTAGATCTCTCACTGAGGCTTTAAAGGCAGCTCCTGCCTGTGAATCTGTTCTCAAATCCATGGAAGTCTAAACACTGGGTGAAGAAGAGTGTGGGTGATTTGATGTACTCTCATTTCCTTAGCAAGTCAATTGATAAATCTAAACCATCTCTGAGTCCCAAGCCAGCTCAGTTAACTCAGAAAATGATTACACCAGCTGAAATCCAATAAATAAGGAATAAGGGTTCGTGTTTTGAAGTAGGTACATGAAAAATTACTTCCATGAGCATCAGTGTATGAAGTAGGTACATTTTATCTTAGCTGGTGAGAATGTAAGTTATGGTTAAATTTCTTCTGAGCCTGTTGACACCACTTCCCCTTGATGAAATTATCGCCGTGTCTAATGAATGCACTCAACTTTCATATAACACGATGTATGGACATGTAGTACTATCAGAATTCAAAGGCATGAATGTGGCCTCCCATACATTCCTTGATATGCAAGTGGCTTAGAAGCTGTTGTGCACAATGGCGGAGCTACATACAACAAAGGAGGGCAATTGTTCCCTTGATTCGGAAAAATTACATTAATATATGTACAAAAGCATATCATTTGCCCTCCTAAAATTTTTTATTTGCCTTTAAAAAATTTTATTGCCCCCCTTCCCCGAGATCTTACGTCCACCCCTAGTTGTGCATGGTTGAACCAACACCCCCTGTGATAGTGACTGTGGCAAATTAATAGAAGCAAGATGACGAGCAACAGTAAATGTCCCAATCTTCATTGGGCCATGCAAATTAAATGTTGTTGTTCAACAACATTATTTTAGTTATCTGATTTTTGGGCAAGAGTTAAAGGAGGACTTGGTGGACAGTATGATCTGGATGAGCTAAAGAATTTGAAGATTGGGGCCGGGCTGCCAAGCCACCAGCCCAACGGCACTGAATCATGCCGGCTAGACGGCAGCCTAGAATGGGGATTTATGCCTTAAGTCGATTTTAGAGTTTCGGAATACTCCTAAGCACTATATTAAGGCGGAATTGCAGATTGTAATCATACCTAGATACTGCTATACAACTTTGATACTTTATAATTTTATTCAATACAATTTTCTTATTTTTGAGCAAATTCTCGTGTTTGTATTGAATTTTGAAAGAGCTCTTTATTCTTGCATTGAGGATTCGAGTATATCGTCGGTAGAACAAGGTACTAGCACTTGATATAAATCATGTTTTATTACTTCTTTGTAACCATGATTCATCGCTTTTCTGTTATATCAATGCTAGACTAAAGTTTTCGTTAAAGCTGGATCATGTAGAGAGTAATTCAAACTCGATCCGGATCTCAGATGTGTGATCACTAAACTAGATACAAACCATGTATCTACCGGCTTGCATGTCTTGCTGCCGCTAACTACCGGGCGTATTAGGTCATTGTGTTTTTTTTTTAAAGGCCATCATGTTTTGTCAATTCAGTTTATCTGTTTAATTTTCATGTTTGGAATCTATCCAATTGTATGCATGCTTTAAGTAAACTATTTTAAAAGAGCCGCAAGTGGAAGGAATAGATAGGACTCGAGAAATTAGATTAAGCCTTAGAATCAATGTATGGGATGGACGGTCCCTTGAGTGATGATTTCCACACCCATGTTGGCATCCCATAGAGTTATATAATGCACGTCTAGTTATTATATCTAGACCGTTAAATTTTTTTCCTTAACCCAAATTATTTTGCAATTTTTTCAATAACCTTTTTGCATTAAAGCTTTTGCGACATACACTACTATGACATACACAATTGATATGGTCGGATCGTATCACAAATGGATTTAGTTGATTTTAGCGGTGAATATATAAATCAAGTAAGCAATTTCTCCGGTAATTAAGTGGTCTTTCTCAAGAACAATATGAATAAAATATGAAGATATGAAAAACACCTAGCAGTCGACATTTTCCGGTAGCATTCCATCGAGGATTCCGGTGGTTGTTCGTGTGGATTGCCGCTAGAGGCCGGACACTTGGACGGCTCGGTGCTTGGATCATCAACCGTAGACAAAGCGTCGATCCAATTGGATCAACCAAGGTATTCTCTCGTCTACTTCTTTATGCTTGTTGCTTAAACGAAGTCGATCCTAGTAAAAATGAAATAAAATTTTAAATTTTGCTGCGTTCACGCGTAGTTTTCCTAACAAAATACAAGTAAAACGTAAATAAATACAAGGCCGTTTGGGGAGCTCCGGTTGGGCGAGCTTGTATCGTAACCACTGCGGGTTCTTCACCTATAAGGCTGTAACCATCATGTATGAAATTTGTTGCCTACTCAAGTGGCTTGGTCCAGGCCGCGATCGCGACTAAAGGGCGGACAGTCGGCCCCAGAGTGCTTCGTGTCGCCTCAGTAGTTGGCGGTGAAGGTGCCTAACCAATTATAAAAATCGTAATGGCATGGCGGCGGGTACCGGTCCATCCGGCTTATGAAGTTGCGAATCGATTGTGCCGATGACAATATTCGTTATTGGGCCTACGTAAAGGCCAACGTGAATCCAGCGGGTTCTTTTCGAGCTTGAGGTATCAACAATCAATGCCAAATCAAATTATCAAAGGTTATTAAAAGATTGGCAAAATAATTTGGGTTAAGGAAAAAACTTTAAAAATTTCAATTTCATTAATTGTGGCGCTAATATATCATTTTGGTCAAGTCCATTCTAATTTTTTAAACTGCCACAACGATTAGGCAACTATTTTTATTATTCACTAAACACTTAAACATCATTCATTATAATAATTAATTTACAAGAAATGAGAGAATCATTATTCAAATCGAACAAATCGCAGATGAAAAAATAACCACAATCAGTGTTTATCCCTTTTCGAGACCTCGAATGGAAAAATAGAGCTCGTAAATGACCTCAGAATAGTCCAATTAGCTAGGAACCGGTCAAACGTTGCAAAAATAATGGAGTCAAATTCAACCAATTGTCACATTTGGGTTGATCTGGATTGTTGACTCGTTCAGTTTTTGGTCAAAACAGTAACCGGGTCGCGTCAAACTTATCTTCTCCCGGTAATGCTGCAATTTTAATGAAATGAGAAGGAATAAACAACTTTAACCAATGATATATTGCAATTAGCGGTCAGTTTTTGACCGCTTTGTTGCGTTGACTCCAAAAATTGAGAATTATTCAATGGGATAAATAGAAATTGAATTTGAGCAGCTTCCTGTGTCGGGTTTCTTAACAAACCATGGGCACAATCTGGAATTCGTTGTGCGAAAATCACCTTGAGATTTAAAATAAAGCACATCGAAATATAAAATAACAATAATTTTGAAGGAAAAAAAAGGTACAAGAAGAAGACGGACGACAAAAGTATACGACCAAAAAAAAATATAATTCATAGTTTTGATTTTCGCTGTAACAAGTTTAATAATTTGATGGCTTCAAAGAACGTTTATTTTATGCGCATCATTCCTTTCATTGCAGGTCCGTTTAAATTCTCTGTTTTTATTATTTATTTTTTATTTAGGTTGAATTAGTTCCTTTGTTTTAGCTTTTGGTTTATTATGTTTCAGGATGGATAATGATAATTGATGACGCAAATATCATTAATATACAGCCAAGAAAATGGGTTCAACTAAGCATCTCTTGAAGTTGCATTTCGGTGAAAGCGTTTACAATGATGGATATCGCAATGAAGACGGGCGTGTTTACCGGTTTAGAAGGTTAAATGATTGATTAGGTGTGTTATTGTACACATTAATTATAGTGTACTAAAAAAATAATCCAACGTATGTAATTATCTTAAACTGGACTGTAGCCGCTCTCCTACTATATATGTAAATTCTCAATTGTATTCAACTTCTGGGGAGGTTCTAACATGGAGACACCAACATGGGAGTTATCCGCACAAGATAATTTGACCACACATTTTCATTCTATGATAAAATCAGATAGTGCAGGTTATACCACACGGCCACATCCTATGTTGGAGGTTTTAGGTTAGAATTTCCCCAACTTCTATCATATATATTATACTTTTGTTGAGAGTGAAACAGTACTAGAATATGAACAAACTTCATACAGAGTATTCTATTTTGTCTTTGATAATTTATATATCTTGTATTTGTAAATATTTTTTATTTTCAAAATTAACATTAAACAAATAAAAAAAGTGGGGGTGGGGTGTGGGTAGGGGGTGGGGTTACCATTATTTTCTTGTTTTGACGGAATTTCACAAGTTCGTGTTCTCTTTTTATTGGCTTGTTGGTGGTCCGGTGATGCACTGACGGTGGTTCAATTTTAGTGTTTGTACTGGTTTATTTTGTTTAATGGCTATATATCTTTTGTTTCCAAAAAAAAAAAAAAAAACCCTCAATAAATACTAAGTTACTCATGACATGTACACATAAAGTAAACATGTTAGGAAAACAAAAAACTCTACCGAAGAGGTTTTGACTTTAAAAACATGAACTCTTATTGTTTTTATGGCAAGTACGAAACAAAAAAAAAATTCCAAGAGACCAAAATAACACGACACCCAAGCCTTCTAAGAATTTATTTATAAAAAAACCTAAGAAAATTTTATTAATTCAATAGAAAATCAAATTCGACTCAATATCAAACTTTCCTCCTTGTTATAATTATCTTCACTTTTCATCTCAATTCAGATCTGTAAAAGTTTTCATGTGTAGCATTCCCTGATCTTTGTCATAATACATTTTAACTTGGTCTCCGGCCTTCAAATTTCTTTCTTTGACAATTTGTGTCCATCCGCCATGAATGAAATTGTCTTTTAGCTTCATGTCTCTCACACTGCCATCATTATGATCTGTAACATGAATCCCAACTGACTTACCTTCATTATAGGTCTGTTTATCATCATTGTTCAAGTGTTGCACAATTTCAGATTGTACTTGTCCTCTTTGAAGGAGTACTCGACTCTTATGATAAGATGTATCACTGTCTGACAATGTCTTTTCAATCGTCCAAAGATTAGCCATCGTTGAAGAGCCGGTAGCGGAATATATGAGGGAAAAAATATAGCTAGAGAATTTTGATATATATTTGCACGGACTGATATGTTGTTAATATATAGAGTTGCTACGAAGGATGCAATAAATAGTTTCTAAATTTGGAGAGAGTTAATTATGTTAACAGAATCGTAAAAGATTAGACAATAAATAAAATAGATCACTATAATAAAAAAAAATATATAGATCCATACAAATTAAAATGATTTCAAAAGGAATTTTAATGAAAGTAAACTCTAATAAAAAATAAATTGTACAGGAAATTTCCAAAACCATTACGTTGACGATGCAAAATCAAGATAACGTACTCTAATCTGTATCATATTCTAGTGTATTTTTCTTTGATATTTATTTGTGATTTTTCAGTGCGTGTTATTACTACATTAGATTGATATTTTTGCATTAACAACATGTCGACATTGCCGACCGTTTAATACTCCATTCATCCAAAATTATAGTCCATTTAATTTAATTTTTTTTCCACAATATAAGGCATTTCACAATACTAATAAAACATGTATTACATTTTTTTCGTTTTTCCCTTAAGTTTTAATATCTTATTGTCAATCCTTGAGTTTTAATACTAATCCTCTTTTTATTTATGTCACAATTTTTTCACTAATAATATTAAAATGATATTCTATACTTTTATAATTAAAATTAATAATATATAACAATTTTTTTACGGTGTGATAAATCTATTTCATAAACCGTGTGAAATGCATTAATAGAATTACATGATGAGACGGAAAGTGTAAATCATACTCACTCCGCTTTTTTTTTTTATCTGTCACATTTCACAATTTGTTCTTTTTTTATTTATCTGTTATTTTATATTTTCAATTCATCATTTATTATTTTTTTTTCTCTTTTCTCCAATAAAGTTTTTAATCTCCAATAAATATGTGCAAAAAAATATATTTGTGTTAAAATATATCTGCCGTTAAAAAATTCATCATTATGTCTAATTGAGCCAGAATAAATATGTGCAAAAATTTGAAAAATATATTTGTGTTAAAATATTTTGTTTCGTGAAAAAGACATTCACAAAATATATTCGACATTCTTTTAACCAAACAACCAGAGACATTATTAATCGGTGCTTTAAAAGAAAAATTTGTTGATGCTAGTCAACAGTTTACTAGGGAAAAAAAATTATATTCTTCTAACACCATATTAACGTCAAAGAGAAATCTGAATCTGTATTATTGTATTGTAAAAGATACACTAGCACGTACTATATGATATCTTATTTACCCATGTTACTACTTTGTACACTCACCCTATACTTTTTTTAAATAAATAATTATAGTATTCCTTTTCATATAGAGTATCACACAGAGAGGATTATGTATAGGGGTAAACCCTACCCCTCGGCGCCCCACTTGTCATCCCATGAGTGGAGATGTAAATCAAATCATCTCTCGTCATGCACTCACCCTATACACTACGCCTATACCATCTGGTATATCAAAAGATAAATAGTTTTATTTTGTACAACACAAGTCACGTAGGAAAAATGAAAAATTCATATGTTCAAACTTGAATAAATAAGGACTATCTTTTCACACAAAATGTTGTTTCTTACTTACCAAGAGTTTCGAGTGAGAACGCTTTTTGATATTCCACACGCCGCCATTCGACCGTAAATGAGTCCGAAAATATATACTATTCTCGCCAATTTATGGTCAATTCACAAACACCATTCGACCTAATTTGAGTCGAAATACGATCATTATAATGATTTTATTCTAGTCGAATTTTGAATGTTTTTCATACTTCAATACCGGTCGAAAGATATTCGACTAAAATTGAGTACAAAAAACTTTAATATTCTCGTCTCAAATTCGATCGAATCAATCAATAGTGGTGCTCTTATATTGTTGTTGTTATCCCTCGACCCAATTCTAGTGCGAATATGTAGAGTATTCCGACTCAATATTGGTCGAATGATGCTCTGACTATGTATGAGTTTGGAAAACTTCAAACATTCTACCTAAAATATGGTCAGAATCAACCAGTGTGCACTCTCAACACGTTTATTCTGACCATATTTCAGTATGGATAATGTGTCATATTCTGACCAAACTTTGGTCAGAATGAAGGCGCGTAAAATTAAAAAAAAAGGGCGAAATTGGAAAAAAAAACTGTGTGGTAAGATAAAAATTTGTGTGAAAAGATATTCCCATAAATAATCAAACAAGTAAATTTTTATTTCAAAAAATAAATCTGCATGTGTTATTAATTTTTATATAAAATTGATAAAAAATGAATTTTGATTGTTGTTTTTCGTTTAAGAGATCGGATGGTTTTAAGGGTTTAGGCTTTGGGCAAACTCGTTTAAAATACACTTAAAAAAAAGTTTTTTTCATACACCTCATTTTTTCAATCTATAATCTATATATACACCGCCCAAAAAACTTGAAACCGTCATATTTCACCTCAAACCGTGCTATTTTTAAAGGGAATATCTTTTCACACAATTTTTTATCTTACCACACAGAATTTTTTTTTTCCAATTTCACCATTATTTTTTTTATTTTACGCGCGTTCATTCTGACCAAAGTTTGGTCAGAATATGACACATTATCTATACTGAAATTTGGTCAGAATATACGTGTTGAGAGTCCACACTGGTTGATTCTGACCATATTTTAGGTAGAATGTTTGAAGTTTTCCAAACTCATACATAGTCAGAGCATCATTCTGACCAATATTGAGTCCGGAATACTCTACACATTCAGACTAGAATTGGGTCAGGATAACAACAATATAAAAGCACCACTATTGATTCTGACTGAATTTCAGACAGAATATTAAAAAAATTTTGTACTCAATTTTAGTCATAATGTTTTTCTGACCGGTATTGAGTATGAAAAACATTCAAAATTCTGACTAGAATAAAATCAGTATAATGATCGTATTCTGACTCAAATTGGGTAAGAATGGCTGCTGTGTGAATTGACCATAAATTGGCCAGAATACTATATATTTTCCGCACTCATTTACGGCCGGAATGACAGGCGTGTGGAATATCCAAACGAAGCACATTCTCGGCTCTTGGTAAGTGTAAAACAATATTTGTGTGAGAAGATAGTCCATTTTTAAACTACAACCGTGCTATTTTATTACAGAATACAGTTCCATTTAACACGGTACCGTGTTATTTTAAAAAATAAGATTATCTTATCTTTAAAAAAAATTATACATGATCGTGTATCATCTTTTCATCTTCTCTTTTTTTTTTCTCAAAACCCTCCTCCTGCTTTCTCTTTCTTTTCCGGCACCACTCCTCCTTCTCCAAATATAAGCCTTCTGGTTCACATTTTACAGGTACAGAAATCAGATAAGGGACATTACCTAAACCTCAAACAAATGACATTATTGCAAGAAAACATCGTGACGATCTTTGGATTTCGTCTATGAATAATTTCGGTCAATTTAATCTAGGGATGATTGAATCAAGGATGATTTTGGGGTGATTTTAGATCGAGCCTGAGTCTCTCTCAAAGTTGCCTACGTATCCTGTGGTGTTCCAGAATCAAGTCACACGTAGTTCCCGGAAGTGTATATTTATAGGGAGTTCATTACCCTAACCCTAAACCATGTCGGTTTGGGTAAAATACCGTATTAGCCCTTTGGGCTTTTACTAGCTTATATGGGCTTTGCCCATCGCCTCTAGTTATCCTATGGATAATGGGCCTCTTCACCAGGTGCGGACTCGCCCTCGAGGCCGACTTAATCGACTTGCGTTAGTCGAGCTCGGGACCCTTATCCTACACCGCTAGAGTCGATTGTCGTATTCCCGAGTCGGGAACCGACCGCATATGGACGCTTTGTTCGTATGGCGGGGACCAACCGCGAGGCCCATCGTCTCGGTTCTCTCGATCATGTCGGTTGTCGATGTCTCAACTCGTAACTCGACCTTTGGGCTATCACTTATTCTCGCTTTGAGAGGACTATCTCGTGACGCCACGTGGAGGTGCGATATTCGGTATCGCCATAAGCCCCCGCATCTATCTCGAGCTCTTGAGGTCGTCCGATCTGTCAAAGGTGTATCTCGCCATCGCTATCCAATGCTCAATTTAAATCTGCCCTGCGGACTTACTATTTAAGCCTTGACATTCCTATCCCGTCGGACGTTGAAATGCCTTGACTTTATTATATAGTTGAGCATTATCCGACTGGCGGACTTAGCTTATTTGCCTTGACCTTTTTGTCCCGTCGATCGAAAGGGCCTTGACATTGTTAGAAAATGAGCCTTGACTGTATCGATTTTAGTATTGTCCGACTTGCGGACTTAACTTATCCTATACTTAGGCATAGTATTTCCTCAGATTGTCGGCATGCCAATGTCGAGGAACTGTCGACCCGCCTGTTCGACCTAGCTGAGTAGAACCCAATGGGAGAGCTTTAAGAGCCTGGTAGGGGTCTTCCCAGTCGGAATTCACGCAATTGTCTTCCTTGCCTTAGCATTTTTTGGAATTTTCTTTGTTGTTGCGTAGTAAAGGAGATGCCCTGGCCGCCTCTTTTTCGCTTGTCGAAATCGATGCCCTTTCGGTTGCCGATATATATTTCGCTACGATGTCCTAGTAATTACCGCCTAAAAAGACTGTAATGCGTGGATCGTCGCTCGGATCTCGGCGTCGTGGTGTTTCTTTGTCGCTCATGACTCATGACACATGATCGCCGAGAGATTTGGACATGATCTCGAACTCGATGCCTTAGCTTTTTGGTTCCATGGAACTTTTAGCTTTAGTGGTCGTCGATTGAAATGATCATGTTGCCCGACCTCGATGCCCTGGTAAATCCTCTCCTTGAGAGTCGATTACGTCATTGCCGCTGACTCGGACTTCGATGCCATTGCGCTTTAGTCCCATTAGGACTTATAGACGTTGGATGTCGACACCGCAGTAGAGTCCGACTTGCGGGTCCTCGTAGACCGTTGAGTAGATTCTTTGGGAGTGGATTCTCAAGATACGTAAGATACTAGTCAAAAGTCACAATAACCGTGGGGATAGCTCCCGAAATAAGAATGCTCGTCCCGCCATGCTCGGCTAGGAGAGTTCCAAGATAAGATAGGTCGATCCCGACGTGGGGAGAGTTCCTGAAATAAGGAGGCTCATCCCGCCACGCTCGGCTAGGAGAGTTACAAAATAAGATAGTATTAAGATGAGATGCCGAGTCGAACTCAGACTTATTAAAGATGCGCTCATCGGTGAGCTCCAAATACGATGCCGAGCTTTATTTTGCTTCAATTTTTGCAGTATTTTATTTCCTCTTCTTTCACGTGTCGATGCTTTTTTAGCTCTTCGCTTGTCGAGCCTTTGGCTCTGTTCGCTTTTTGCTTTATCGATATCATGTTGCCCCCCAAGTGTATTATGAACCTCTGGTTCTTATTGCACTTGTGATCGGCCCGCTTGCCTTAGCCTTTTTGTCTCATAGACTTATTCGACTTCCGGCTGAGCGTTTTAATTCGATCAGTGAATCGCTATCTCGACCTTGGCCTTTTTCGCCTTTGGGCTCGTTTGGCTCGGTTGGGACAGTGGTCCGACTATGCGAACCGCCCTTTGTCCAGCCTTTTCGCCTTTGGGCTCATTCGGCTTTCGACCGGGACAGTGGCCCGACTATGCGAACCGTCCTTTGTCCAGACCTTTTTTTAGCTTTTTAGGCTCATTCGGCTTCGATCGGGACATTTGGCCCGACCATGCGAACCGTCCTTTGCTTTAGCCTCGTCGCTTTCTTGGGCTCGTTCGGCTTTTAGCTTGGACCTTTGGCCCGACCTGCGAACCGCCTCTATGCCTTTGCATTCGTCGCCCATTAGGCTAACTTTGCATTTGGTCAGATTGAGATGTCCGACTTGCGGATTTATTGTACTCGTTGTTGAATATTTGCCTGGGGTGTAGTCCTTTGGACTTAATTCCCTTGCCCCTCGAAGTGTAGTATGAGTGCATGACTCATGGTACACTTGAATATGAGTCGACCTAGCTTTGTATTGCCTCATGGGCTTGACTTGGCTATTTGGTCGGAGCTCGATTCGACTGTCGTGCCTCGCCGGGCTTATGAACTGGTCGAATTAAATAACTCCTTATTCGACTATCGCACTTCGTGGTGCTTATGAACTGGTCGAATAAGGTATCCATCGTGGGATCTTCCAACCGCCTGATCGTGGCTTATCGGCGATTGGGAGTGATATAAGCACCGCCATTGACTTGGCTTTATTGACTATTTTATTCGAGACTTCAACATGTCGAGGATTCGTAGATAAGATAGCTCGACCCTCCAGCCTCGGTAGGGTGAGTTCCAAAATGATATAGCTCACCCACTAGTTCGGTAGGGTGAGTTACAAAATAAGGAAGCTCGACCCGCCGCCTCGATAGGATGAGTTCCAAAATAATATAGCTCGACCCTCCAATTCGGTAGGGTGAGTTCCAAAATAAGATAGCTCGACCCGCCAATTTGGTAGGGTGAATTCCAAAATAAGATAGCTCGACCCGCCGATTAGGTAGGTGAGTTCCAAAATAATATAGCTCGACCCGCTTGATTCGGTAGGGTGAGTTCAAAAATAAGATAGCTCGACCCGCCAGCCTTCGGTGGGGTGAGTTCCAAAATAAGATAGCTCGACCCGCTTGATTCGGTAGGGTGAGTTCCAAAATAATATAGCTCGACCCTCCAATTCGGTAGGGTGAGTTCCAAAATAAGATAGCTCGACCCGCCAATTTGGTAGGGTGAATTCCAAAATAAGATAGCTCGACCCGCCGCCCAGTAGTAGGGTGAGTTCCAAGATAAGATGGCTCGACCCTCCGTGGGTCGAGTTCCCAAAATAAGAATGCTCGTCCCGCCATGCACGGCTAGGAGAGTTCCAAGTATGATGCCGAGTCGAGCTCGGATTTAGGCAAGACGAGTCCGTAGATCTCGGATGCCGGTGCTCGATATCTCGAAGTCTTTATGGTGCAATGTATTTGTAATAAAAATCATTGCACATATAATAAAGGCTTACAAAGTATTTAAGAATTTCAAATGACTATTGTAAGAACCTGGAGAGCTAAAGAGCTCGGCTCGATCCTTGGGCTCGAGAACGTGCTTCGTGGATAGCTAGACACGGTAGATAATTCGCAGCTTTCTCGGACGCCACAACAGCGTCTTTCTGGTGGCAATCAAACCTCAAAACGGATTCCGATCGGCGTGAAATTTGGACGAATTGTTCTTCCTCATTTTTCTACGATTTGACCGGTGGAATTGTCCTTCGACGGCTCAATATCCGGGAATAGGCCGCCGATCCGGCAGCTGCTGTCCAGAATCCTGCTGCGGTTTTGGTGCCTGCCGTAACTTTTTTGCCACGATCGAGAAATCAATCGAACTCCGATCGGCCTGAAATTTTGAGGGCTTGTTCGGTCCTCATAATCCATGATTCTGACCGGTGGGATTGTTGTTCCAACGGTTGAATCGGCGGGAATAGGCTGCCGATCTGTCTGCTTCCAATTAGGCTTCTGATGCGTTTTTAATACAGCAGCCACTTCTTTGTGATGATCGGGTGATTAAACGAACTCTGATCGGCCTGAAACTTCTAGGTCTTCTTCGTTCATAATAATACATGATTCTGACCGGTGGGATTGTTTTTCCAACGGTTGAATCGGCGGGAATAGGCTGCCAATCTGTCTGCCCCCAATTAGGTTTTTGCTGCGTTTTTGATACAGCGACAACTTCTTGGAGATGATCGGGCCATTAAACGAACTCTGATCGGCCTGAAATTTTGAGGGATCGTTCTTCTCTCCATTTCCTTCGATTTGACCGGAGGAATCTGCATTCCAACGGTTCAATCTTCATAAATCAGCCGCCGATCTTGCTGCGTTTTTTGCCTTATTTTCCCATTAACATAATCACCACCACTCCTATATCCATCACCGATAGAAGCCCCTCCTTCTAGCGCCAATGACGATGACAAATTATGTCACCTTGATGATTTGAGCCCTAATTTGATCTAGTGATGAACACACAAGAACCCTAATGCCAAAAAGAGGAATGAGGGGTGGATTTTATGTATGCGGCTGAGTCCAAGACTGTATCTTGGATTGCCTACGTATCATGTTCTGTTCCAGGAATCAAGCCTTACGTAGTTCCTGGAATGGGGGTATTTATAGTGATCATACTTGCCTAAACCCTAAGGTTAGGTCGGCTTGTATTATTGTCACCTTTACCCTTAAATGAGCCTTGACCCTTGCCCAAGCTATCGCTGTGGATGGGCTGGATACCGGTGTGGACCACATGCCCTCGAGTCGATACTTCCGACCTGCGGTGATCGACTCTAGACTCGTTATCCCACCCTGCTAGCTGATGTGGACTCTATCCTTATGGACTTGTCATCTCACACTGCTCGGTCGTCGACAGTCGATAGTCGTAGCCTGGCTTTTATATGATGGCCTTGGCCTCGAGCCTGGGCACCGACATGGATATACTTTGGAGTTATTCTATACTATGATGACCAACCGATGAGGCGACACGTGGGAGGAGTGAAACCACAGATCGTCGATCAGATCAAGCGTTGATGCGAAAATATTCCTCTAATGTCTCAAAGAGCCACCAACTCCATTTGTAACATAAACTCTTAGTCAATTGCTAGATCAAACAATTTAAAGCGAAGTATGACAACACAATTAGTCTTCTAGAAATCCTTGCTAAGTACATCCTCAAAGATCCGAGTGATAACTCAGGGCACGTAGCGGAAAAAACAGAATGGAGGTGATCATGCCTTCTATAAGTCATACATTTTGTTCAATAATTAATACGAAATATACGGTGTGATCATGAAATGGTTGTCCAGCTAGCGTAAATATATGATCTTTACGCATTATTTGAAGGTAAAAAAACCCAAAATCAACAAAATCCAAGCATAGATTCAGTAGGGTTCATCCCAAAATCAATTTTTTTAAGGGAATGATACGCATTGTTAATAAAGAGTAGAAAAAGAAAAAAAAAAAAGAAAAGAAATGGGAAGGACATGGAATTAAGACAGGCTCTCGGGACAGTATACTAGAGCTAGCCGATGAACTATGTGTTAGGATTGATATAAACAAGAAATCAATAAGCCAAGAAACCAAGAAACCATGAAACTAAGAAATCAAGAATAAAAAGAAATACTCTTGCATTGGCTAACCAAACATGTTTAGAAAACTTAGGGTTTAGGGTTACAAGAATGGCTTATATAGTCGAATACAAAAAGACTAAAATGCCCTTAAGGCAAATACTAAATATCTATTATAATATATAAATATATATGCTAACATCCCCCCTCAAACTTACGATGGTGCAGCAAGAAGCATCGAGAGTTTTCCAATGAAAAATCTATGACGCTCGATAGTATGAGACTTCGTGAAGAAGTCAGCTAGCTGCATACAAGACAGAGTAAACGGCAAAGAAGTAGTACCATGCTGAAGATGATGTCGAGTGAAATTGATAGTCGATGTCAATATGCTTGGTGCGCTCATGAAAAACTGTATTGTGGGCAATCTGGATAGCACTTTTACTGTCACAATACATCGGTGTGGGAGAAAAAAGTGCAACACCCATGTCTGCCAACAACCAACGTAACCATATAATCTCAGACGTTGTAGAAGTCATAGCACGATACTCTGCCTCGGTGGAAGAGCGTGAGGCAACATCTTGTTTCTTGCTCTTCCATGAAATGAGAGAATCCCCTAAAAATATGCAAAAACCTGTTGTGGATTTTCAATCAGTTGAGTCACCAGCCCAATCTGCATCAGAAAAAGAACAAAGCTCTAAGGATGAAGTCAAGGGAAACAAAAGACTCTGATACAGAGTTTATCATATCATAGATAACGAAGAATACGCATAACAGCAGCCCAATGTATAGAGACGGGGAAGGAGACGAACTGACTAACGATCATCAAATATACAAGGCTGCTAACCATAGAACGGTATAAAGTAGGATCAGAGAGAGGAAGGCCATCAGTCGAAGCATAACGAGCGTTCAACTCGAGAGGAGAATCAGCAACACGAGTGTCAGTAAGACGGGCACGATGAATAATGTCGGCAGCATACTTGGACTTTGAAAGGAGATAACATTGTGGCGAGGAGGCTACCTCAATGCCTAAAAGGAACGTAAAGGGCCCAAGTCCTTCATATCAAAGCAGCGAGACAAGGTTGCTTTCAAACTCATAATACCGTCAACGTCATCACCGATAATGATCATATCATCTACATATAGTAGAAGAAGAATACGGCCTGCAGAGGTTGATCTAACAACTAATGTTAAATCATGAGGACTAGAGGTAAAACCAAGAGAAGTGAAAATGTGAAAATCTCTCAAACCATGCACGAGGGGCTTGTTTGAAGCCATATAAAGCCTTCTTAAGCCTACAAACTTGCCCCGGAGCATGAGAAACACCCGGTGGAGGTACCATATATACTTCTTCCTTAAGATCCCCATTGAGAAAAGCATTTTTAACACCCATCTGAGAGATATGCCAATGGCGAATAGATGCGACATCAATAAGAACCCGAACATATGTCATCTTGGCAACAGGAGAAAATGTTTCCTCATAATCCATACCATACTCTTGAGCAAACCCTTTAGCTACTAAACGAGCTTTGTACCGCTCAATAGAACCATCTGATTTAGTCATAACTTTATACACCAATCGAGAACCAATAGTTTTCTTACCAGCCGGAAGATAGACTAGATCCCAAGTACCATTCCTGCCTAAAGCAGATGGTTCCTCAGCCATAGCATTTTGCCAATCAGAAGAACGAACCGCCTCTGAATAAGAGGTAGGCTCAGAAAAGTGTCAGTGGAAACTTGAAAGAAAGCAAAAGACAGAGAGTAGCAAGAATAAGCAAAATCAGATAACTGAGTAGACTTACGTGTGCGTTTGGGGTAACAAGGCTGACCTGGACCCGTCGTCACAAGAAGTGCTTGGGAAGCTGTAGCAAGGGGTGCAGTATCATCTTCATGAGGCTCATGATGAGAAGGTGAAGAAGCAGAATGTAAGGAAAATGGTGATGCATCAATGGCAGAAGATGGTGAATCGGAGGAGTGATCAGAGGTGAAAGGATCAATATGAATAGGATCAGACTTAGTCATATTGTGGGAGCTAACAGGAAGGGAAAAGAAGGGAATATCCTCAAGAAAAGAAACATGTCGAGAAACATACAACTTCTTTGAAGAATGATCATAACAATGATAACTTTTTTGTCCTATGCCATACCCAAGAAAGACACATATAGCAACACAAGAAGATAATTTTGTACGTTCTACATGTGGACGAAGGAGAAAACACATGGAACCAAAAACTCTCAAATGAGAGTAATCAAGATTAAGGCCATATAACTTAGCATAAGGAGAAATGCCTGAAGTATGAGCGGTCGGGATCCTATTAATAAGGTAAGCAGATGTGAGAACAACTTCGCCCCAAAAGTCGTTTGGAACACTAGCTGATAAAAACATAGAATGGGCAGTCTCAACAATGTGTCTATGTTTTCTCTCAGCAACACCATTTTGTTGTGGGGTATCAGTGCATGAAGACTGATGCACTGTACCATCAGATGTAAAGATGTCCGAAAAGGTCTCCCTTAGTATATTCCCCACCTAAGTCAGAACGAAAGCATTTAACAACAGTAGAGTGTTGAGTTTTGACATAGGCTTGAAAAGAAGTATAAATATCAATAAAATCAGAAGGACGTCTCATCAAATACACCCAACAATAACGAGTATAATCATCAATAAATAAAACATAATATTTAGACCCTCACAGGACCCCAAACATCAGAATGAACTAAATCAAAAGGTGCATGAGATTCAGATACACTTTGATTACAAGGCAAAGCAGAAAATTTTCCAAGTTTACATCCACTACAATCTAAAATATCATGAGGATGCAAATCTTCCAAAACACCACTATTGCTCATATATTTTAAGCGAGAGCCTGATACATGACCAAGTCTAGAATGCCACAAATAAAACTTAGAAGATGAAGAAGTTAAATGAAAAGAAGATAGGTCAACAGTAGTGGCAGCTGCATGACCTGGAATCTGCAGCTCATCCAAAATATAGAGTCCCCCCTTCCTACGACCTGTCCCAATCATCCTATTGGAATTGGGATCCTGCACATGACAAGAGGTGGAAGAAAATGAACAGAGTAACCAAAGTCACATAATTTACCAACCGAGACAAGACTCATAGTAAGTTGGGAATACAATTAACATTAGGGATGGAGAAATGTGAAGTGTGGATAATACCAATGCCAGTCAATGACAAAGGTGTGCCATCAACAAGTCATAATATTAGGAGAAAGAGAATCATAAGACATAGATGTAAATGAAGAGGAATCAAGGGACATGTGATATGAGGCTCCAGAGTCCAAAACCCATAAAGGTGAATTTTTACCTGAATCGGGCAATGGGGCCAAACTTGTGGCAGAACGAGTAGACATGGTATAGTGCTGAGACTGAGGAGCAGTCTGACTTTGAGACTGGCTAGCAAGAAACCTCTGAAACTGCTCCGTAAGAGAGCCCATAGTAGGATTCCCAGAAGAATCCACAACCGGTCACCCGAGGGATGGACCAACACAGCAGTTATCTAATGAGAGCTACTACGGGGCTGCCCTTGCCCCATAGAGTATGACCGTTGTTGTCCACCACGTTGCTGTTGTTGTGACCTGTCACCTTGCTTCTAACCATTTGCTTTCTGTTGTGCTAATAATTCAGGACACTGTTTTTTCCAATGTCCAGGTTGCTTACAGTGATGACAATCACGACCTGTTTTAGCATTTGACTTGTTCTATTATGAAGGGGTTGCTAAAACAGATGCAGATGTAGTGTGAACTCCTTTTTCAGTCTGAGTCTTGAGATGAGTGTCTACATCCAACAACTCATGAAGAACAGAAGGTAAAGGAGTGTGATGCAAGATGGACGCATGACAATTTTCATATTTTGGTCGAAGAGCCATCAATAACTGAACAAGGCATTGCTCCTCCCTATGAGAAATATAAGGTGCAAATGCCCTTAACTCAGCAGATTCAGTCATAGCCAATTGATCTCAAAGAGCAGTAATTCAAAATAAAATTCCTGGATACTTCTATCATTCTCTGACATGGCACGAATATCAACTTCCAGCTGATATTGGACAGCAAAATTAGAACGCACATATTACCTCTCCAAATAGTCCCAAACCTCTTTAGCAGTATCATACTTGGCCAATTGCATACCAATCCTATTCTCACAGAGTTATTAATCCAAGTAATGATTTTTGAATTACAAGTATCCCACTTCTCCATCAATTCAACATACTTGTCATCTCCCGATTTAGGAGCCACAACAATACCAGAGATATAACCCCACATCTGTTTCCCTTTAAGAAAATTTTTCATTACATAACTCCATTATGAATACTTTTTACCATCTAAACGAACACTAATTGTCTGCAACACTAATTGTCTGCAACGAATCATCACCGCCAGCTATTTGAACAAGATGCACAACTCAAACTAAAACGAAATCGAATCCAAGAATTTCACAACAAGACCGAACGAATCGAAAATGCCGATTCAACTACAAACCACAAGAAAACACGGAAATTGAGCAGCGGAAACTCACTAAACACCAGAGAAAATCAACCGAAACCAGAAAAAAGTTCGATCCGCAATCGTTGTGTTTGAGTTTAGCTTTGCATAGGATTGAAACTCTGATACCATGTTAGGATTGATATACACAAGAAATCAATAAGCCAAGAAACCAAGAAACTAAGAAATCAAGAAGAAGAAGAACTACTCTTGCATTGGCTAACCAAAAATGTGTAGAAAACTTAGGGTTTAGGGTTACAAGAATGGCTTATATAGCTAAATACAAAAAGACTAAAATGCCCTTAAGGCAAATACTAAATATCTAATATAATCTATAAATATATATGCTAACATTATGAAGGTTTGCTCCCTTCATAAATAATTTTAAAAAAAACTATGAAGGTTTGCTATATTTATGATAATAAAAATTTGCAACAAACCGGGCTAACTTGCAATTTAGTCTTGTAACTAGACACGTTTTGCGATTTTTGTCCTGATTTTTCTCCGGCAACAATTTTTTAGTCCTGTAAGTGGTATTTTTTTTTGCAAAAATAGTCCTTGATGCCGGAAATTACTGACTGGACCATTTTTCCGGCCAAAAAAAATACCAAGTCATCCGATATTGACATGTCACCCGAACACATCATCAACATTTTCCATGGCAGCATTTTTCTACAAAGAATAAAATATTGCTTATAATGGGATTCAAACCTCCAACCTAAGACTAAAAACCCAATAACTTGGCCATCCGAGTTGCGGCACCCTATATTGTTTAAGACACAACATATTTTACTTAAAGATACGTTCAGTATAAAAATATTCTAGACAATCTAATGATACATACAATTTTATTTTTGTAAGTATATATAGTATTTGTTGGACGTGGTAATACATTTATTGAATGTTTATTTTAAGTAATATGACAGATTCTTAATTATTTATTTTTCTTTTTGTTATATGTATTTTCGTAAGTATGCAATATCTTCTTGTAATGTCATTTTCTTCATTTCTTCCAACTCTTTTTCATAGTCTCTAAACTGAATAATTAATTAAATTAATAAATAAAATGTTAAAATGAATGTATTAATTTAATTATTCTAATTAAACAAAAGCAAGTCCTTGACAAAAGGAAACATTAACTACTCTGATTATATCTAATGATATTGTTACGATCAGTCTAAAACAACAATTAACTGTAACATGATGTAACAGTGAAACATCGAATGATATTACATTTCATCAAAGGTATATAGTACCTTTGTCAAATAACATTTCATGATTCGGTGTGTCAAAATTGTTTATTTTACGAGATGCATTGTGTTAGAGTGGTTATAATAGTAATATTATTCAAAAATTAAAGATAGAGAAATAAACTAACCGGGAAATTAGTAGTGGTACTAGTACCCCAATACTTCAATGCTGCAAAACCATATGATCTAGCTACCTTTTCTTCCTTGTCTTAACCACATTATTCAACAAATTTGAGAAAAAATATGCAAATATTAAGTCACATGCATTATACAATACATATTATACATAAAAAATAACAATAAATAATTAAGAACCTCTCATATTACATAAAATAAATATTCAATAAATGTATCACCACCTGTAACAAATACTATATATACATTATAAAAAAAATAAAACTGTATGTATCGTTAGATTGTCTAGAATATTTTTGTACTGAACGTGTCTTTAAGTAAAATATGTTGTGTCTTAAACAATATATAGTGTTGTAGCTTGGATGGTCAAGTTCCTAGATTTTTAGTCTTAGGTTGGAGGTTCGAATCTCATTAGAAAATGCTGATGTGGAAAGTGTTGATGATGTGTCTGGGTGACATGTCAATATCGGATGACATTGTTATTTTTTTGACCGGAAAAATGGTCCAGTCAGCAATTTCCGGCATCGAGGACTATTTTTGCAAAAAAGGACCACTTAAAGGACTAAATTGTCGCCGGAGAAAAAGTAGGACCAAAATCGCAAAATGTGTCTAGTTATAGGACTAAAATTGCAATTTAGCCCAACAAACCGTATTAGCTTGACGACAAAAGGATAAGGCAAGAAGTGAGACAACCTAGCCGGCCGCCGGAACAAGGGTTAACAGATATGCTTTTCTTTTTATTTTTCCACAATTAACACAAATATATTTAATTTATAGGAGAATTAGGGCTAAGGACAGTTTTTGGAATATTTTTGAATAACAGGACAACAACAAATTTTTTCATTGGGAGAAGGACAACTTCTATATTTTTTATAGCCCGAATGACAAAAAAAACATCCGCGCGTCTCTTTCCCTGTAGCCGGGAACATTTTATTTGTTTTCTCTTTCCTCCCACTTTTTCAAACGCTCATCATGCATTGTGCCCTTGAGTGCTGATGTAACAAAGATAAGCTAAGCTAGAAACCAATAGTCATGACATGTTGATGAGAATGAAGTGAACCCTAGAGTTTGAGACAGTCTCCCAAAGATAACTTAATAATAATAATATGAACCTTTCGTTGTAAGACTTAATTATACATTAGCTTTTTCCTCTTGCTAAGTACTTTGTACGTACCTCAATTGCATATGTTGTTTTATGTGGTTTTGGGATGAGAAGACGAACATGTTGAACAAGTGTTGGATGACGACCTTGAGGATGACGTTTGAGATGATGCCTTGCTAGATGTTTTCTTTTCTTTTGTTATCTATGATGTACTAAAATATGTTGTATTTTAATTTTCAAGACAAGTGATGTACTCTCTTTAAAACCGTTGTAAGATTAGTTGTTGTACTTTTGCTTTGGACATCGTATGTTTTAAGTTACTTTGTTGTTGTAAGTTACCTTTCTATCTTTAGTATGTTTGGAGTTTTTATTCTTAGTAGCATTTATGATGTTTTGCCGAGTCTTTTTAGCTTCCTTTTGCTAAACTCGATACGACGTAGTAGAGGCTTGCGTATAATATTGAATTTATTTAATACTATACATACCGAACGTTTCTTTTCCGAATATGGATACGGTATCCAGGAATGAGGCGATACAGTTGGTATCAAAGCGAAGCGTCCTTTAGGCTTTCTTCCTTGAGATAAGATCTCTTTAAACCACTTAGTAACTTCCTGATACTTCAGAATGTTCGGTAACCTTAGAGATACTCGTGTTGGTAATTTGGAAGTTCTAGGGCTTAGTAAGAAGTGAGTGGTTCGGTTCAAGACATGGGTCAGACAGTTGTGAGTCAGTTGGAACGTGTTGATCGGTTTCAGAATCAGGTACCCCACCTCAGTTTTAGTAAGTATAACCTCAAGGATCTCTTGGTTGTTACAAAACCTTTGGATAGAGTAATCAAGGTTGCTAAGGTGTTACTACAAGTTGTTGGTTGTGTTGGAATCTACCGTGGCAAGAGTAATGTAACAGTTTTGAATTATACGAACCATAAAGTAATTCTTGGTATAGGTCAGTCATCCAAGAATTTGTCTACATGGATTATAAACATAATATGGTACCTTCCGGTGAAGGATGCATCGAGTAGAAGTTTGGGTAGTGAAGTTTCAGTGGTTCAAGATGTGGTTAGGCAGTTTGGGTTTGGTGTACAAGGGGTTTAATGGTTTGGGAATCAGTTGAGAGTTGGTTCAGTGGTTAGCAAGATCAAGATCGGTTAGTGTTGTCAATGGGAATCAAGTGAAGCTTTGGTTTGGTTGGTGTTGAAAAGAAAGAGTTCTAAGGAAGGTCAACGGTTTGAGCACGTTCGAGTTTCGAGGACGAAACTCCTCTTAAGGGGGGAGGAATGTAATATCCCGACTTTTTGTAAAAGGGCAGACGTGTCTTTCTACGGAAACGGAATATTATATATTTTTTTTATGCATTTAAGCATGATTTAAGATTTAAAGGAAAAAAAGAAAAAGCAAAAGGATCTATTGGGAATTTTAGGAAGTTTGGGGAATTAATGGTATTAAGTGGAAATTAATTCCTTGGAAGTTATTTACAAGAAAAAATAACCTCATCTTTTAATTAGTGGGATACTGGGAGGTTCCAAAAGAAAAGAAGCAGAAGTTAAATGCTAGAAACTCCAACGTTAAAAGCAAAGGATAAGGCAAAGACAGTCCTTCCCAATTCTCATCCAATTCTTGGTGCTTTTTAAAAAGGATTGAAGATTCAGAATCAGCGGGAAGAGAGGATCGTTTTGATAGCAAAGGTTCAGAGTTTTCTAAGGGTATGAATTTAGCCCTATCTATGGATTATTCAAGGATTGATCAATCTTCAAGGCTTTGGTTGCTTTGATTCGTAGTTCTTTTAGTTTAAAAACTTTTGATCATCAATTAATTCAAGTTTAATTGTGATCAAATAGGTTTTAGTTGAAGTCTTCTCAAGTGCTATAGATTTCTGAAGGTTTCGGTTTGGTTTTGATTGCTTATAAGGTAAGAGGATTTTCCTAATGTTTAATTAAGGTCTTATGTTGTTAAGGTTGTGTTTTGGGTATAATTTGTGGTGTTTTAATGCTAGAAATCATGCCTACTTGTGTTAGACAAGTATGTGATGTTTAGTTATGTAAAAGTGAGGCTTTTCTTGCTTTGTTTTCTTTGTGCCTAATGGTGTTAAACTTGTTTGGGATTGAGTGGAGATCGTTTAGATGCATAAAACTGAGTTTTTGAGAGGTTCTACGGTTGGTGCGGGTGCACCAGATGCCGGTGTGGGCGCACTGAGAGATAGGAAGTCCTTTTTTACATTCCTAGGCTTGGTGCAAGCGCACCAGAAGGCAGTGCAAGCGCAATGAGGCCAGTGCGGGCACACCAGACCTCAATGTGGGTGCACTGGCTCAGTAGAAAACCCATGTTTGGCCAGTGCAAGCTCACTTAACCCCGGTGCGGGCGCACTGTGATGGGAGTCAACTTTACTGTACTTTGGTGCGCATTAACCACCGCTTATCACTTTGTTGGCATGTTTTGGGTAGATATAGACCTGTTTGAGAGTAATATCGAGTGTTGTATGCACGGGGAGTTGAACTATCATATCGATAGTAAACCTCCGCCTTTTTAACGATATTTCGCTCTTTTCCGAGCACTTTTGTCTTGCGGAATTACGTGTGGTGTTTGTTCGTATATGTTATTGCAGGACTTAGGTGACTCGAGTACCTGGAAGGTGATGTTTTGGACCAAGAGACATGTTCGTGGCACGAGAGTTGAATGAAAGTGGAAGAAAAGCCAAGTTTGGAGTGGATTCAAGGCAAACTGGCGTTTGCCATACCCCAAACTGGCGTTTGCAGTAAGCCTACCACAGACGGTCGTTTGCCTATCCCAAACGGACGTTCACAGAGTTGACACTTCATTCAGAAAGTTGGGTTTTCAGCTGGATAGGCGTCCCAATAACCCCCAAACTGGCGTTTGGATGGGTTCAGCCCGAAGTAAAAAGCTCATATAAAGCAAACGAGCGTCCAGGGTACACAGACGGGCGTTCGCCCTCAAGACATGATTCAGCAAACGGGCTTTCAGAGAAATGCAAACGCCCGTCCAATGAAGACGAAACCCTAATATCATCATATTTTTCCAGGCAAACGAGCGTTTGGAGGGACTCAAATGGGCGTTTGCGACCGACAGCATCAGATTTCGACCTACTCTATAAATACGCAGCTCATTCAGCCCCTATGCATATTTGGCCGACCTTAGACTTCTCTTAAGAGATTTTTGTGCGATTTTAGGGTAGATTAAACATCCTTTGATCTTTTGATTCCCTAGATAACTTCCTACGATTCTACACATCTTTTATAGCTTAGCTTTACATTACACGATCAAAGATTTGGCTTATTGATGCAATATCCCTTCATACTTTTCTGGATCTGTTTTTCTGCAGATTATATGGTAATGACTACTCTTTTATTTATTGTTTTGTGTTTGATTTCAATTCTTATTTCAGTTATTAGCATAATCATGAGTAGCTAATTCCGTTGTGTAGTCGAATTATGTGAAAGCGAGCGAAAACCCTAAGGGGGATGAGATTGGGGGTTGTGTAGTGCGTAATACTATGTTTAAATGATTAATCCATGTCCTAAAACTTATTTTAATGTCTTTGAATTAGATTGATCACCTAGTTCACTGTCACACACATCAAACTTATAGATGCATTTTGCGGTGAGATGTGGGATAAGGAGTTTTTGGATCGTTGCGTAGATTCGGCCCAGTTGTTTGGTCCGTTTCCAACATAGAGGTTGTTCGGTAAAAACGAGTTTTACAATTTATAAACCGAAACACCCCAAGTATAAGGTTCGTAGTATAGGATGTTAACGGGTCGTCCTAAGGGAGTGGAATGTTTATCGGATCAAGGAACAATTATTCTATCGATTATGTCACGACTATTAACTAAACTAGGGTTTAAACTAATTATGAACAGTAAAAACGACGATGAACAGTGAGAACCCGATGAATAGTAAATTGGAATCAAATTGGTACGAACTATTCGATTTATCAAGTAATTAAAAGGAAACGGCAAGGCAACGGGAATCCACCAATCAACCAACCCAACCCCAACTAGACGGCAAGCTAAAGATATAATTTTTAGTAACGATCAATCACGAATTCGATTAAATTTCTCTAAGCGAATTCTAGGGTTTCGTTTTCTTTTTCAAGTAAAACAAAACGACATGCAAAACACGATCACGAGATTATTTCTAATACTCTTACTCAAATAATTATAAACGATCTCTCGAATTATAATTAAGTGCATCAATTGAAAAGATCACAACTTTGAACAATATTCTCATATAAATTCAAATCAAACGATAGTTTCATCGATCTCTCGATTCAATAAAACATAAACAATATAACAATATCTAATTGATGAAAAATCATAAATTAACTCACTAAAGATGTAGCTAAAAATCCTCTAGTTGGTGTGGTTGTTGATTGGCTTCCTCCGTTGTCCCACCGCAAGATGCTTAGCCTTCAATCATCTTCGAACTCCCAAGCAAGATTGAAAGAAAGAAACTCATGTTTTTGTGTAATGTGGTGCTTTTTTCTGTGTGTAAAATTCTGTGTGTTCTTCTCTGCTCGAATGGTGCTGCTTATATAGGAGTTTCGCCGACATAAGGAAGATCTAGAAGATAACGATACGAAAATCCACCGACCTACCGAGCCGACACGTTCGGTCGACCGAGTGTCATGGCTCGGTCGACCGAGCCTACCAAATGCCCGTGTTCACACTGTGCTTCGTATAACGTGTTCCTCACTCCACTCTCTCGATCAGATTTGATTTATCCTTCTTTAATTGCTCCGAATATCTTCTTTATTTCTTGAGATTCTTTTGATTGAATAATATTTATCTTCCCAAAATAACATCCAAATGATTGAATGAAATTGATCCTCTTGATTAAATAATATCACCCCCTACATTTCTTTATTTTCTGCAAAATGTTGTTACACCAAGTCATCGAATAATAATAATAATAAAAATGTGTAACAAAAATAACAATTAAACCCATAATTTCCTCATAATTAAATTATAATTCCTCAATAACCATTATAGGAATTTAACGGTTAAAACACGCTTTTCTCATTTATTTCCCTTAAAAATAAGGTAAATTGTTTAGGGATTAAGCCCGAAAATATAGTAAAATATACCCTAAACAGAGGTTTGTCTGAAGGATGCAGGTTCTTGGATCTAACCAAAATTAGATCTATACGCAGCGGACGGATCACGATTTACATATCATAAAACATAATCAAAGGATTTAACAACTACAAGGGGGTTAAGATCATGTTACCAATATAGGGAAGAGAAGCCTTGATCTTCCGATGTGTTCTCCAAACGGCGGTTGGTGGACACCCTTCTTGATACACGAGCCTCCTTGATATGCAACCAGAAAAATCCCGAAGATTTTTCCAACTCGAAACCTAAGAATAGAGGCCGAAATTTTTCGGCCAATTTCTCTCGGTGAATAGTGACGTGAATAGTACCTTGCCAATAGACTTGGGAGAACTCTCTTTATATAGGAGAGTAATCAATGTCCTCCAAGGATTAAATAATTAAGTGATAATTATCACATTAATCCTTTTCCAAATAAAAGATAAATAAAATGATTATCCCAAACAAATTAAGATAAATCATATTATTATCTATTATTCCATGAATTATCATTTAACAAATAAAAGATAAATCACATGTTAAATAATTATGCAAGAAAACTAATTTCTCTAAATTATTAGGACATTAATGGCGCCACATATTGGGTCAAAAAAGCCCACATAAAATGTCTTTTATGTGTATTATATTATTTAGCCCAACTAAATAATATCCATGCATATCAATTAATTAGTCCAGCCAATTAATTATCGCTGAGGACCAAATAACAAGATTATTAGTCCGAATTATAGAAGCCACATCGGGGACCATGGACCTATAATCGATAGCTCCAATAATTAATTATTCATCGAGCGTAATAAGTACATTAATTATTAATTCCGGGATTACGCCACCATAAACCCGAAATCCGAACTCTACCGATTATAGATGTATACTTATACTCAACCCATGTAGAGTGAATAATCGTCCATTGATATAATCACTACATACTGATTAACCTCCATAGATTGTCCCATTCTGAGAGGAAGTCTCCGTGAACCCGACTCGAATATCTTATCCTTATCTACCATCAACCCCTAATGATCAATTAGTGCACATATCGACTAGTAGCTAATTAGTCAAATGTGAACTCGGCCGATCGATCACTTTCTTAAGGCTAACAAATAAGGGATCGCCTCTCTACTTCCCGCAGAGAAGGAATGGATTCCCATATGCAGTGAAAATCGAACTACTCACTCATCCGGAGATAGTGCCAATGAGAAGTGGCTTGGAACACATTATTTAAGTGAACCGTAACTAACACATCAAACACTACCCCGGGACAAGCGGCACCTGTGATCACCTCAGATTAAGGTTGATCCATATATGATCATCTAATGATTTAATAAGATTCCTCGATCACGGAATTATACCGAGAAATACAGATTAAATCGGTCCAAATCCTCTATGAATGCCATCATATATAAATGCCCCACGTGAGTAATTCTCTCTACCGACAGTCGGATAAGACTATCACACCCTAGGTGTTAGGCGCATTATTGGTGTTTTAATCAAGAGACCCTAAACTCGATTAAGTTCACCACGGACTAACGATTTAAGTATATCACCAATAACTCAATCCTCACGTGCATGCCATACACCGAGTTAAGCGGTTACATCTTGATACACTTAGGGTTTGCGGCGATGTATTACTTACAAGCACAAAGCAAGTAATAAGGTAAGATAAATTCATCATAAAAACAATTACACAAATTGTCTTTCGGACACTACACCTAACAATCTCCCACTTGCACGAAATGACAAGTAACGATTGTTTTTAGAGCACACCCTTTCTCATCTTATTCACAACACTCTCCCACTTGCTCTAAAAAGCGATGAGACATATCCATCAATGCCGTACCCTCCAAGCACTCGACTTGGTACAGCGATTAGTTAGGTTGTCGACTCGAGGCGATCTTTAGGATTGAAACGTTGCGGTCCTTCCAATCAGGCGGTACTCTCTCTCAATATGCTTTTGACTTCTTGTAACTGAGAAGATCCTTCTAAGCTATCTCTTCACTGTTTTCACAATGAAGTGATATCGGCTTATCAGACCTGGAATTATTCCCAGACCAAAAAGAAAATTCTAAGTACTATGAGTAAACACCGAGCCCGAGATCAACTTAATGATCATCCTCAATCGACTACAAGTCGAGAATCGATTAAGTCAACCATATTCAAGTTTGCACCGAATATCATATGATTCCTCGTTATCTAAAGATACTTGAGGACGTACTAAACCGCTACTTATTGCTCGAATCCAAGATTCGATTACTATTGACTTGTGATAACCTGACTTGCCATTATCCAAGAGAGACTCTATCCTATTTTCTCTTTATCCGAAGATTTAGAGAATCATTCCTGAGAGGTAGGGTAGGACTACTCTCGTTGAATGTTGCATACGTATATGCATAATTATCTTATTCAATAAGATAGGTGGGATAGCCAATGACTCATTCTCGTGAATCTGACCGAATCAGATTCTTAGAATATAGTCCGATTCTCTCTTCCAGAGAATCTTGACCTGTCAGTTTCTGACTTTAGATAGCACACACATGTTGTTTCCAACCGTTTTAGTGTTATCATTTATGAACACTAATACTACTACTACATTACCAATATTGATATCCAGTCTACGAAAAACTTATCAATATTTTGGTCAAGTCCACATATTTTAAAACATGTGACTTTTAAATGACTGAGAGGTTCTCTTAAATCCACAAAGGATATAAGCCATGGCAGCCTCCTACCAAAAGGTTCTTTTTCGAATGAATTAAGATATCGTTAGTCTACGCAAAAAAGGTCTTGGGAATCACCCCTATCTTACGCTTTGTAACGAATCCGTTATTCATTCTTAGCTAAAACCATACATTACAAATGAATTGATTCCGTTGTTCGGCAAGAAAGTCTCGAGGAATCACCCTATTTTACGCTTTAAACGAAATCTAGCAAGTCAGTGGTGAGAGAGTTCAAGGTCCAGTTAACTCTCTACTTGTCAAGGAATCACCCCTATACCACTCAACTTTATTTGAAAGTTTAAACTTTCCTATTCATTCGACTCTTTTCCATGTAGATCCAATTGCTCCCAATCGGGCTGAGACACTCGGTGGTTCTACAAGAGGTGAAATGAAATCGAGTATCAAAACTCCATTCACGAGGTTAAGGTTTTCAAACCAACCTCTATAATCGAAATCTATCACACCCACCAAGAGCCATAGGTTATCAATCACCCCAAAGATTATAAAGTCCACAAAATCACAATGGGTCAACGGTTAAACCATACTCCCACTGTGTCTTGGGTGGATTGACATTACGATCTAGTAGTATTTATCGATGTAATCACCAACAACTAATGTTGGGCGTGGTGCGATCAAATCAGATAGTAACTACCTTTGGGTAACCGTGCTACTCTAGGTTTAAGGTCGTTTCTTATAGATTCTATCGGAAGGCTTGTGACAGTTCAACCGTCACTTTACGATCTCAAGAATCTTATAATCAACCTTCACTCGTCTCATTAAGATATTTCACGAACAGTCACAATCAAGCGTATGTGCAAAATCCCCGATCTTACCTTCAAGCATTAAATGCTAAATGCCTACATTTACGGATGTGGTGTGAACCGAATTCATTCCTTATCCATAAACTCACTAGCATCTTCTAGGTAGACTTCTCGGTTTACATAATAATGTTAACCGTTATTTTGCAACGAATTATCTTAATCGAGGTTAGCGATGTATTGTAGCATATCAATAACTATATAGGGCAAGTCTATGGTTTCTTCCTCGGTGAGAAATATTCCACTTTAGGAGGCGGGCCGAGCATCGATCCCAAGACTATCGATAGTGACAGACTAAACCTAACCTTGGAAATGACGCTTGAAAAGGCGACGGACATTACCTAGGCTATGCAGATCCTAACCGGCGATGTACCGGGTCAAATTGTAGCTCTAGTCGGTGAGTCGGTCGTATTCTCGGGAAAACATGGTAATTCTTTTAAGTGGGGTTAAACACCAAGAAGCTATTATTAACTTTCGATCTAAGTCGCAGCTTTTACTTTTTCATGGGTTAGATTATGTTAGTAGTTAGATTGTTAGTAGAGCAGTAAATAAATATATAAATATAAAAATAGATAATATATATATTTTTGGATCTAGCCAAGAATACTTTACTGAATCAATATCTTTTTGTAGTGAAATTGAATGAGACAGATCTTTTCCTTGATTCAAGGAGGTCAATTATGTATGAACCGGTGTACTCCTAAGCTAGACAACTCCTCCTCACATAAGCGTATGAAATTGTCATATGTCAAATGTCATCAGTCCAAGGTCCACAACTGCCCCATGCTAATCTTAGTTAGTCCGAGCAGTGCAGTACAAATCTACCCCGGATAAAAGAGGTTATTCCGTTCGTCAGACGGCCGATGTTATTCAAGAGGCTCCGGTTGTCAAGCGGATCGATTTAACACAAACGGTGTAGTTTCAATTAAACTGTGATTTTAACATTATTAAGATCTCGAGTACAAATTTCAATAAGATTCATCTTTCCAGGACAAATCTGCCCCCGGGTAGGAAATAGGATTCCGTTAATCAGACGGCCATTTTTACCCTCCGGTTTTTCTATTTTTTATCTCATATCCTAACTTCTCTGGTCAGTTCATCGTCAGGTTATATGTTGCGATTCATCTTGATTAATTACGTCAATCCGAATATATTATCAATACGTTGCAAAATAGAAAAAGATTCATTATAATTAGTTTTAATCATGATTACCAGAGTCGATCATTCATTTTACCAAAAGATTAACTAATTCAGATTCATATCTTGGCTAGACATATTTTTAGTTTAACATAGTGATAGATATAATATATATATAAATAAACAACAAAAGTAATAACTTGATAAAATTACCCGTTAAGTGCAAATCAAAGCCGTATTCTCTGAAAATAACAACTTTCTCGGTAATTCTCTCGAGCATTACAACAGTACTACTTTTATTTATAAAAACATATATACATACATAGACATATGTATATACGGGCCGAAAATAAACTAAAACGAGAAAGAGATGAAGAAACAGAGATGAAGAAGAGGAATGGAAGAAATGGGAGGAGGTGGAGAAGAGAGATCTTGGCCAAGAGTGGCCAAGATGGGGCAAGGATTTTTATGGATATGGGGAGGTATTTATAGGGGAGGGATATACATACATATATATATATATATATATATATATATATATATATATATATATATATATATATATATATATATATATATATATATATATATATAGCACATGGGAGCCATCATCAAGCACATGGGAGGGAATATCCATCATTGCAAGTAACATGCACCACATGGGAGAATATAATCAAGTTGGGAAAATATCTCCACTTTTCCCGGCGTTTCTATAAATACGCTTATTGATAAAATAGCCATAACTTGAGTTGTAGACCTCAATTGACGTGATTCAAAATGCGTTGGAAAGCTCATTTGAATATCTACAACTTTTATGAAGAACTCTTCCCCAGAAAATGCCTCTAAGTTGGGTCAAATGTCTGTCGAAGATATTTTACGGTAGAAGCATTCAGGACAATTGATCCGTTTGAACTTGTTAGCTTATGGCACATTCTTCCATCCATCAAAATACATCTTCTTAGGCTCAAAACATGTCGTTACGTGGAATCTTGGTCAATGTATAATCCTGCAATGAACCACCAAAATACCAAACGTAAATCCGACACGACACTCCGGTTACTAAACCGGTACAAAAACTAATAAAAAACTTATAAAAATACGATAATTTATATAATAACTACTACTTATACATTTGAATAAAACTTAGTAATTTTGACTTGATTTGATACAATAATGCTCAAAATGGTATCAATATTGGGGTAAAATGTCGTAATAATGATCATAAATTTATCTCTCATCAATAGCCTATTTTTGAGCATGGAATACTCTATTCTCTGCTAAAATCAGAGACACCTCCTCGTATTCTTTCGATAAACCAACCAGTGTTTTGAGTAGTTATCAGACAGAATGTCACCACTCAAAATCTCCCACTAGCTTGTATCTCTCACTAGACCCCGAAGGTCATGGTGAACAAGCTATGTTACCCCTTCGAAACTATTACCCTTTCCCGATTGAAAGGAAACTTAGTCATTGTTCTTTTGAGATAGTGTTCCAAGACTGGGAGATAGGAATCACCCTTAGCCGATCAATGAGTCTTGTCTCTGTGGATATATGCACTAATTAATAGATATTGAAAGGTCGTTTATCTTAATACGAAACCTTTTACCTTTAATAGTTTTAGATGTGTTACACATACTTATTCAATTGTTCTAAGTGGTTCTGACTTTATCAAACAAAAGTCCGAGTCTCGGATTCGTACTACAAATGTCATATTCACTTTCTATGAGGCAACAATATATCGAGTTGAAAGTGAATCCAATTGTTTCAACGAATCAGTAAATGTGAAAAATAAATTTTTCGTGATATTCAAGGATAGAATCCAAATTCATTTCCTTATATCACTCCCACTATTCTAGTGAAATTACGCCCGTTGTTACTTTATTAATCATTAATGCACGACTTCATTGTTCTTCCAAAGAACTAAGCCACTTTGAGTCAAGTTACTCGGTTAAGAAAGTCGCTAAGGATTCATTGGTTAGTGATCCAAATCACTTTCCTTATCCTATACTTTCTTTAATTAATGTTTGGTTTAGCCTCAAAACTTTAGTTAAGATGATTAACACTTATAGACATTCTTTCCCATTCTTAACTTTCCTTAAAAGGAAATAGTCTTGAACAAGCGATTCGTTTGAGTAGACACTATTAAGTGAACTGTGGGATGTCTAATGAAAGTGTTACCCAAAGGACAAGTTTTCTAATAAATTAGAAAAACATAATATAAAAGCTCACACTAGTTTATCGGTTCCAAATACCGTCTAACTAGCGACACTTTAATTTATGATTCTCCAATTTTTCTATCAGAAAATTTCTCATGTAGACACTACACAATTCACTAGAAGAATTTTATCGTCCCAATCATCTTTCAAACTAACTACGGTTGTCTCTCGTTCTGCACGAGTGATAGCAGTTACATGCCTATTTACGTCACTTAAGTTTTGAAGGCTTCAAGAGAAATATCTCTTCCGAAAAATTAATCGCATGTGAGATTAATAAATACAACATTCTAGTTACTTACCACTTTTTAACGAAGTCATTACTAGTCAATTTTACACTTTAGCGATCTAGTACCTAGAGAGATATATAAATAGTTGTAAATAAAGCGTGAAAAATAAATCCAAATCATACACTACTAAAATTTTAGGAACATAAACTAATTACTTATAGTCTATCCTACCGTTCCAAGGATTTAATCTAATGCCTCAGTGCCGCCTTAGGGTAGGTCAAAGAGGTTTCGATTAATATTGACGATCAGATTGAGAATCGAACATCTCATTTGTGATCGTCAATTACCTTTCCTTTTTCAGCCAAGGTACTACCAAAAATACCCTTTATGAGTGTGACCTATTGTCTCAGATTTTTAGGTAGACCCCGAGTGTGCCGCCTTAAGGTCGGTCAGTGACCCGACGAGTACCCAAAATCCTATCCTTTCGGAGACCAAGCCTTGAATTTTAATAGCGGTGAAGGCCTTCCTTAGGGGGCCAAAATCAAAGCCGGCACGAGCGTCACCATTCTCTCACGTTGCTTGTGTCAGCGATAGAGGCCGTGGGGTCGGTGTAGCCTCTCCGCTCCCACTCAATATTTTGAAAAAGTGGTGGGTTTCTCGATCACGTTTTGGACTTGATGTTACATTAAGGAACAATAATTCCACAGGCCGAATGTTGTCGGTTATGTGGGCTAACCCACCCGACCTATTCGTTAGAACATATGTGGCCGTCGGATGGATCAAGGGTAGGGAGCTCCGTAAGCCGTAGTGGCTCTTGGATGACTCGACCTTGCGAGATCCCGTGCAAACGCCACACGTGGAGGTGAAGTCGATCGAGCCGTAGCTACTGTTGACCACCCAACCGTGGTTAAACCACTTTCAAACCTGTTTGCACGTGATTATCAATCCTTAAACATCAAACTTTCACGTAGACACTACGGAACAAGAACGTAATCTCGTCTTAGGTAAGGTGGAATTCACCAAGAATCCAACACCTTAACCACGAGGTTTCGGATTTTACTCCTTATGCTTTCGCAGAGTGGGATTCACCGAGAATCCATCACCCAACCTCGACGATTGAAAAAACCCGTGTTCCTCGGTTTTACCTAATTAGTTTCTAATCAATATCAAACAATTAATTAAAACTAATTGCGTGTTTTATACATGCCTAACTAATTCCTCGAATTAATTTCTACATGTATGCATATGGAGTGGAATTCATGATATGATGCATGTCATGGCAATTTTCCGGTTCTACACATACAATCTAAACATGTATTCTAGTGCGGAAAATAAACACCGAGATGGACCGTTGGCACCCCCGTATCTAATCTATTTGAAAATAAATAACCAAAACCCTTAATTAGGGTTTACTATTTTCTAACAAAATCTGCAGCTGTTCAAAGTCTTCGATGATCAGGAAACCAAACGAACTCGGATCGCAACGAAACTTTCTAGATCTGATCTTCATTTTCGGACTTCAAGATGGACGGTTGGATCGGAGCTTTGACTTGTCAATCTTCTCCAGCGAGCCGCCCAACTTCCTGCTGAATCTGACTTTTACAGCAGCGCATCAATGACTTTCCGCTGCCGATCGGGAATCGAGATGAAACCCGATCGACCTGATATTTTTATTCCACGTCCAAAACTCTATATTTGTAAATCTGACCGGTTGGATTTGCGTTTCAACGGTCGAAACTCTCCCAGAAAATCGAGGAAGTCACAGGTAGGGTTTCTGTGAATCCTGCGTTTTTCTGTTACAGCAGCTTCTTTGCAGCAACGAACGGACATCCAAACGGACTCTGATCGACGCCAAATTTTGTGGGATTGTTCATCAACTTCCAATATTGATTCTGACCGGAGGGATCTTCTTTGTAACGGCTCGATCAACGGGAAAAACGAAATATCTAAACAGCTACTAAACAGATCTATTTTCTGGAAATTAAAATTGCAATAAAAAAAAAATACATAATTTCCTATACTCTTATGAACGAATTTTCATCGTTCATATGAGTTTACAATAGAACTAACGGGTAAACGATGTCAACCCCAATCCATCTCTTCAACCATAACAATTTTAATCACATCAATGCATAAAATAAGTAAAAAAAAAATACCTACATGCAATTCCACTCCTTTAAATCGTTTAACTACGATTATGACTATATAAATCGTGGAACCTTTCTCTGATACCACATGAAGGATGCAGGTTCTTAGATCTAACCAAAATTAGATCTATACGCAGCGGACGGATCACGATTTACATATCATAAAACATAATCAAAGGATTTAACAACTACAAGGGGGTTAAGATCATGTTCCCAATATAGAGAAGAGAAGCCTTGATCTTTCGATGTGTTCTCCAAACGGCGGTTGGTGGACACCCTTCTTGATACACGAGCCTCCTTGATATGCAACCAGAAAAATCCCGAATATTTTTCCAACTCGAACCCTAAGAATAGAGGCCGAAATTTTTCGGCCA
Organism: Gentiana macrophylla; assembly: GCA_026214975.1. NCBI lineage: Eukaryota > Viridiplantae > Streptophyta > Magnoliopsida > Gentianales > Gentianaceae > Gentiana > Gentiana macrophylla. Next base: position 82,533,770 of record CM047809.1, on the reverse strand, counting down.
ATTTCTCTCGGTGAATAGTGACGTGAATAGTACCTTGCCATTAGACTTGAGAGAACTCTCTTTATATAGGAGAGTAATCAATGTCCTCCAAGGATTAAATAATTAAGTGATAATTATCACATTAATCCTTTTCCAAATAAAAGATAAATAAAACGATTATCCCAAACAAATTAAGATAAATCATATTATTATCTATTATTCCATGAATTATCATTTAACAAATAAAAGATAAATCACATGTTAAATAATTATGCAAGAAAACTAATTTCTCTCTAATTATTAGGACATTAATGGCGCCACATATTGGGTCAAAAAAGCCCACATAAAATGTCTTTTATGTGTATTATATTATTTAGCCCAACTAAATAATATCCATGCATATCAATTAATTAGTCCAGCCAATTAATTATCACTGAGGCCCAAAGAACAAGATTATTAGTCCGAATTACGAAGCCACATCGGGGACCATGGACCTATAATCGATAGCTCAATAATTAATTATTCATCGAATGTAATAAGTACATTAATTATTAATTCCGGGATTACACCACCATAAACCCGAAATCGAACTCTACCGATTATAGATGTATACTTATACTCAACCCATAGAGTGAATAAGCGTCCATTGATATAATCACTACATACTGATTAACCCTCCATAGATCATCCCATTCTCGAGAGGGAAGTCTCCGTGAACCCGACTCGAATATCTTATCCTTATTTACCATCAACCCCTAATGATCAATTAGTGCACATATCGACTAGTAGCTAATTAGTCAAATGAAACTCGGCCGATCGATCACTTTCTTAAGGCTAACAAATAAGGGGATCTGTCTCTACTTCCCGCAGAAGGAATGGATTCCCGTATGCTGTGAAAATCGAACTACTCACTCATTTGGAGATAGTGCCAATGAGAAGTGGCTTGGAACACATTATTTAAGTGAACCGTAACTAACACATCAAACACTACCCCGGGACAAGCAGCACCCTGTGATCACCTCAGGATTAAGGTTGATCCATATATGATCATCTAATGATTTAATAAGATTCCTCGATCACGGAATTATACCGAGAAATACAGATTAAATCGGTCCAGTCCTATATGAATGCCATCATATATAAATGCCCCACGTAGGTACCCTCTACCGACAGTCCGGATAAGACTATCACACCCTAAGGTGTTCTGGGCGCATTATTGGTGTTTTAATCAAGAGACCCTAAACTCTGATTAAGTTCACCACGGACTAACGGTTTAAGTATATCACCACTAACTCAATCCTCAAGTGCATGCCATACACTCGAGTTAAGCGATTACATCTTGATACACTTAGGGTTTGCGTGATGTATTACTTACAAGCACAAAGCAAGTAATAAGGTAAGATAAATTACATCATAAAAACAATTACACAAATTGTCTTTCGGACACTACACCTAACATTGTCATCATTGTTCGAGCAGCTCTAAAGCTTAATCATGTTAGGTTAATCAGTTTTCTAAAGGGAGAATTAATTAACTTCACATAGGGTGATTAGATCGAGTTGTTCAGTTTAATCACTAGAATTAGGAGTTGGCACCCGTGGATGTCGTTAAACTACATTGGATAGGTAGGTTGGTTAAGACACGCTCCCTGTCAAGTCTCTCCTTTGCGGTAAAAGTAGCTCGTGGGATCATAGTTCGGCTATACCCTTTAATACTTAGAAGTACAACCGTTAGTATAATCGTTATTTTTAGCATTAGCATACAATCTTCCACTATTATTTTGACCTGAACTAAGTTATACGTCGACTTTGGTACTTAGACATTACTCCCCGTGGATTCGACCTTGTGACCACTATACTACTGTTGACCCGATACTCTGTCGGTTAAAGTTATCGGTTAAGTATTTTACTATCAAGAATTTTGGTGCCGTTGCCGGGGACTACGGTTTGCTATCATTATAGTTGACCAAAAGCTTGGGCTTAGGTTGTTTTTACGTTTTCTTGTTGTTTCAATTTTTTTTTTCAGTATATGACCAGAAGCACAAACAAACCACTATTTCCGTACATAGACGGCATTGAAGCTTTTGCAAGGGCCCGAAACGGCCAAAGGTTAAGAGAAGAAAGAGAGATTTTGAGTCGAAATCAGAGTCAGAAACAATGGAAGATACTTTTGATGCTTGAGGTAATGGTGGATGGAGTGGGAACGGAATTGGCCATAATGGCAACAACAATGGTCAGTTTCAGCAGGATGGCAGGCAGCATTACGATGATGGCGGATATCAAAATCCGCCAATAGATCAAAACATGCTTAACCAAGTACTGCAGTATATAGCTCAGCAGAATCAGCAGCAACCTCCATATAGGCCAATGCAGCCACCACAAGGAACCATTAGGGAACGAGCCTACCATTATCAACCACAAGGTGATAATACTCCCCGAGCTGAGAGATCCTGCAGAGATCTTATCTACAATCAATACTACTCACCTGAGCGAAGCTTTAATCAGGGCCAACAGCAGCCGCAATATCAGGGGTACAATCAGGGCCAAAAAAATCAGCAACAGCCTACATATCAGAATTACCAAGGGCAAGCCAATTACTACTCACCTGAACAACACTACCCCCGGACAATGTCAACTAGAGAATTATTACGACTACATTCTCAGCAATATAATGAGCCTACGCGGTGGGATGAACAAGAAGCTTGGGCTTCTCAATGTTATGATGATCTTGTTGCACATTATTCCAAGAATGAACCAGACCCTGTGCTTATCAGGATTATGGCTTTCAACCTCAGCAGAATGAGTTTATGCAGGGCCACCGCAATATCATTATGCGGATCAGTCACAACACCAGAATATGGACTATCAAACTTATGGAGATGAGATTCAGCCATTTGATCAGAGTCCGACTGGGCAAGATCCTTATTACCCCCCTCATGTGATTCAAAGTCAGTATGACCAGTTTGAACCTCAGCCGCATGAGGAGGAGTATGAGCAGTGCGGCCAGATTGTTTACAGTTTTGTTGAGGTAGAAAGGGGATGTACCATAGAGGTGGTTAAGGATAGTGAGGTTATTAGTGAAGAAGTCAGGTGAGGAGTAATAGTGAGGATGTAGGTTGTCATGAGGAGGCGTCAGAACAAGAAATGGAGGTTGAATTAAAGATGGGATCGCCCAGTGCACCAACACTTCCAATTGCAATCTATGAGGATGTCCCTAAGGAGTGTGTGGTGGAACCTGCCAAGATTGATACGACATCTAGGGTAGAGCTACTAAGATAGTTGGAGATCATTAGCATTCCAGTTCCAGACTATTTCACCCTTCCATGTTGCGTTGATGAGTATTATGTTGTCGATTTTGTGGACTCTATGGTGGATGATGCTCATAGAATCTTTCAAAGAGGACAACCACCGTGGCATGGAAAGTTTAAGAAGAAGATGATGTCAAATTGCTACAAAAGAGGATTCCCGAGTTGGGAAGAGGAAAAATCGAGAGCCGAGAGAGGTAAGTATCTTGTAAACTCAATTTTCATGGTCTTGGCCATTTTAATTTTTCTGGAGCTGTTAATCTTCATGAAATCGGATTTTGGTTGATGGTTTTTGGTGTTACTTGTTTGAAATAAATGGTTAAAGTGATGTTTTGAGTCTAAAGTGATTTGAGTCTGCTTAAGTGCCATATGGTCGAGCCAACGACGTAAAACACATGCGCTTGTAGGAGGCAACCCACCTTTTTGCTTTATCTTATTGGGACCCTGAGAGGATATTTTACACCCGATTCTTGTTTTTGACATGCATGCTATAGCCGATATTTTCTTTATATATACATCTCCATGTTTGTGTTACCTACACTTAAGGTTTCGGCCTTTCGTTGTAGACAATTCTTTGTGTTTACTTTGTAGCACAGGCACCCTGGGAGATACATTTGCAGTTGTTGCATTGCATTGGATGAGCTTTGCCGACAGTTGAGCTAAGTTTTTTTTCCTGTCTCACTCACACACTGAGGACAGTGCTTCGTTTAAGTGGGGGGGGGGGGGGGTAGGAGACTTAGCTTCACTATTTTTGTTGATAAATGTTTATGCCATGTTTTCATATACTTGAATGATTTGTAGGCTTAGTTTTTGCTATATCGTGTGAATTTGGGCCATATTTTAAAATTTTCATGGATTGATGTTGTGTTATATGTTGAATCATGATATCCTTAGGTTAAGTGTTTTACAATTGAGTAAATGCATGCGAGTTAAGTCGTGATCTTGTTATAAAAACGGACTACACACGCACTTAATACCTTCAATATCATGAGTTATGGTAATTAGTGATGCATATAGTTGTCATAGTCTATTATGTTACCTACTTATATGATTAACTTCGAGGCGAAATAGAAAGGTCTATCTTGGTAGATTAAGGGATGACGGTCCTGGCATTTCTTTGACCAAACTAGAGCCAAATAGCCAACCCTGTACATAATTTCCACAAAACCCCTCTGAGCCTTTGTAGGGTGGTTAGACCCCCACCCGAACGTAGCCATTCGTTGATTAGCCTATAATTACCGACCCTGAGCTTTATTATTGGTCACGTTTCCTTTTGATCACCCTACGAGTGGACTTAGTTGTTACTTTCGACACACTTGCTAAATCAAGTGTGTGGTGGGAGATGGTGCGTGTTTTGAGAGGAGTTGGTTTTGAGAGGACCTAGTATATGAAGGGGAGGAGCTCGAGGAATGTATTGTGAAGCTTATGGTTCTGAAAGAAAAAAATGAATAAATTGAAAGTGAAAAAAAAGACTTAAAAAAAAAAAAGAAAAAAAAAGAGAAAAATGATGAAAGTTTGAATACATTTGAGAAAGGAAGTCAAAGGAGGAGTGTTTTAAATGAATTAAAGTATGATGTTAAGGTTGGAGTTGTTTGTTAATGCATATAAAAAGATCGAAGGAGTTTGGTGTGGTTTGGTATGTGCTCGAAGAAAGAATACATACGATGATTAAGTTCACTCGTATTTTCTCTTTCTCCAGTCCCAAATTTCCTTTCGATTAACCCCGTCCCGAGCTTAACATTATAACCCTTCAAGTCCTAATTGACCTTACTTAGCCTCGGTTGCCTCGATTAGTGGATATTCTAGCCCGGTATGATTTATGTGTAGTCATTTGGCCGGTATTCAAAGCCGGTGATCATTTTGGGTGTAGCTTTCGGTTTTCTATCACACACACACTTCGTTTTCGTGATAAGATAAGGTCAAGTGGTTTGCATTCAGTGTCTAGTTTACTTTTGCCTTGATGTCGTGAGAGTTATGCATGTCTTGTAAAGTTGATCCCGTGGTCTGTTTTAGAGCGCCCAATTTACTCGAGAACGAGCAAAGGCTAAGTGTGGAGTGGTTGATGGGAGTCAACTTTACTGTACTTTGGTGCGCAGTTTAACCCCCGTTTATCACTTTATTAATTGGCATGTTTTGGGTAGATATAGACCTGTTTGAGAGTAATATTGAGAGTTGTATGCACGGGGAGTTGAACTGTCATATCGATAGTAAACTCTGCCTTTTATCGATATTTCGCTCTTTTCCGAGCACTTTTGTCTTGCGGAATTACGCATGGTGTTTGTTCGTTTATGTTATTGCAGGACTTAGGTGACTCGAGGAACCGGAAGGCGATGTTTTGGACCAAGAGACATGTTCGTGGCACGAGAGTTGAATGAAAGTGGAAGAAAAGCCAGGTTTGGAGTGGAATCAAGGCAAACTGGCGTTTGCAGTAAGCCTACCACAGATGGGCGTTTGCCTATCCCAAACGGGCGTTCACAGAGTTGACACTTCATTCAGAAAGTTGGGTTTTCAGCTGGACGGGCATCCCAATAACCCCCAAACTGGCGTTTGGATGGGTTCAGCCCGAAGTAAAAAGCTCATATAAAGCAAACGAGCGTCCAGGGTACACAGACGGGCGTTCCCCTTCAAGACATGATTTAGCAAACAGGCGTTCAGAGAAATGCAAACGACCGTCCACTGAAGATGAAACCCTAATATCATCATATTTTTCTAGGCAAACAAGCGTTTGGAGGGACTCAAACGGGCGTTTGCGACCGACAGCATCAGATTTCGACCTACTCTATAAATACGCAGTTCATTCAGCCCCTATGCATATCTGGCCGACCTTAGACTTCTCTTGAGCGATTTTAGGGTAGATTAAACATCCTTTGATCTTTTGATTCCCTAGATAGCTTCCTACGATTCTACACATCTTTTATAGCTTAGCTTTACATTACAAGATCAAAGATTTGTCTTTTTGATGCAATATCCCTTCATACTTTTCTGGATCTGTTTTTCTGCAGATTATATTGTTATGACTACTCTTTTATTTATTGTTTCGTGTTTGATTTCAATTCTTATTTCAGTTATTAGCATAATCATGAGTAGTTAATTCCGTTGTGTAGTCGAATTATGTGAAAGCGAGCGAAAACCCTAAGGGGGATGAGATTGGGAGTTGTGTAGTGCGTAATACTATGTTTAAACGATTAATCCACGTCCTAAAAGTTATTTTAATGTCTTTGAATTAGATTGATCACCTAGTTCACTGTCACACACATCAAACTTATAGATGCATTTTGCGGTGAGATGTGTGATAAGGGGTTTTAGGATCGTTGCGTAGATTCGGCCTAGTTGTTTTGTCCGTTTCCAACATAGAGGTTTGTCATCATTGTTCGAGCAGCTCTAAAGCTTAATCATGTTAGGTTAATCAGTTTTCTAAAGGGAGAATTAATTAACTTCACATAGGGTGATTAGATCGAGTTGTTCAGTTTAATCACTAGAATTAGGAGTTGGCACCCGTGGATGTCGTTAAACTACATTGGATAGGTAGGTTGGTTAAGACACGCTCCTTTCAAGTCTCTCCTTAGCGGTAAAAGTAGTTTGGTGGGATCATAGTTCGGCTATACCCTTTAATACTTAGAAGTACAACCGTTAGTATAATCGTTATTGTTAGCATTAGCATACAATCTTCCACTATTATTTTGACCTGAACTAAGTTATACGTCGACTTTGGTACTTAGACATTACTCCCTGTGGATTCGACCTTGTGACCACTATACTACCGTTGACCCGATACTCTGTCGGTTAAAGTTAGCGGTTAAGTATTTTGCTATCAAGAATTTTGGCGCCGTTTCTGGGGACTACGGTTTGCTATCATTATAGTTGACCAAAAGCTTGGGCTTAGGTCATTTTTACGTTTTCTTGTTGTTTCAATTTTTTTCAGTATATGACCAGAAGCTCAAACGAACCACTATTTCCGTACATAGACGGCATTGAAGCTTTTGCAAGGGCCCGAAACGGCCAAAGGTTAAGAGAAGAAAGAGAGATTTTGAGTCGAAATCAGAGTCAGAAACAATGGAAGATACTTTTGATGCTAGAGGTAATGGTGGATGGAGTGGGAACGGAATTGGCCGCAATGGCAACAACAATGGTCAATTTCAGCAGGATGGCAGGCAGCAGTACGATGATAGCGGATATCAAAATCCGCCAATAGATCAAAACATGCTTAACCAAGTACTGCAGTATATAGCTCAGCAGAATCAGCAACAACCTCCCTATAGGCCAATGCAGCCACCACAAGGCACCAATGGGGAACGAGCCTACCAGTATCAACCACAAGGTGATAATACTCCCCGAGCTGAGAGATCCTACAGAGATCTTATCTACAATCAATACTACTCACCTGAGCAGAGCTTTAATCAGGGCCAACAGCAGCCGCAATATCAGGGGTACAATCAGGGCCAAAAAAATCAGCAGCAGCCTACATATCAGAATTACCAAGGGCAAGCCAATTACTACTCACCTGAACAACACTACCCCCGGACAATGTCAGCTAGAGAATTATTACAACTACATTCTTAGCAATACTATGAGCCTCCGTGGTGGGATGAACAAGAAGCTTGGGCTTCTCAATGTTATGATGTTCTGGTCGCACATTATTCCAAGAATGAACCAGACCCCTGTGCTTATCAGGATTATGGCTTTCAACCTCAACAGAATGAGTTCTATGCAGGGCCACCGCAATATCAGTATGTGATGACGGTCAAATTATACCCATAAAAGTCATCAACGTTGACCTTAAATCGAGATTAATAATGTATATTTCATATTAAATCACTCGTTTATATTTATTATTTAATGTTAAGTGATTATTAATATGATATTTGGTATTTAAATTGTTTTTATTATTTAAAGCCGATTTATTGTGCGATAATTATTGATTTTGCGAGATCACAACAAATCGAGAGGATTAATGTCATTCAATCAATTATCTCAAGATAATGAAGGAAGGAAATCGGAGCATTAAATGAGAGATTAGTCGGATCAACATGCAAGCGTGCGATGAGGGAGCAAGACAGGATGAAAAAGCGTGTAGAATGGGCAAATTTTAGGTTCGGTCGACCGAGCCATCACACTCGATCGACCGAGGCTCGGAGTTTCGGTCACTTTTAGGGTTTTATCGAGTCTATCTTCTAGAACCTCCCTAAGTCGGGAAACTCCTATATAAGCGGCGACTTTCGAGAAATTGTAAATTCATTCATATTCATTCAATAATACCATACAATTCTACTTTGATATTTTGATACAATGTAGCATAATTAGATTGAAGGTTCCAATGATTTAAGGGCTGCAATATGTAAGCCTTTATTTTACTGCTTTTCTTTTCTTTCAAGTAATTAATTCCCCCAATTATGCTTTATTGTTTGAGTTAGTTAATTCATAGCTAGATGATGTAGATCTAGGCTATGACGTTAGGGATGTGGCGACGCCTTGTCTAAGAGGATCCCATAACCTACGTCATATGTTTAGTTTCTATTCATGAATCTACTTGATTTAATTAATGCGTATCTATGTTAGTTTATATGAATACTTTACAATTCTTGTTTTACTGCTTACGTATGATGAAACGCCGAGAAATATATATTCGGGATTGAATCGGGGATGAAATCGTTCGGGTGACCGAATGGAATCATTCGATCGACCGAGTGTCTATCTCGGCCGATCGAGCCCTCTGTTCATCCGTTAGATAGCCATGTCTTTATGGTTAGGTTAACTTAATAGAATTTATTATCTCGGTAGGTATGGCTATGGCTCGTTACTCGCTTAGTTTAATTAAAACGTGTAAAAGGAAATACCGATATAAAACTCTTAGGTAGGCTTATGAATTGATCTTCGGACGTTCAGCGTTATCTAGGTAGGTTTATATTTGGGAATTGCATGCACCTGCTTATACGTACGTCGTAGATTAGCATGAGACTATAACTTGGTAATTGCTAGTTGGACGAGAGCTTGAGTGATCGTTTAGGAAGTACGCCTAACCATAGGAATGTTGCCTGGCGAGAGGTGTACGGTCAATATCGGCATCCTTAGAGTCGTAAGCGTGTGAGTTATATGAGATGGAGGCACTAAAAGGCGAAGTCACGTAACAATATCACAGTGATTTAGTGACTTGCCGGTGCTAAGTCAAGTTGAAGAGGATGACTCCCGTAGCCAATCTAAAATAAGATACAAATGGATTGACAGTTAATAAGTTCAGTTTATTATATAAATTATCTAGGTCCAAACGATAAAGACTATAATTGGGGAGGTTAATTACGTTGTGTCGAGTCGTGTCTTTACTTTTCTTGTCTTATGTTGGTCGTAGACCGCCTCTATGTCCTTGACATGTTTAATTAATTGTTTATATATGGAATGACCCACAATTGGTTCCCTGTGGGATCGACCTTGATTCACTATAGCTATACTACGATGGGCCTAGTCCTCTTGCTAGTATTGGTTTATGGTGGTCAAGTATATTATAACCTGATTGACCACGTCATCAAGTTTTTGGCGCCGTTGCCGGGGAACCAACGGTCAATTTTACTACATGATCTAAGATAGGGGGATACTCTAAAAAGTTTTCTTCCTTGAGATTTATAGTATTTGAAAAATATGAAGATATGAAAAAAAAAATATTCAACTCTTTAAGAGGCTTTGAGTAGTACTCGGTCTCCAAGTCCAAAAACCCTATAGATACGCTCTTGCTTATTGTTCCAGTGCTTCAAAAATTAAAAGGCTTGAGAAGTATGAATGCTGAGGTTGGTAGGTTGAGATTACGAAGTTGGCATAAACTCTAATCTTGCTACGAATATATAAAACTAAATGCACAAGCACACATCACTCCGATTCATAGTGAGTAGTGAATAATGGATATCTTATGAGCATGACTAGTATGAGTTGACTTGAGTTTCTTGTGTAAGTATGATTTGACCATAGAAAATGTTGTCTTGGGGAATGACTTATTGATGCTTTGTTCGGGACGATCAAAGTCTAAGTGGGGGGTAGTTGATGACGGTCAAATTATACCCATAAAAGTCATCAACGTTGACCTTAAATCGAGATTAATAATGTATATTTCATATTAAATCACTCGTTTATATTTATTATTTAATGTTAAGTGATTATTAATATGATATTTGGTATTTAAATTGTTTTTATTATTTAAAGCCGATTTATTGTGCGATAATTATTGATTTTGCAGATCACAACAAATCGAGAGGATTAATGTCATTCAATCAATTATCTCAAGATAATGAAGGAAGGAAATCGGAGCATTAAATGAGAGATTAGTCGGATCAACATGCAAGCGTGCAGTGGGGAGCAAGACAGATGAAAAAACGTGTAGAATGGGCAAATTTTAGGTTCGGTCGACCGAGCCATCACACTCGGTCGACCGAGGCTCAGGTTTCGGTCACTTTTAGGGTTTTATCGAGTCTATCTTCTAGAACCTCCCTAAGTCGGCAGAAACTCCTATATAAGCAGCAGCTTCGAGAAATTGTAAATTCATTCATATTCATTCAATAATACCATACAATTCTACTTTGATATTTTGATACAATGTAGCATAATTAGATTGAAGGTTCCCAGCGATTTAAGGGCTGCAATATGTAAGCCTTTATTTTCTGTTTCTTTTCTTTCAAGTAATTAATTCCCCCCAATTATGCTTTATTGTTTGAGTTAGTTAATTCATAGCTAGATGATGTAGATCTAGGCTATGACGTTAGGGATGTGGCGACGCCTTGTCTAAGAGAATCACATAACCAACGTCATATGTTTAGTTTCTATTCATGAATCTACTTGATTTAATTAATGCGTAACTATGTTAGTTTATATGAATACTTTACGAATTCTTTGTTTTACTCTGCTTACGTATGATGAAACGCCGAGAAATATATTCGGGATTGAATCGGGGATGAAATCGTTCGGGTGACCGAATGGAATCATTCGGTCGACCGAGTGTCTATGCTTTCGATCGACCGAGCCCTCTGTTCATCCGTTAGATAGCCATGTCTTTATGGTTAGGTTAACTTAATAGAATTTATTATCTCATTAGGTATGGCTATAGCTACGTTACTCGCTTAGTTTAATTAAAAGCGTGTAAAAGGAAATACCGATATAAAACTCTTAGGTAGGCTTATGAATTGATCTTGGACGTTCGGCGTTATCTAGGTAGGTTTATATTTGGGAATTGCATGCACCGCTTATACGTCGTCGTAGATTAGCATGAGACTATAACTTGGTAATTGCTAGTTGGGCGAGAGCTTGAGTGATCGTTTAGGAAGCACGCCTAACCATAGGAATGTTGCTGACGAGGTGTGCGGTCAATATCGGCATCCTTAAATCGTAAATAGCGTGTGAGTTATATGAGATGGAGGCACTTTAAAGCGAAGTCACGTAACAATATCACGATGATTTAGTGACTTGCCGGTGCTAAGTCAAGTTGAAGAGGATGACTCCCGTAGCCAATCTAAAATAAGATACAAATGGATTGACAGTTAATAAGTTCAGTTTATTAAATAAATTATCTAGGCCCAAACGATAAAGACTATAATTGGGGAGGTTAATTACGTTGTGTCGAGTCGTGTCTTTACTTTTCTTGTCTTATGTTGTTCGTAGACCGCCTCTATGTCCTTGACATGTTTAATTAATTGTTTATATATGGAATGACCCACAATTGGTTCCCTGTGGGATCGACCTTGATTCACTATAGCTATACTACGATGGGCCTAGTCCTCTTGCTAGTATTGGTTTATGGTGGTCAAGTATATTATAACCTGATTGACCACGTCATCAGTATGCGGATCAGTCACAACACCAGAATATGGACTATAAAACTTATGGAGATGAGATTCAGCCATTTGATCAGAGTCCGACTGGGCAAGATCCTTATTACCCCCCTCATGTGATTCAAAGTCAGTATGTCCAGTTTGAACCTCAACCGTATGAGGAGGAGTATGAGCAGTGCGACCAGATTGTTTACAGTTTTGTTGAGACAGAAGGGGCATGTACCACGGAGGTGGTTAAGGATATTGAGGTTATTAGTGAAGAAGTTCAGGTGGGGAGTACTAGTGAGGATGTAGGTTGTCATGAGGAGGCGTCAGAACCAGAAATGGAGGTTGAATTAAAGATGGGATAGCCCAGTGCACCAACACTTCCAATTGCAATCTACGAGGATGTCCCTAAGGAGTGTGTGGTGGAACACCTTAAGGCGATCGACATCTAGGGTAGAGCTACTAAGAGAGTTGGAGATCATTAGCATTCCAGTTCCAGACTAATTCACCCTTCCATGTTGCGTTGATGAGTATTATGTTGTCGATTTTGTGGACTCTAGGATGATGCTCATAGAATCTTTCAAAGAGGACAACCACCGTGGCGTGGAAAGTTTAAGAAGAAGATGATGTCAAATTGCTACAAGAGAGGATTCCCGAGTTGGGAAGAGGAAAAATCGAGAGACGAGAGAGGTAAGTATCTTGTAAACTCAATTTTCATGGTCTTGTCCATTTTTATTTTTCTGGAACTGTTAATCTTCTTGAATTCGGATTTTGGTTGATGATTTTTGGTGTTACTTGTTTGAAATAAATGGTTAAAGTGATGTTTTGAGTCTTAAGTGATCTGAGTCTGCTTAAGTGCCATATGGTCGAGACAACGACGTAAAACACAGGCGCTTGTGGGAGGCAACCCACCTTTTTGCTTTATCTTATTGGGACCCTGAGAGGATATTTTACACCCGATTCTTGTTTTTGACATGCATGCTATAGCCGATATTTTCTTTATATATACATCTCCATGTTTGTGTTACCTACACTTAAGGTTTCGGCCTTTTGTTGTAGATAATTCTTTGTGTTTACTTTGTAGCACAGGCACCCTGGGAGATACATTTGCGGTTGTTGCATTGCATTGGATGAGCTTTGCCGGCAGTTCGGCTAAGGTTTTTTTTTCTTTCTCTCACTCACACCGAGGGCGATTAGCTTCCGTTTAAGTGGGGGGGGTAGGAGACTTAGCTTCACTATTTTTGTTGATAAATTTTTATGCCATGTTTTCATATACTTGAATGATTTGTAGGCTTAGTTTTTGCTATATCGTGTGAATTTGGGCCATATTTTAAAACAATTCATGGGTTGATGTTGTGTTATATGTTGAATCATGATATCCTTAGGTTAAGTGTTTTACAATTGAGTAAATGCACGCGAGTTAAGTCGTGATCTTGTTATAAAAATGGACTACACACGCACTTAATAGCTTTAATATCATGAGTTATGGTAATTAGTGCTGCTTATAGTTGTCATAGTCTATTCTGTTACCTAGAACTTATATGATTAACTTCGAGGTGAAGTAGAAAGGTCTATCTTGGTATATTAAGGGATGACGGTCTTGGCATTTCTTTGACCAAACTAGAGCCAAATAGCCAACCCTGTACATAATTTCCACAGAAACCCCTCAGAGCCTTTGTAGGGTGGTTAGACCCCCACCTGAACGTAGCCATTCGTTGATTAGCCTATAATTACCGACCCTGAGCTTTATTATTGGTCACGTTTCCTTTTGATCACACTACGAGTGGACTTAGTTGTTACTTTCGACACACTTGCTAAATCAAGTGTGGGGTGGGAGATGGTGCGTATTTTGAGAGGAGTTGGTTTTGAGAGGAGCTAGTATATGAAGGGGAGGAGCTCGAGGAATGTATTGTGAGGCTTATGGTTCGGAAAGAAAAAAAAAGAAAAAAAATGAATAAATTGAAAGTGAAAAAAAAGACTTCAAAAAAAAAGAAGAGAAAAATGATGAAAGTTTGAATACATTTGAGAAGGAAGTCAAAGGAGGAGTGTTTTAAATGAATGAAAGTATGATGTTAAGGTTGGAGTTGTTTGTTAATGCATATAAACAGATCGAAGGAGTTTGGTGTGGTTTGGTATGTGTTCGAAGAAAGAATACAGACGATGATTAAGTTCACTCGTATTTTCTCTTTCTCCAGTCCCAAATTTCCTTTCGATTAACCCCGTCCCGAGCTTAACATTATAACCCTTCAAGTCCTACTTGACCATATTTAGCCTCGGTTGCCTCGATTAGTGGAGATTCAATCCCGGTATGAGTTGTGTGTAGTCATTTGGCCGGTATTCAAAGCCAGTGATCATTTTGTGTGTAGCTTTCGGTTTTCTATCACACACACTTCGTTTTCGTGATAAGATAAGGTCAAGTGGTTTGCATTCAGTGTCTACTTTACTTTTGTCTTGATGTCGTGAGAGTTATGCATGTCTTGTAAAGTTGATCCCGTGGTCTGTTTTAGAGTGCCCAATTTACTCGAGGACGAGCAAAGGCTAAGTGTGGGGTGGTTGACGGGAGTCAACTTTACTGTACTTTGGTGCACAGTTTAACCCCCGTTTATCACTTTATTGGCATGTTTTGGGTAGATATAGACCTGTTTGAGAGTAATATCAAGAGTTGTATGCACGGGGAGTTGAACTGTCATATCGATAGTAAAGTCTGCCTTTTTAACGATATTTCGCACTTTTCCGAGCACTTTTGTCTTGCGGAATTACGCGTGGTGTTTGTTCGTATATGTTATTGCAGGACTTAGGTGACTCGAGGACCCGGAAGGCGATGTATTGGACCAAGAGACATGTTCGTGGCACGAGAGTTGAATGAAAGTGGAAGAAAAGCCAAGTTTGGAGTGTATTCAAGGCAAACTGGCGTTTGCCATACCCCAAACTGGCGTTTGCAGTAATCCTACCACAGACGGGCGTTTGCCTATCCCAAACGGGCGTTCACAGAGTTGACACTTCATTCAGAAAGTTGGGTTTTCAGCTGGACGGGCGACCCAATAACCCCCAAACTGGCGTTTGGATGGGTTCAGCCTGAAGTAAAAGCTCATATAAAGCAAGCGAGCGTCCCAGTATTACCTGACGGGCGTTAGCCCTCAAGACATGATTCAAAGAAGCGGGCGTTCAGAGAAATGCAAACGCCCGTCCACTAAAGACGAAACCCTAATATCATCATATTTTTCCAGGCAAACGAGCGTTTGGAGGGACTCAAACGGGCGTTTGCGACCGACAGCATCAGATTTCGACTTACTCTATAAATACGCAGCTCATTCAGCCCCTATGCATATCTGGCCGACCTTAGACTTCTCTTGAGCGATTTTGGTATGATTTTAGGGTAGATTAAACATCCTTTGATCTTTTGATTCCCTAGATAACTTCCTAAGATTCTACACATCTTTTATAGCTTAGCTTTACATTAGAAGATCAAATATTTGGCTTTTTGATGCAATATCCCTTCATACTTTTCTGGATCTGTTTTTCTGCAGATGATATGGTAATGACTACTCTTTTATTTATTGTTTTGTGTTTGATATCAATTCTTATTTCAGTTATTAGAATAATCATGAGTAGCTAATTCCGTTGTGTAGTCGAATTATGTGAAAGCAAGCAAAAACCCTAAGGGGGATGAGATTGGGGGTTGTGTAGTGCGTAATACTATGTTTAAACGATTAATACACGTCCTAAAACTTATTTTAACTTCTTTGAATTAGATTGATCACCTAGTTCACTGTCACACACATCAAACTTATAGATGCATTTTGCGGTGAGATATGGGATAACGGGTTTTAGGTTCGTTGCGTAGATTCGGCCTAGTTGTTAGGTCCGTTTCCAACATAGAGGTTTGTCATCGTTGTTCGAGCAGCTCTAAAGCTTAATCATGTTAGGTTAATCGGTTTTCTAAAGGGAGAATTAATTAATTTCACATAGGGTGATTAGATCGAGTTGTTCAATTTAATCACTAGAATTAGGAGTTGGCTACATTGGATAGGTAGGTTGGTTAAGACACGCTCCCTATCAAGTTTCTCCTTAGGGGTAAAAGTAGCTCGTGGGATCATAGTTCGGCTATACCCTTTAATACTTAGAAGTACAACCGTTAGTATAATTGTTATTTTTAGCATTAGCATACAATCTTCCACTATTATTTTGACCTGAACTAAGTTATACGTCGACTTTGGTACTTAGACGTTACTCCCTGTGGATTCGACCTTGTGACCACTATACTACCGTTGACCCGATACTTTGTCGGTTAAAGTTAGCGGTTAAGTATTTTGCTATCACACTGCCCCTGTTTATGATGTCTAGCTTGTTTTTAAGCCCTGGGTCAGTCTTAAATAGTTGTTTCTTGATCTAATAACATTAAATGAACTTGAACAAGGCTTGATTAAGCTTCTGATGCGTTTAGTTCCGGCATCGAATGTACTCTTCAAGGGAGTTGAAGTTCGGGACCGTCGGAAGAGTATGATTGGCTTGTGCTTTGAAGAATTAGAATTCATCAATGTCTGTGTATATGCAAGGGCTTATCCGTGTATGGGGGTCTAAGTAAGAGAGTAGGAGTTGTGAGGGAGCTTATTTTAAAATACTTAGGCGGCTAGTTAACAACATAATAACAAACATAATTGTGTAGTTAAAAGACTAAACATCAATCCATTCTTGGTAAGGCACAGATTTATATCGGCGATGTGTGGCGGTCGGACTAAGTGAATAACTCTGTTGGCCTCGACGAGGCACCAGGAGTAGAGAATATCTCTGCTGGCCTTGAAGGAGCACTAGGAGTAGAGAACTTTACCGAACGTGTATGCATACCGGGGGGATCCCGGGGTTATCGGTGTAACCCACCGTAGTCGGCAAGGATATCTTCGTGGTGGATTTTCATCATGCATTGTGCCCTTGAGTGTTGATGTAACAGAGATAAGCTAAGCTAGAAACCAATTGTCACGACATATTGATGAGCATGAAGTGAACCCTAGAGTTTGAGTCGGCCTCCCAAAGATAAATTAATAAAATAATAATATGAACCTTTCGTTGTAAGACTTAATTATACATTAGCTTTTTCCTCTAGCTAAGTACTTTGTACTTACCTCAATTGCATATGTTGTTTGTGTGCTTTTAGGGTGAGAAGACGAACAGGTTGAACAAGTGCTGGATGACAACCTTGAGGATGATGTTTGAGATGATGCCTTGCTAGATGTTTTCTTTTCTTTTGTTATCTATGATGTACTAAGATATGTTGTATTTTAATTTTCAAGACAAGTGATGTACTCTCTTTAAAATCTTTGCAAGATTATTTGTTGTACTTTTGCTTTGGACATCGTATGTTGTAAGTTACTTCATTGTTGTAAGTTAGCTTTCTATTTTTAGTATGTTTGGAGTTTCTATTCTTAGTTTCATTTATGATGTTTTGCCGAGTCTTTTTAGCTTCCGTTTGCTAAACTCGATACGACGTAGTAAAGGCTTACGTATAATATTGAATATATTTATTATTATACGTGCCGAACGTTATTTTTCCGGATAAAAACTCGGTATCCGGAACGGGACGTTACAGGTGTATTGAGATGTATAATTAACTTGATTAAATGTCAAGTAAGTTGGTTTAGAATTGATTTTTACATCATAATTTCTCTCCAACAGCATGTATTATGAAAGGAAAAGAAAATATGAATGGGAAAAAGTAGTTTTATCGAAATCAGAAAGTTAATTAAAATGCGAAATGTTCCTGCTTTGTCACTAAAATCTTCTGCACCATCCAACTTTCTCCACAAGCACTCTCTCCCCAGTTGTTCACCGTCCGCCTAGTCGCCCTCGCCGTCATGGCCTTTCCCTTGAACTTACAGGTGGAGCAGCCTCACTTCATAATGGTTTTTGGCAAGGCGTGGTGGTGGTGTCCAGGGCCGGTCCTACTTAAAGGCCGTCGAGACCCGGATCTTAAGTCCAATGTTGTCGGAGGCCCAACGGTACATGTTTCGCTAATAGAAAAAAAAATCTCGTGTTGATTCAATCCGATCCAACCTAATATAATATGTTAATTTTTTTTTTATAAAGGCCCAATTTTTTTTTACTCCAATTGATAAAGGTCCCGATAAAAAAATTTACTTGACCCAAAAAAAATAGCTATCAATAACTTGAATTTTGTATTTACGGATGTTAAAAACACGATAAGTATGTTTTAAAAAAAAAAAAAACAACTTCAACTAAAAGGCCCAATTCGGGGACTTGGCCTTAAGCCCAGCAAATGCGAGGGCCAGCCCTGGTGGTGTCGTCGTCACCGTAATCACTACTCCTCTCAACGCCACCAGATTTCAAAACATCATCTGCCGTGAAACCTTTTCTGGACAACAAATTCAGCTTATCCAACTCCGATTTCCCTGTTCTAGAAGCTGGTTTGTCAGAAGGGAGTGAAACTCTTGATTCTCTCCCTTCCCAAAGTTTTCTCCCCAAATTTTTCACAGCCGCCAGCATGCTTCAACAGCCAACCGAACAACTTCTTTCAGAGCTAAAGCCTCGACCCAGCTGCATATTCGTTGATGCTAGCTTTTATTGGACTGACCAAATAGCTACGAAATTCGGAATCCCGAGAATAGTTTTTCATGGGATGTGTTGTTTTGCTCTACTCTGCATACATAATTTATCCACTTCTTGAGCTTTCGACAGCGTAGAATCCAATTCAGAGTATTTTGTTTGAGAAATTTGAATTGAATATTAATGCTAAGAGTTGCATATAATTGTAGTAGAGTTTACTCAAAATAGGGTTTTACGACTTTTTATATATAATTGTAGTAGAGTTACCCAAAGCGGGGGTTTACAACTTTTTGTATAAAATTGTATAGTAGAGTTTACTCAAAACGGGAGTGTACAACTTTTTGTATATAAAATTACAGTAGAGTTTACTCAAAACTCGGGTTTACCCTTTTTGTATATAATTGTAGTAGAGTTTACTCAAAACCGGGGTTTACAACTTTTTGTATATAATTGTAGTAGAGTTTACTCAAAACATGGGTTTACATCATTTTGCATATAGTTGTAGTAGAATTTGCACAAAACGAGGGTTTAGAAATTTTTGTATATAATTGTATAGTATAGTTTATTAATAACGGGGGTTTACAACTTTTTATATATAAATTATACTAGAGTGTACTCAAAACGGGGATTTACAACTTTTTTTATATAATTGTGGTAGAGTTATTCAAAAAGAGGGTTTACAACTTTTTGTATATAAAATTATAGTAGAGTTTACTCAAAATGGGGGATTACAACATTTTGTATATAATATTATAGTAGAGTTTACTCAAAAGAGGGGTTTAAAACTTTTTGTATATAATTAGAGTTTACTCAAAACAACTTTTTTTTATATAATTGTAGTAGTGTTTACTCAAAACGGGGGTTTATAACTTTTTTTTGTATAAAATTGTATATAATCGTAGTAGAGTTTACTCAAAACGGGGGTTTACAACTGTTTGTATATAATCGTAGTAGAGTTTACTTAAAACAGGGGTTTACAACTTGTTGTATATAATTGTATAGTAGAGTTTACTCAAAACGGGTGTTTACAACCTTTTGTATATAATTGTAGTAGAGTTTACTCAAAACGGAGATTTACAACTTTTATATAATTGTAATAGAGTTGCTCAAAACGGTGGTTTACAACATTTTGTATATAATTGTATAGTAGAGTTTACTAAAAACGGGGGTTTGCAACTTGGGAGACGAATGCTATTACTGTGTGCACATAATCGGGACAAAAACGTCTTAAGGACAGATTACTGCACTCGCCTCGGTCAATAAGTTTTCTGTCCTATTTTATGTTTTCATTTTTGCTTGGATTACGTGTTAAACAGCATATTAGATTGCTATTTTCCCCAACAATCTTAAGACATTTTTATTTGTTTGATTGATGCATTGTATGCGTTCTGTTTATTAATCTACATGAATTAGAACGATGGTGTTATATTTATAATCTGCAACAATTTTTTGCTATAAGTTTGCCCGTGAATACTAGAATTCTGTTTCAAGTTGTGATTTACTCTGTAATAAGGCAAACTTAATGTTAATTCTTGAACTTACTGTGGAGGTAGTGAAACTGAACAATTTATATTTATAGATGCTAATACATATATGCATGAACTTGTGCGAGTATTGATCTGGGATTTTATGCTTCGGTTTTGGTAACCGTAAATACGGAATCGAAAGTATATGACCTTTGACTACTTTGGCTGTAAATCAATATGCTTACACATAAGGATGCCTATTATAACTACAACAAAACAGGTCTTTGACGACATTTTTTTTGCGGCATTTTAAAAACTGTCGTATATTTACCTGCACTAGTTATTAAATGCCGTGAAAGTACGACATTTCGACGACATATTGTTTTATGTCGTGAATTGCCGACAATTAACCGACGCTCATTATTTATGTCACAAATTTGTGACATTTTTTGTGTCCGTTTAACGTTATGTCGTACAAAAAACGTCATTTTTCTGACACAACATAAAAATGTCAGAAAACTTGTGGCAACAATCTGGCAATTTGATGCTTCCAAATGCGCAATATTTCTCAAATTGTCGCATTTTATGCCCAATACAACGACAATAGTTATTGTGTGTGTGTAATTTTGATTAATGGGTCAAAAATTAAGGGTATATTTCAAAGAAAATGAATAACTTACCAATTGATAGTCAACATATTATTATATACAATATACAAACACAATACCATATAGAATAATAACTGGTCAACATATTATTATATACAATATACAAACAAAATACGATATACAATAATAAATAATTCAAAAAATAAGACAAATTGGTTGTAGAAAAAGTTGGTGCAAGCAAGACTCGAACCTATAACATAAAGCTCAAAGTTAATACTACAACATAATAGGCCTTTGGCGACACTTTCTTTGTGGCAGTTTGACAAGTGCCGTAAATTTACCGGCGTATGTTATTAAGTGCCATGGAATCACGACATTTTCGCGACGTATCAATTTATGCCGTTAATTGCCGACAATTAGCCGGCAATCATTGTTTATGTCATGAACGTGTGACATTTTTTTGTGGCGGTTTAATGTTATGTCATATAGAATACGTCACTCTTTCGACACTTCGTAAATATGTCAAAAAATAATGACAACTTCCCGACATTTTAACATAATGCCCCCAAATACACGACATTTTCATGACATTATATGAAAATTCGCTATAGAAATAAAAAATGATCGGCTAACTTCAAGAAAAAGTGATTCCGGCACATGGGGATAACCCCCGAAGATTCACCATAAGCAGCATCATGTGGCTATTAATGCATGTTTTTATGGATAAAAGCTAACATCATCGGAGGTATGACCGTATCAGAACATGATTCGGGGGATTAAGAGAAGTATCGACCGGTGCCATCAGAGGCGTCCCTGTCTAAATTTAGGCTTGTGGCCAAAAAAATTTAGGCCCTTCTTAGTAAAAAAAGAATAACCAATATTTTTGCACCTAACAAGACTCAAACCCTGATAATTCAATTGGTTATATTATATTGCTCACCACTAGGTTAATACCTTGTTATTTGATAAATTATTGAAGCTTAATGTATAAATACAAAATATATATGCTATTGTATTAAAAAAAAATCGAGACCCTTAAATTCATCGATTGGGGGGGTGGGGGTGGGCAGTGGCCCGTTAGCCAACCCAGGCGCCCTATTTGCCCATATACCTTTTGAACTTCAAATGCTCAATTAGTTTACTACGCGCCAAAATAATTAGATTGTCTTAGAAACAATATCTCTCTATATACATGTGTAGAATTATTCATAAAACAAATTAATTAGTTTTTAAGTGTGAAAAAAATTACTATTAGTTAAGTGGCTCGTGCAACACCCACCCACCCCCCAGATTTTCCGAGATAATTTTAAATTATCCTTCCTTTTTTTATTTGTAAATTATCCTTCCTAATGTTAATATAAAACCCATATCACATATAATATATATCCCTATTGTTATAATGTTATATACGTTATAATGTTATATACTTTGGCTCCAGTGACGTACCAATAAAACTAACTCTTTTCCATGGGTCTTGAGTTCGATTACTGTGCTTTAATTTTTCATTTCGTATTTTCGTTTTTGATGCCTCTCGTTTATTTTTTAAGCACATATCTGGCACCTTTAATATTTCTTATTTAAAGGTAAATGTTGATCTTTTAAGTTATAATACTTATCACCCTAAAAAAAAAAGTTATAATACTTATCTTCTTTACCTTTTTTTTTTTTAATTTCAGATTTTCATAAATACTATTCTTCGATTTTTTAACTATGGCTTTCAACGTCCCTTTTGTTTACTTATCTTAACTTTTTAAGATAATTGATATGACAGTAAAAAAAATATATATATATATATAATGTATATACTACTTACTTAATCATGGTGGTTGACTTGTATTCATTTTGTTTAAATTATACGAAGCTTGTTGCAAAAAAAAATTTATACGATGCTTCCTTATTAGTTATTGTTTTGTTGTTATTCTTATCTTATTATTCCGTAGTGTTTTTTTAACACAAATTTTTTTTTAAAATTATTTTTGAAGACGAACCATACACTCTTAGTAGTACGTTTTATGCTTTGGATTATTTGCTAATATTAGTAGGTAATTATTCTGAAAATTAAGTGATATTTAAATTAAATGGTGTTTGATAACATATTCGATGACCTACTACCATTTTGATGTTACTTGAAGTTCAATTCAATTACAAATAATGGGTTGATACTTTTTGAAGTTCGATTTGATTAGTCATTTATAAAATAAAATATTTTTCAAGTGATAAAAAAGAATATTAGTTGACCAATGACTGAAACAAGATCTCGAACCATATCAAATCACGATCGAACCGTACTGCTCATAAATGAACGGTGGGTGACCACCCAAAACCATCAATAGGTTTTGTCAGTTTTTAAATACTATTGATATCATATCATTGAAATACAAACATGACATTATAGTAAATCATTGATCCTCTTATAAAAATTTAACCCCCTTTAATTCATGCATACTATGATTCGATGACCAAGAGCAGCTTGATGTTAATTGAAGTTAAATTCCATTATAAACACCAATTTGATATTATTTTTAGTTCGAATTGATTAATTATTTATAAAGTTGATTATATTTGAAGTGTGTGAAAAAAATAGATTATTAATTGACCAATGACTTGAACCGTGACCGAAATGAACAAATAGGTCAGTGACCAAAACTGTCACACATGCGCTTAAGTCGATTCTTGAGTATAGTAGTTGACGTTTATATCATTAAAATACATGACATTCCCCTAAAAAAAACATGACATTATAATAAATCCATTACCCCTTCATCCATTTTTATCACCCTATAATCCATATTTACTATAATTTGACGACCAAATACCATCTTAATGTTAATCTACTCTCAATTGGATTACAAACACCAACTGAATATCATTTTAAATATTATTCTCTCTATTATTCATAAAATAAACTATTTTTTTAAGTGTGTGAAAAAGAATATTAGTTAATCAATGATCTGAAACGTGATTTGAACTGTTTCAGACCATGGTCGAACCGTACGATCTTACACTACTTATTCATGAACCAGTGGGTCACCAACCAAAACCGTCAATCTGGCGGTTCAATCAATTTTGAGGTATAGGTGATGTTTATATCATTGAACTACAAATATAATATTACACCAAGTCCCTTAAACAACTCACCCCTGCTACACACACACCCCTCTTTATCCCTTTTAACCCATTATAATCCATACTTGCTATAATTCGATGATCAAATACCAACTTGAAGTTAATTGAAGTTCAATTCGATTACAAACCCCAAATTGATATTAATTTAAGTTTAATTCCATTAATCATTTATACTATAAATTATTTTTTAAGTGTGCCAAAATATATTAGTGACCAATGACCTTAAACGTGATCTAAGCCCATATCGAATTATGTCCGAATTGTCGGTTCATGATCCACTATTCTTGAACCAGTGGGTCACTAACCAAAACAGTCAATCAAACCGTTTAGACAATTTTTAAGTATAATTGATATTTATATCATCGTAATACACATGTCAGTACAATAACATGATAGATATTTTTTTCATAAACTAAATATTTTATAATCGTTTGTATATGAGTTGCCGTACGAATTAATGTTATCGCAATGAAATGGGATTTGACCTAAACAGATACATCAGCAGTTCATGAACGAGATTCATGCAATTTTTTGGATCCATTCATCAGTTCGTGAAAGAATTCATGCAGTTCATGAACGAAATATGTCTCACGTTTTTCAGCATCATCAGAAAAACATCCTGAGTGTCCTTGGGTTTGATTCAAACAAGTCACTGTTTGAATCAAACATCCTCCATTGAATCCTGAGAGATATTTTCGTTTGATCCCTAAGTCACATATCGTGTGGGACGAAACGTCTCTTAAAAGACAGCGTTCTTACGTGCCTTGGAGTTATTCATAATCCGTCAATATCCTAAGTACTAATTTAGCCAACATAACACATTAACCCAATAATCAATTTTTAATCCCTTTTAACCCCTTATCATTTATACTTGCTCTTCTAAAAAAAACTTATACCTTCTATGTTTAATGACCAAATACCAACTATATGTTAATTGAAGTTCAATTCTATTATGACACCAAATTGATATTATATTAAGTATGATTTGATTAATTATTGATGAGATAAACCATTTTTTGAGTGTGTGAAAAAAGAATATTAGTTGACCAATGACCTAAACCGTTATCTGAACTACATCGAACCGTGGTCGAACTATCGGTTCATCAACCATCTATTCATTAACCAGTTCACTAAATTATTGAACCATGAGCCGAAGATCTGAATTGTGGTCAGATGGATGATTGTTTTGACATATGATATGGTGTGTGTGTATATATATATACCACACATAACAAGTTATAATCGTTTTAGCCAATAGATGTGTAATAATTTTATAATAGACAACAACATTAATGTTATCAAAAATATAA
Organism: Gentiana macrophylla; assembly: GCA_026214975.1. Classification (NCBI taxonomy): domain Eukaryota; kingdom Viridiplantae; phylum Streptophyta; class Magnoliopsida; order Gentianales; family Gentianaceae; genus Gentiana; species Gentiana macrophylla. The sequence continues at coordinate 82,508,630 of CM047809.1, read as the reverse complement.
CAATGATAGTATTTGTTTCCTCAAAAAAAAAAACAATGATAATTTTTAAAGTACATATAACGAAAAAAATTATATATATACTAATTTTATTTTTAAAGGTGACAACTATATTTTATAAGATAGGTGACAACTATATTTTTTATTTTCTTAGATTTATGTAGTTAAGGCATTGTTCTAAATATATGTTAATATGTTATAACGAATTTGGATGGAATTACATATCTTCTATGCATATAAAGCCTTTTAACTTAGATATTCAAAGTAATTGTGTCAAATGCTACATCTGCTTTTGATGCATCGATTGCATATATACCTATTTACCTTAAATATAAAAAACTATTATGTGTCAAATGATGCATCCTTTTTGCTTGCATCGATGAATAAGTGTGACATTTTAGACAATCATGCTACTGTTGATTTGATTTTGAAGTGTTCAAACTTTCGACTAATTAAGATTTTACTCTTGGTTTGTTGTGTAGTGTGTTTGAAGTGGTACACTAATTATTATTAGTTTATGTACAAATGTATTTAAAACTCACTTTGGAAGTGTTTGATGGGATGACTACGCCATATCAATCAATTTGGTGTCTTTCTCCTTATTTGTAGCATGCCTTTGAATTTTGCAGGAACATGCTTTGAACGAATCTCTAATTCTAGAAACAAAAAAGTTGTAAGAATCTGTTGACCAAAATATAGGTATCTTTGATCAAATGTTAAACTCACTTATAGTTTTTTTTCCTGATTATTTACAAAATTTAGTGTTGGTCTTTTCTTGATAATTTATAATAAAAGAAAATTTTTATCCATTGAAGAAAAAACTTGCATACTGAATAGTTTTTGTCTTGTCTGAGGAGTTGTTTGTTTTCCTCTCCATGAATGCGAGGATTGATCAAGGAAGAAGAAAACGAACATGAGAGTTGTAAATGAAAGGTAAAATATATACGCACATCATATATATCACTATAGTTTTCTAAACGATTATACAACTTTTCATACCATCCAATTTACCTTATGCAGGACATATTCATGCTACTGGGATTGGAAGTTATTGAGATTGGATGCTTGTTCTTTTTCAGGAGGAAGATGATTTTGTCTTTCCGAAGATAGTTGTGTCTCTGAGTATTGAACTTATTAAATAAGCGCATTAGAAAATCATTTTCTTTGTTCCTTTTTAAGTACATCTTATTATTGGATTGAATGTTTGAACAATTGTTCTTTGGTGTGTAGTTTTCACTTCCTTCGACTTCAACCTTCAATATTTTGAAATTTTTTATTTCGTTTTTTGTCTTTGTTCGTATCCTCGATTACTACTATATATGAATGTCATGTAAGAATAATAGTATTCAATGGTATATTGATCAATGTGACATAAATATGGTCAACAATTCAGTTAGAACAAACTAGTGCATAAAAAATTATGTTAATATCTTTCCGACAAAAATATTAACCGACTTTTCTTACACATCTCTTGAACTAACTGAATCGTTGACCATATTTATGTCACATTTGATCAAATATATCTAGCAAAAATATCAATTGTCACAAAATTGCCCTAAAAACAAATTTCACATTTTTAATATGTGTCGTAAAATTAATAAAAACTATCAAATGGAACAAATGCCGTTATACAAACACGTGGCCCAGTAAATGAAAGTGACGGCAAATTTGTCACATCAACATGAGAAAATCAAAGTAAGCGTCCTTAAATGGCTATAATTATATGTCCGCCACATTAATCAAGTGCCGGGAAAAATGTCATAAAAATAACCGACACATTAGGAAAATGTCAAGAAAATGCCACAAATAAAACATGCGTCGCTTTTATTATGTGCCATATAATTGCCGCAAAACCTTCCCGGCGGAACAACAAAGCCGCAAAAAACATTGCCGACATCGATATTGATGACACTTAAATAACCGCCGTTTATGTGTCGGGAATGCTTTTACGGCGCTTATTTACTATTTAACGGCATTTACATTGTGCCACAAAAAGCCAAAAATGTTGTGTTTGTACCAACCAAGATGTTGGGGACTTTCTAAACAAGAATCAAATTTTTATTATAATCAGCAGCAAATTCTGATAAGTTATCCCAATCATCGCAATTCTCTCTTTTGCTTATCATTAAGAAATTGTTTCTCTTCTTAAAAATAATTATAAATATTGAAAATATGTTTAATTGAAAAACACACATATAAATGTATGATACATATAAAAGTAAGGGCCAATTATTTAAAAGGACTGATTTTCAACTTATTAGGGGTAATAGGACATTCCGAAATCTTATTTAGTTATAAGGAAATTCTAATTTTAAGAAGGAAACTTATTTATTTATAAGGACATTCTAATTTCAAGTGGATAAAGAAGAAGAAGAAGAAAAAAGAATGAAGGAAGGAAGGAAAAAAAAAAAAAGAGGAAGCGCCCAGGCTGATGTTTGTTTTTTTTTTTCTTTTTTTTAATTTTTAAATTCACCATATTTCTAAAGGTTATATATTTTGATCAAAAACTCGGATCGTCAAAAAATTTCACTAAAATTCATATTTTTCTGCCTTCTTTATTCTAAAATCAAATTTGATATTCTTTCCGACTAAATTTCATAAAATCGATTTTTTCTTCATAAATATCGACGTGACATATTGATCACCGTCATGCATTAACCACATACCCGATGCATTGACCACCGGGATCCATTAAACACCCGGATGCATTGACCGCGCGATTCATTGACTACGCACTCGATGTATTGACCGCCTCGATCCATTGTCAACATTTATCAGTGACATTTCATTGTAACGATTTATGCAATGACGTCTCATTATAACCATTTATGCAGTGATTTCTTATTGTACCAATCTATGCAGTGACGTCTTATTGTATCGAACTATGCAGTGTCGTGTTATTGTAACGATTTATGCCGTGACCTGTTATTGTAACAATTTATGCATACCTTTGGTAGTAAAAATATGACTTTAAACCAAAAAAACAAAAGAAATACAGTTATTTTACAATGTTATCGAAAATTTAAACCAACACTAATCAAATAAATCAACATTAATCAAATATTTAAAGATAACAAAGAAATAAAGTTACTTTACAAAGTTATCAAATGTGTGTATCAAGTTGTATATGCGGTGACATCAATATCATTGCATCAGTTATCTAATTGTAAATACAGTCATCAATGTCACTGCATAAGTCATCAATGTCCCTGCATCAGACATCAATGTCACTGCATAAGTCATCAATGTCACCGCATCAAACATCAATGTCACTGCATAAGTCGTCAATGTCACTGCATCAGACATCAATGTCACTGCATAATTCATCAATGTCCCTGCATCAGACATCAATGTCACTGCATAAAACCTAACAACTACATCAGTCAGCTCTGCTCTTGTTTTGCATTTCTCCAAATGTGGAGCTTTTAATATGGATAGAAGTACAAGTTTGGTGAAACTACAAAGACTCTTCACTATGACTCTTGTAATGGCCACACGTTGTTTGTGCCCTCCTGATAATTGGATTCATTGTGGAATCCCTCAATTTTTTAACACGATCTTGAATCATTTGACGATCTTGTTTAGCTTAATGTCCCTGCATCATTCATCAATGTCACTGCATCGGACATCAATGTCCCTACATCAGTCATCAATGTCCCTGCATCAGACATCAATGTCCCTGCATCAAACATCAATGTCACTACATAAGTCATCAATGTCACCGCATAAGTCATCAATGTCCTGCATCGTGATCGACATCAATGTCACCGCATAAGTCGGCAATGTCCCCGTGATCACATCAATGTCACTCCATCAAGTAGCATGTAAATCGGAAAAATATTTCTTACTTGATAGTTCTTGAGCTTACACTTCTTTGTCAAAAGGCATCAAAACCATTAAAAGCAGAGCATGCTAAGCAAATGACAAACTACATAGCACGCTTTATATTGTTTTAAGGCCTCACTAAAAAAACCAAACTATACCCCAACCCCAATGAAGAACTCCCAAATAACTTCACAAATTGATAAGCAATTCATTACCTAAACCAGTCTTAATAAACCCTCTAGCAAAGAAAAATGCTAGTGCAATCAACCAGGAATAGGATCCCCAAATGCAGAAAAAGCAAATTACCAAAGGTAAGAGTTTTAGTCAAAACACAAGCACCTAAACCCATTAATGCTACAACACCAAGAGGTAAAGGTGAGTAATAATCCCAACAATTGTAGCCAAGAAAATAGCCAAAGAATCGCCACGCGTTTCTTGAAACTCCGGCCGGGCGGGGACCACCAAAGTATAACACCGTAGCTATATAAGCTAAAAATGGCTTCATTGCTGCACCTTGCCATGGTGGTTGACTCTTCACAACCGAGCTGAGATGAATCACTCCACTGCCACGCCTCCGCCTTTACTAGCACACTTCTCCGCCTTGGATCGGAGGAATTCAGTTTAGTGATTGGTTCAGCTGATTTTAAGTTGAATTTTCCATAAAAACTCTTTCTTGAATTGAAATTTAATGACCCATTTGGTAAAACTATCCGGGTTTTGTTACAAGAAAGGGGACGAAACCGGAGGTTGACGGCTGATGTAAGGGCGAAAGACGCCATTGATGAAGAGGGAGAGATCTGTTGCCGCCGGGAAAATCCTAGCATTCATGAACGGAACCGTAGAAGGAAGCGACGGGTCTTGTAAAATAAATTAGATTGTCCTTATAACCGAATAAGTTTTTTGAGTGTCCTAAATGATCATTAAGTTTCTAGCGACGGCCTTATAACTAATAACCACTAAAAGTAATCACTATACTATATATTTCACATGCTCATCATTTACATGTGTGTATGTATATATATCAAGCATAATAAATTCGAAGTATTATACAGTTAAAATTTCCTAAAAACCCCACTTATATTTTGTTTATGGCAGGTGGCGCGCGGGAGATTTTTCCCTCCTTCATACCCAAAAGCCTTTAAAAAAAACCGACTTATATAAATACTTTAATTTTTTAATAGTGCTGAAAGAATAGTGAATATTATTAAATGATAATATAATAAAGTATTTGACATGAGATTATAACATATTTCTTCAAAAAAATGACTTATAACATAACAATTATTAGGAGATATAAATCAAAGATAATGGCAAAGAGATAAATAGAGTTGTTATTATAGTTTAAATTAAAGTTTCATTTTAAATGATATTTATCTTTAGTTTTATTTTTAAATGAATATATTTTGAATTCAGTTTTTATCTCATTTATCTGCTTTAATAACATGCTTAACGGTCGATCAAGCCTGAACAACTTTAACAATGTAATTAAGTTAACTAGACCTTAAATTGACGACCGATCAAGCTTAAGCAACAAAAAACACTGCCATCGGGACAAAGCGAACCTGAAACTGATGGTAAATTGAGCCTGGACAAACCCAAACATTGTAATGAGTTGAGTGAATATCAAATTGACAGTCGATCAAACACGATAAACCGAAACACTAAAATCATGATAACTTAACATTTAATCGGCGGTTGATGAAGCCTAATCAACCTAAACACCATAAATGGCTTAACCTGAACATAATTTTCATGATCGATCAAGCCTAGTCAACCATAAAGAATGTAACTGGGCTAACTGAACCACAAATTGACGGCAAATCAAGCCCGATCATCCTTAATCATTGTAGTTTGGTTAGATGAACTTCAATTTGAACTTTGATTATGCCCAATCAAACAGTGATACTTTAATCGAGATAGGTGAACCTCAAATTGATGGTTGATCAAGCTTAATCAACCACAAACACTGTAATTGGGTAAGCTAAACATCAAATTGGCAATCACTCATACATGATCAACCGTAAACACTCTAATTGGGTAAATTGAACCTCAAATTTACAGTTCATCAAAGCTCGATCAACCTTAACCACTGTAATAGGGTAACCTAAACATTAATTTGACAGTCGATGAAGCTCTACCAACCTCAGCAATGTAATCAAGTTAACTGAACCTTAAATCGACTATCAATGAAGTCCGAGCAACCACCACAAACACTGTAATCGAGTTAATAAAGCAATCCTTAAATTGAAAGTAGATCGAGCCTGCTCAACCCCAAACATTGTAATCGGGTTAATGAACATTAAATTGACCGTCGATCAAACTTGATCAACCCTAAAAAGCGTAATCGGGTTGACTAAACCTCATATTGACAGTCGATCAGACACGATCAACCGAAACACTGCAATTTGGTTAACATTGAACTGACGGTTGATCAACCTAAATCAAGTTTTGTAATCAAGTTTTTTTTTTAAAACTTTTTTTCTTTGAAATTTGGTTTGTATTACATATTTAAACTATTACATATTTAAACATTGAATTGACAGTCGATCAACCTAAATCAATTTTTTATTACTTTTTTCCTTGAAATTTGGTTTGTATAATTGTATTAGATATTTAAATACTACATATAATAATTGATGCTAAATACATATAGTAGTTGCACAAGGTGCATCGGTGTAGTAGTGAGCTAGACTATAATCTAATATGGAGACCAGTGTTCGAACCTCGCTAGGGGCAAATAAATAAATAAATAAATATAGTAATTGATTCACATTCTAAAAAAATAAATTACCGATTCGACTATTATGTGTCGTTTATCTTATATTATATTTTCAATCAAAAAACCGTCAAATTACCCGTTTTCTCCAATTCACCCGAACCAAGCCCATTTCACCCCCTTTTAACACCTACGACCTCTTAAAAATTAAAAAAAAACCATCAAAAGGAGTTTGCCTCCTACGAAAAAGGAAAAAAAAACAATCCTCCCACTCCCCACGTATCCATTATCACTAAACCATCAAAAGGACCCATTTCACCCCCTTTTAACACCCACGACCTCTTAAAAATTAAAAACAAAAAAACCATCAAAAGGAGTTTGCCTCCTACGAAAAATAAAATAAAATAATAATTAATCCTCCCACTCCCCACGTCCCCATTATCCAGTAAACCATCAAAAGGAGTTTGCCTCCTACGAAAGAATAAAATATTGCTTATAATGGGATTCAAACATCCAACCTAAGACTAAAAACCCAATAACTTGGCCATCCGAATTGCGGCACCCTATATTGTTTAAGACACAACATATTTTACTTAAAGATACGTTCAGTATAAAAATATTCTAGACAATCTAATGATACATACAATTTTATTTTTGTAAGTATAAATAGTATTTGTTGAACGTGGAGATACATTTATTGAATGTTTATTTTAAGTAATATGAGAGATTCTTAATTATTTATTTTTCTTTTTTTTATATGTATTTTCGTAAATATGCAATATCTTCTTGTACTGTCATTTTCTTCATTTCTTCCAACTCTTTTTCATAGTCTCTAAACTGAATACTATTAATTAAATTAACAAATAAAACGTTAAAATGAAAGTATTAATTTTAATTATTCTAATTAAACAAAAGAATGTCCTTGACAAAATGGGACAAAAGGAAACATTAATTACTCTGATTATATCTAATGATATTATTACGATCAGTCTAAAACAACAATTAACTGTAACATGATGTAACAGTGAAACATCGAATGATATTACATTTCATCAAAGGTATATAGTACCTTTGTCAAATAATATTGCATGATTCGGTGTGTCAAAATTGTTTTATTAAATCACGAGATGCATTGTGTTAGAGTGGTTGTAATAGTAATATTATTCAAAAATTAAAGATAGAGAAATAAACTAACCGGGAAATTAGTAGTGGTACTAGTACCCCAATACTTCAATGCTGCAAAACCATATGATCTAGCTACCTTTTCTTCCTTGTCTTAACCACATTATTCAACAAATTTGAGAAAAAATATGCAAATATTAAGTCACATGCATTATACAATACATATTATACATAAAAAATAACAATAAATAATTAAGAACCTCTCATATTACTTAAAATAAATATTCAATAAATGTATCACCTGTAACAAATACTATATATACATTATAAAAAAATAAAACTGTATGTATCGTTAGATTGTCTAGAATATTTTTGTACTGAACATGTCTTTAAGTAAAATATGTTGTGTCTTAAACAATATATAGTGTTGTAGCTTGGATGGCCAAGTTCTTAAAATTTTAGTCTTAGGTTGGAGGTTCAAATCTCATTAGAAGCAAATTTTTATTCTTTGTAAAAAAATGCTGATGTGGAAAGTGTTGATGATGTGTCTGGGTGACATGTCAATATCGGATGACATTGTTATTTTTTTGACCTGAAAAATGGTCCAGTCAGCAATTTCCGGCATCGAGAACTATTTTTGCAAAAAAAGACCACTTAAAGGACTAAATTGTCGCCGGAGAAAAATTAGGACCAAAATCGCAAAATGTGTCTAGTTATAGGACTAAAATTGTAATTTAGCCCAACAAACCGTATTAGCTTGACGACAAAAGGATAAGGCAAGAAGTGAGACGACCTAGCCGGCCGCCGGAACAAGGGTTAACGGATATCTTTTTCTTTTTATTTTTCCACAATTAACACAAATACATTTAATTTATAGGAGAATTAGGGCTAAGGACAGTTTTTTTGAATATTTTTTGAATAACAGGACAGCAACATATTTTTCATTGGGAGAAGGACAACTTCTATATTTTTTATAGCCCGAATGACAAAAAAAAAACATCTACGCGTCTCTTTCCCTGTAGCTGGGAACATTTTTTTTTTTCTCTTTCCTCCCACATTTTCAAACGCTCATCATGCATTGTGCCCTTGAGTGCTGATGTAACAAAGATAAGCTAAGATAGAAACCAATAGTCACGACATGTTGATGAGAATGAAGTGAACCCTAAAGTTTGAGTCGGTCTCCCAAAGATAACTTAATAATAAGAATATGAACCTTTCGTTGTAAGACTTAATTATACATTAGCTTCTTCCTCTTGCTAAGTACTTTGTACGTACCTCAATTGCATATGTTGTTTTATGTGTTTTTGGGATGAGAAGACGAACAGGTTGAACAAGTGTTGGATGACGACCTTGAGGATGACATTTGAGATGATGCCTTGCTAGATGTTTTCTTTTCTTTTGTTATCTATGATGTACTAAAATATGTTGTATTTTAATTTTCAAGACAAGTGATGTACTCTCTTTAAAACCGTTGTAAGATTAGTTGTTGTACTTTTGCTTTGGACATCGTATGTTTTAAGTTACTTCGTTGTTGTAAGTTACCTTTCTATCTTTAGTATGTTTGGAGTTTCTATTTTTAGTAGCATTTATGATGTTTTGCCGAGTCTTTTTAGCTTCCGTTTGCTAAACTCGATACGACGTAGTAGAGGCTTACGTATAATATTGAATTTATTTAATACTATAAGTACCGAACGTTTCTTTTCCGGATATGGATACGGTATCCGGGAACGGGGTGATACAGTTGGTATCAAAGCGAAGCGTCCTTTAGGCTCTCTTCCTTGAGATAAGATTTCTTTAGACCACCTAGTAACTTCCTGATACTTCAGAATGTTCGGTAACCTCCGAGATACTCGTGTTGGTAATTTGGAAGTTCTAGGGCTCAGTAAGAAGTGAGCGGTTCGGTTCAAGACATGGGTCAGACAATTGTGAGTCAATTGGAACGTGTTGATCGGTTTCAGAATCAGGTACCCCACCTCAGTATTAGTAAGTATAACCTCAAGGATCTCTTGGTTGTTATAACACCTTTGGATAGAGTAATCAAGGTTGCTAAGGTGTTACTACAAGTTGTTGGTTGTGTTGGAATCTACCGTGGCAAGAGTAATGTAACAGTTTTGAATTATACGGACCATAAAGTAATTCTTGGTATAGGTCAGTCATCCAAGAATTTGTCTACATGGATTATAAACATAAGATGGTACCTTCCGTTGAAGGATGCATCGAGTAGAAGTTTGGGTAGTGAAGTTTCAGTGGTTCAAGATGTGGTTAGGCAGTTTGGGTTTGGTGTACAAGGGTTTTAACGGTTTGGGAATCAGTAGAGTGTTGGTTCAGTGGTTAGCAAGATCAAGATCCGTTAGTGTTGCCAATGGGAATCAAGTGAAGCTTTGGTTTGGTTGGTTTTGAAAAGAAAGAGTGCTAAGGAAGGTCAACAGTTTGAGCACGTTCGAGTTTCGAGGACGAAACTCCTCTTAAGGGGGGAGGAATGTAATATCCTGACTTTTTGTAAAAGGGTATATTATATATTCTTTTATGGATTTAAGCATGATTTAAGATTAAAGAAAAAAAGAAAAAGCAAAAGGATCTATTGGGAATTTTAGGAAGTTTGGGGAATTAATGGTATTAAGTGGAAATTAATTCCTTGGAAGTTATTTACAAGAAAAAATAACCTCCTCTTTTTATTAGTGGGATACTGGGAGGTTTCCAAAAGAAAAGAATCAGAAGTTAAACGCTGGAAACTCCAACGTTAAAAGCAAAGGAAAAGGCAAAGACAGTGCTTCCCAATTCTCATCCTATTCTTGGTGCTTTTCAAAAAGGATTGAAGATTCAGAATCAGCGGGAAGAGAGGATCGTTTTGATAGCAAAGGTTCAGAGTTTTCTAAGGGTATGAATTTAGCCCTATCTATGGATTTTTCAAGGATTGATCAATCTTCAAGGCTTTGGTTACTTTGGTTCATAGTTCTTTTAGTTTAAAACTTTTGATCATCAATTAATTCAAGTTTAATTGTGATCAAATAGGTTTTAGTTGAAGTCTTCTCAAGTGCTATAGATTTCTGAAGGTTTCGGTTTGGTTTTGATTGCTTATAAGGTAAGAGGCTCTTCCTAATGTTTAATTAAGGTCTTATGTTGTTAAGGTTGTGTTTTGGGTATAATTTGTGGTGTTTTAATGCTAGAAATCATGCCTACTTGTGTTAGACAAGTATGTGATGTTTAGTTATGTAAAAGTGAGGCTTTTCTGCTGTTTTGATGTGCCTAATGGTGTTAAACTTGTTTGGGATTGAGTGGAGATCGTTTAGATGCATAAAACTGAGTTTTTAGGAGTTTCTACGGTTGGTGCGGGTGCACCAGATGCCGGTGTGGGCGCACTGAGAGGTAGGAAGTCCTTTTTTACATTCCTAGGCTTGGTGCAAGCGCACCAGAAGCCAGTGCAAGCGCACTGAGGCCAGTGCGGGCACACCAAACCTCAGTGTGGGTGCACTGGCTCAGCAGAAAACCCATGTTTGGCCAGTGCAAGATCACTGAACCCCGGTGCGGGTGCACTGCCCCTGTTTTTTATGTCTAGCTTGTTTTTAAGCCCTGAATCTAGTCTTAAATAGTTGTTTCTTGATCTAATAACATTAAATGAACTTGAACAAGCCTTGATTAAGCTTCTGATTCGTTTAGTTCCGGCACCGAATGTACTCTTCAAGGAAGTTGAAGTTCGGGACCGTCGGAAGAGTATGATTGGCTTGTGCTTTGAAGAATTAGAATTCATCAATGTCTGTGTATGTGCAAGGGCTTATCCGTGTCTGGGGGTCTAAGTAAGAGAGTATGAGTTGTGAGGGAGCTTATTTGAAAATACTTAGGCGGCTAGTTAACAACATAATAACAAACATCATTGTGTAGTTAAAAGACTAAACATCAATCCATTCTTGGTAAGGCACATATTTATATCGGCGATGTGTGGCGGTCGGACTAAGTGACTAACTCTGCTCGCCTCGACGAGGCACCAGGAGTAGAGAATATCTCTGCTTTCCTTGAAGGAGCACTAGGAGTAGAGAACTTTAACGAACGTGTATGCATACCGGAGGGATCCCGGACTATCGGTGTAACCCACCGTAGTCGGCAAGGATATCTTCGTGGTGTATTTTCATCATGCATTGTGCCCTTGAGTGTTGATGTAACAAAGATAAGCTAAGCTAGAAACCAATAGTCACGACATATTGATGAGCATGAAGTGAACCCTAGAGTTTGAGTCGGTCTCCCAAAGATAACTTAATAATAATAATATGATCCTTTCGTTTTAGACTTAATTATACATTAGCTTCTTCCTCTTGCTATGTACTTTGTACTTAACTCAATTGCATATGTTGTTTGTGTGCTTTTAGGGTGAGAAGACGAACAGGTTGAACAAGTGTTGGATGACAACCTTGAGGATAACATTTGAGATGATGCCTTGCTAGATGTTTTCTTTTCTTTAGTTATCTATGATGTACTAAAATATGTTGTATTTTAATTTTCAAGACAAGTGATGTACTCTCTTTAAAATCTTTGTAAGATTAGTTGTTGTACTTTTGCTTTGGACATCGTATGGTGTAAGTTACTTCATTGTTTTAAGTTATCTTTCTATCTTTAGTATGTTTGGAGTTTCTATTCTTAGTTTCATTTATGATATTTTACCGAGTCTTTTTAGCTTCCGTTTGCTAAACTCGATACGACGTAGTAAAGGCTTACGTATAATATTGAATATATTTAATATTATACGTGCCGAACATTTTTTCGGATAAGAACTCGGTATCCGGAACGGGACGTTACAGGTGTATTGAGATGTATAATTAAGTTGATTAAATGTCAAGTAAGTTGGTTTAGAATTGATTTTTACATCATAATTTCTCTCCAACAGCATGTATTATGAAAGGAAAAGAAAATATGAATGTGAAAAAATAGTTTTATCGAAATCAGAAAGTTAATTAAAATGCGAAATGTTCTGCTTTGTCACTAAAATCTTCCGCACCATCCAACTTTCTCCACAAGCACTTTCTCCCCAGCTTGTTCACCGTCTGCCTAGTCGCCTCGCCGTCATGGCCTTTCACTTGAACTTACAGCGGAGCGACCTCACTTCATATTGGTTATTAGCAAGGCATGGTGGTGGTGTCGCGTCACCATAATCACTACTCCTCTCAACGCCACCGATTTCAAAACATCATCCGCCGTGTAACCTTTTCTGGACAATAAATTCAGCTTATCCAACTCCGATTTCCCTGTTCTAGAAAATTTGGTTTGCCGGGAAGGAGTGAAACTCTTGATTCTCTCTCTTTCCAAAGTTTTCTCCCCAAATTTGTCACACCGCCGCAAGATGCTTCAACAAATAACTAACAACAAGCGCTGAGCTAAAGCCTCGACCACCATAATCGTCGATGCTAGCTTTTATTGGACTAACCAAATAGCTATGAAATTGAATCCCGAGAATAGTTTTTCATGGGATGTGTTGTTTTGCTCTACTCTGCATACATAATTTATCCACTTCTTAAGCTTTCACAAACATAGAATCCGATTCGAGTATTTTGTTGGAGAAATTTGAATTGAATATTAATGCTAAGAGTTGCATATAATTGTAGTAGAGTTTACTCAAAATAGGGTTTTACAACTTTTTATATATAATTGTAGTAGAGTTACTCAAAGCGGGGGTTTACAACTTTTTGTATAAAATTGTATAGTAGAGTTTACTCAAAACGGGGGTTTACAACTTTTTGTATATAAAATTATAGTAGAGTTTACTCAAAACGGGGTTTTACACTTTTGTATATAATTGTAGTAGAGTTTACTAAAACCGGGTTTACAACTTTTGTATATAATTGTATTAGAGTTTACTCAAAACGGGGTTTACAACTTTTGTATATAATTGTAGTAGAGTTTACTCAAAACAGGGGTTTACAACATTTTGCATATAGTTGTAGTAGAGTTTGCACAAAACGAGGGTTTACAACTTTTTGTATATAATTGTATAGTATCGTTTATTAATTACAACTTTTTGTATATAAATTATACTAGAGTGTACTCAAAACGTGGGTTTACAATTTTTTTTATATAATTGTGGTAGAGTTACTCAAAACGAGGGTTTACAACTTTTTTTATATAAAATTATAGTAGAGTTTACTCAAAATGGGGGGTTTACAACATTTTGTATATAATATTATAGTAGAGTTTACTCAAAAGAGGGGTTTAAAACTTTTTGTATATAATTAGAGTTTACTCAAAACAACTTTTTTTTTATATAATTGTAGTAGAGTTTACTCAAAACGGGGGTTTATAACTTTTTTTTGTATAAAATTGTCTATTAGAGTTTACTCAAAACGGGGGTTTACAACTTTGTGTATATAAAATTATAGTATAGTTTACTCAAAACGGAGGTTTATAACTTTTTTTGTATAAAATTGTATAGTAGAGTTTACTCAAAACGGGGGTTTGCAACTTTTTATATATAATCGTAGTAGAGTTTACTTAAAGCAGGGGTTTACAACTTGTTGTATATAATTGTATAGTAGAGTTTATTCAAAACAGGTGTTTACAACCTTTTGTGTATAATTGTAGTAGAGTTTACTCAAAACGGGGATTTACAACTTTTTGTATATAATTGTAATAGAGTTACTCAAAACGGTGGTTTACAACATTTTGTATATAATTGTATAGTAGAGTTTACTAAAAACGGGGGTTTGCAACTTGGGAGACGAATGCTATTACCGTGAGCACATAATCGGGGCAAAAACGTCTTAAGGACAGAGTACTGCACTCGCCTATGTCAATAAGTTTTATGTCCTATTTTATGTTTTCGTTTTTGCTTGGATTACGTGTTAAACAGCATGCTAGATTGCTATTTTCCCCAACAATCTTAAGACATTTTTATTTGTTTGATTGATGCATTGTATGCGTTCTGTTTATTAATCTACATGAATTAGAACGATGGTGTTATATTTATAATCTGCAACAATTTTTTGCTATAAGTTTGCCCGTAAATACTAGAATTCTGTTTCAAGTTGTGATTTACTCTGTAATAAGGCAAACTTAATGTTAATTCTTGAACTTACTGTGGAGGTAGTGAAACTGAACAATTTATATTTATAGATGCTAATACATATATGCATGAACTTGTGCGAGTATTGATCTGGGATTTTATGCTTCGGTTTTGGTAACCGTAAATACGGAATCGAAAGTATATGACCTTTGACTACTTTGGCTGTAAATCAATATGCTTACACATAAGGATGCCTATTATAACTACAACAAAACAGGTCTTTGACGACACTTTTTTTGCGGCATTTTAAAAACTGTCGTATATTTACCTGCACTAGTTATTAAATGCCGTGAAAGTACGACATTTCGACGACATATTGTTTTATGTCGTGAATTGCCGACAATTAACCGACGCCATTATTTATGTCACAAATTTGTGACATTTTTGTGTCGATTTAACGTTATGTCGTACAAAAAACGTCATTTTTCTGACACAACATAAAAATGTCAGAAAACTTGTGGCAACAATCTGGCAATTTGATGCTTCCAAATGCGCAATATTTCTCAAATTGTCGCATTTTATGCCCAATACAACGACAATAGTTATTGTGTGTGTGTAATTTTGATTAATGGGTCAAAAATTAAGGGTATATTTCAAAGAAAATGAATAACTTACCAATTGATAGTCAACATATTATTATATACAATATACAAACACAATACCATATAGAATAATAACTGGTCAACATATTATTATATACAATATACAAACAAAATACGATATACAATAATAAATAATTCAAAAAATAAGACAAATTGGCTGTAGAAAAAGTTGGTGCAAGCAAGACTTGAACATATAACATAAAGCTCAAAGTTACTACAACATAATAGGCCTTTGGCGACACTTTCTTTGTGGCAGTTTGACAAGTGCCGTAAATTTACCGGCGTATGTTATTAAGTGCCATGGAATCACGACATTTTCGCGACGTATCAATTTATGCCGTTAATTGCCGACAATTAGCCGGCAATCATTGTTTATGTCATGAACGTGTGACATTTTTTTGTGGCGGTTTAATGTTATGTTAGAATACGTCACTCTTTCGACACTTCGTAAATATGTCAAAAAATAATGACAACTTCCCGACATTTTAACATAATGCCCCCAAATACACGACATTTTCATGACATTATATGAAAATTCGCTATAGAAATAAAAAATGATCGGCTAACTTCAAGAAAAAGTGATTCCGGCACATGGGGATAACCCCAAGATTCACCATAAGCAGCATCATGTGGCTATTAATGCATGTTTTTATGGATAAAAGCTAACATCATCGGAGGTATGACCGTGTGATCGAACATGATTCGGGATTAAGAGAAGTATCGACCGGTGCCATCGTGGCGTCCTGTTTAAATTTAGGCTTGTGGCCAAAAAAATTTAGGCCCTTCTTAGTAAAAAAAGAATAACCAATATTTTTGCACCTAACAAGACTCAAACCCTGATAATTCAATTGGTTATATTATATTGCTCACCACTAGGTTAATACCTTGTTATTTGATAAATTATTGAAGCTTAATGTATAAATACAAAATATATATGCTATTGTATTAAAAAAAAATCGAGACCCTTAAATTCATCGATTGGGGGGTGGGGGGTGGGCTGTGGCCCCGTTGGCCAACCCAGGGGCGCCCCTGCTGCCCATATACCTTTTGAACTTCAAATGCTCAATTCGTTCTACACGCCAAAATAATTAGATTGTCTTAGAAACAATATCTCTCTATATACATGTGTGTAGAATTATTCATAAAACAAATTAATTAGTTTTTAAGTGTGAAAAAAATTACTATTAGTTAAGTGGCTCGTGCAACACCCACCCACCCCCCAGATTTTCCGAGATAATTTTAAATTATCCTTCCTTTTTTTATTTGTAAATTATCCTTCCTAATGTTAATATAAAACCCATATCACATATAATATATATCCATATTGTTATAATGCTATATACGTTATAATGTTATATACTTTGGCTCCAGTGACGTACCAATAAAACTAACTCTTTTCCATGGGTCTTGAGTTCGATTACTGTGCTTTAATTTTTCATTTCGTATTTTCGTTTTTGATGCCTCTCGTTTATTTTTTAAGCACATATCTGGCACCTTTAATATTTCTTATTTAAAGGTAAATGTTGATCTTTTAAGTTATAATACTTATCACCCTAAAAAAAAAGTTATAATACTTATCTTCTTTACCTTTTTTTTTTTTTAATTTCAGATTTTCATAAATACTATTCTTCGATTTTTTAACTATGGCT
The DNA here is from genome assembly GCA_026214975.1 of Gentiana macrophylla. NCBI lineage: Eukaryota > Viridiplantae > Streptophyta > Magnoliopsida > Gentianales > Gentianaceae > Gentiana > Gentiana macrophylla. Next base: position 82,491,674 of record CM047809.1, on the reverse strand, counting down.
TTCAACGTCCCTTTTGTTTACTTATCTTAACTTTTTAAGATAATTGATATGACAGTAAAAAAAAAAATATATATATATATATATATAATGTATTTACTACTTACTTAATCATGGTGGTTGACTTGTATTCATTTTGTTTAAATTATACGAAGCTTGTTGCAAAAAAAAATTTATACGATGCTTCCTTATTAGTTATTGTTTTGTTGTTATTCTTATCTTATTATTCCGTAGTGTTTTTTTAACACAATTTTTTTTTTAAAATTATTTTTGAAGACGAACCATACACTCTTAGTAGTACGTTTATATGCTTTGGATTATTTGCTAATATTAGTAGGTAATTATTCTGAAAATTAAGTGATATTTAAATTAAATGGTGTTTGATAACATATTCGATGACCTACTACCATTTTGATGTTACTTGAAGTTCAATTCAATTACAAATAATGGGTTGATACTTTTTGAAGTTCGATTTGATTAGTCATTTATAAAATAAAATATTTTTCAAGTGATAAAAAAAGAATATTAGTTGACCAATGACCTGAAACAAGATCTGAACCATATCAAATCACGATCGAACCGTCTGTTCATAAATGAACCGGTGGGTGACCACCCAAAACCATCAATAGGTTTTGTCAGTTTTTAAATACTATTGATATCATATCATTGAAATACAAACATGACATTATAGTAAATCATTGATCCTCTTATAAAATTTTAACCCCATTTAACCCCCTTTAATTCATGCATACTATGATTCGATGACCAAGAGCAGCTTGATGTTAATTGAAGTTAAATTCCATTATAAACACCAATTTGATATTATTTTTAGTTCGAATTGATTAATTATTTATAAAGTTGATTATATTTGAAGTGTGTGAAAAAAATAGATTATTAATTGACCAATGACTTGAACCGTGACCGAAATGAACAAATAGGTCAGTGACCAAAACTGTCACACATGCGCTTAAGTCGATTCTTGAGTATAGTAGTTGACGTTTATATCATTAAAATACATGACATTCCCCTAAAAAAAACATGACATTATAATAAATCCATTACCCCTTCATCCATTTTTATCACCCTATAATCCATATTTACTATAATTTGACGACCAAATACCATCTTAATGTTAATCTACTCTCAATTGGATTACAAACACCAACCAATATCATTTTAAATATTATTCTCTCTATTATTCATAAAATAAACTATTTTTTAAGTGTGTGAAAAAGAATATTAGTTAATCAATGATCTGAAACGTGATTTGAACTGTTTCATACCATGGTCGAACCGTACGATCTTACACTACTTATTCATGAACCAGTGGGTCACCAACCAAAACCGTCAATCTGGCGGTTCAATCAATTTTGAGGTATAGGTGATGTTTATATCATTGAACTACAAATATAATATTACACCAAGTCCCTTAAACAACTCACCCTGCTATTACACACACACCCTCTTTTATCCCTTTTAACCCATTATAATCCATACTTGCTATAATTCGATGATCAAATACCAACTTGAAGTTAATTGAAGTTCAATTCGATTACAAACCCCAAATTGATATTAATTTAAGTTTAATTCCATTAATCATTTATACTATAAATTATTTTTTAAGTGTGCCAAAATATATTAGTGACCAATGACCTTAAACGTGATCTAAGCCCATATCGAATTATGTCCGAATTGTCGGTTCATGATCCACTATTCTTGAACCAGTGGGTCACTAACCAAAACAATCAATCAAACCGTTTAAACAATTTTTAAGTATAATTGATATTTATATCATCGTAATACACATGTCAGTACAATAACATGATAGATATTTTTTTCATAAACTAAATATTTTATAATCGTTTGTATATGAGTTGCCGTACGAATTAATGTTATCGCAACGAAATGGGGTTTGACCTAAACAGATACATCATCAGTTCATGAACGAGATTCATGCAATTTTTTGGATCCATTCATCAGTTCGTGAAAGAATTCATGCAGTTCATGAACGAAATATGTCTCACGTTTTTCAGCATCATCAGAAAAATATCCTGAGTGTCCTTGGGTTTGATTCAAACAAGTCACTGTTTGAATCAAACATCCTCCATTGAATCCTGAGAGATATTTTCGTTTGATCCCTAAGTCACATATCGTGTGGGACGAAACGTCTCTTTAAAGACAGCGTTCTTACGTGCCTTGGAGTTATTCATAATCCGTCAATATCCTAAGTACTAATTTAGCCAACATAACACATTAACCCAATAATCAATTTTTAATCCCTTTTAACCCCTTATCATTTATACTTGCTCTTCTAAAAAAAACTTATACCTTCTATGTTTAATGACCAAATACCAACTATATGTTAATTGAAGTTCAATTCTATTATGACACCAAATTGATATTATATTAAGTATGATTTGATTAATTATTGATGAGATAAACCATTTTTTGAGTGTGTGAAAAAAGAATATTAGTTGACCAATGACCTAAACCGTTATCTGAACTACATCGAACCGTGGTCGAACTATCGGTTCATCAACCATCTATTCATTAACCAGTTCACTAAATTATTGAACCATGAGCCGAAGATCTGAATTGTGGTCAGATGGATGATTGTTTTGACATATGATATGGTGTGTGTGTATATATATATATACCACACATAACAAGTTATAATCGTTTTAGCCAATAGATGTGTAATAATTTTATAATAGACAACAACATTAATGTTATCAAAAATATAACAATGATAGTATTTGTTTCCTCAAAAAAAAAACAATGATAATTTTTAAAGTACATATAACGAAAAAAATTATATATATACTAATTTTATTTTTAAAGGTGACAACTATATTTTATAAGATAGGTTATTAATTTTTTGTACGCAGTAAGCATATGTTAGATCGACACCATAAAATTGTTAAGTTATACAAATTTATAAAATATATAATAAAAACACATGTTCTATTCTGAAATATGTAAAATATGTAAAATATGCTGGATAAATAGACCAAAGAATGTCGAAATATGATTTAATATTTTTTGTTTGAAATGCAGTATTAAAAAAATTGTATTTCTATGGTAATAAAAATGTCATTTAAAGAAAAAAAAAATATATATATATATATATATATATATATATATATATATATATATATATATATATATATATATATATATATATATATATATAAACGTGGGAAGCTGCTCATAGTGGGAACAATTTTTTCGCACCAAACATTTAAGATTTACGAAAACTGATTTATGAAAACTTTAAACACAATTAATTAAGTTCCATTACCAATTAAAATAAAATTTCAAATCCTGTTTGTTTTTTTTTTTTTTTTTGAGATCAAATCCTGTTTTTCAAAACCGAAAATTTCAAATCCTTAAAGATAAACATATTACTACAATTTTTTCCCCCACAAATACTACTATTTTTCTTTCAGCAAACGAGTTTTACCAAAACTGCACTGTTCTTCCCCTTAAAAAAAAATATTTATCATGATGCTCTTGAAAAAAATCCACATTTATAATAAAAGGATTTTACCAAGCGGGTTCTTTATGGTGGTTGCTTCTCAAACGATAGCTAAGATTGCAAAGGTAACGGCTCATATGAAAGGCTGGATTGCATTTTACTTCCATCAATGTAAGTTTTTTTTTAGTCTAAATTGATTTCACCTTGGATGTGGAATCGCATAAATTTTTTGTCGGTTTAAAGTTGAATCTACAAATTTTGTTTTGAAGAATTGTTGTATTTTCTCAAACATCTAGTGTTATTTTGGAATGATAAAAGGGAAGCTTTTACACTTTTTCTATGATAAAAGGTGGAAGCTTTTACCCTTTTTTTTCTGCCTCGTCCATAATATATATATATATATATATATATATATATATATATATATATATATATATATATATATATATATATATATATATGGTTTTGCCCGCCACGTGTCATGAGGCGAAGGGGGTAGGCCGTAGGCGTGACGTAGCCGCTCATGATCCTTCTTCTTCCTCTTCTTCACTGTTAATCCCCAAATTTAATTCAAATATTTAATTTTTTCAAAAAAAAAAACTTTTGATATGTTGTTCAGTGAAGAATTCTAAGAATGTTTGTAGTTGAAAGTTAAGGCTAATTCGTTGTAAATTAATTTATAAAAATTATTTACCATTTTCCTCTCTGTGTATTTTCCTTAACTATTCACCGTTGACCAAGTCAACATTTTGATTCCGACCTCCGATCGAAGATCCGTCCGGTTCATTCGTTCCAAATGGGGGGTAATTGCAAGACCTTAGTCGCTTGCACTAACGTCGCTTGGTCTTGCGTGCTTGGGGACTTGAAACCACCATGATCCAACGGTTGGTCTGAGAGAAAATCCAATTTCAATTTTCATGAACAGTATGTTGTCAACAGTCAAATTTACAGTCAAATGTCTCTCTCAACAATGACTCGTTCCATCACTATTGTACTACAGTAAAAGGTAATAATGATGAGGAAATTGAAAAAGGACAAATAAAGTGCTTTTCTCAGAAAATGGAGTAAGAAAAACTGTCATTACTGCTAATGTACCTTTCACAGAACTAGCAGCACATAAATACAAAGCATTCTCATGAATGTTATCAATAGTGCCAGTGGTTGCACCACCATATTTAACACATATTTTTTGTTGCAATATTCTTTTACAACTTGCTCTTTCGACCACACCGAATTAGCTCCTTCCTTTGTTAGCCAAAAACACCCTTCTTAAAACCCTCGAATCTATCAGTCATCTCCTCTTTAATCATAGCAATAGAGGGTTCATCAAAGATAAATGTCGAAAACATCCTGCATCTTCAAATTTTCTCGATGATGTAGCTTTAGGTTTTTTATCAACAAGTAAAACCATATAACATGAAGACACATTAATGGCTCACACACACGAAGATGAACCTTCCCTTAATATTAATTCCATACAAATTAATGTCATGTCCAAGCCTCCGATCGTAACTAGTCCCTTGACTTATATTATTCAATAGCTTACATTCACTGTGTTTTCAATTGTAAGTTTGTCATGAATTGTTAACAATCTCCTCTCGTAAAGTCTTTTACGCCTAAAAAGTTTTTATAAAATGGTGGCCTCCTAGATGGAGGCCTATAAGAATATCTAGGAGCTGTTCCAAACAGATTCCTCTTTAAACTTGCATACGCATTCCTCCTTGTGCTTGCTAGATACTCCCTCATTTTCCTGTTTGATGTTGACATAACTCAAACTTTGAACATCTACCTCGCTTCGCTTCTAATAAAATACTTACACTTCACTCGTTAAACTGCGGTTAACAAAGACGAAATTTAGCCAACCTTTGCATTAACAGAAACGGATTCCTCTGATCCATGAACAAAGGGCCTTGGCATACAAATTTCTCCCCTGTCTCTTGACAGGCCCTTAAGTGTGCCAATTGTGACGAAATCCAAAGATCTACGCACATCGCTCTTAACCCTTCCCAATTCGTGGGATATTCGTCCACATCGAATATACGTGAACCCATTTAAAACAGTTATTAAATTTAACAACGTTGTGAATAAACAGATAATAAGCCACAAATGATAACTTACATAGAATTCTTCCATGCAATGACCGAAAGACTAAAATAAATCAAAAAGTATATTTATACACGATTGCTTGCTTGCGGTGCACGCAATCCCAAATTTAATTTTATTTTTTCTAATTCCAAAAGATTCTTCTTCATATCTTCTTCAAAGTTGAAATGATCTGCACTTGCTGGCGATAAGCCCAACATCAGATTTAGAACCAATCAAGCTTTGAGATAAACAGCTTATTTGAAGATGATGGCTTGTTTGTGTTGTCACGAGATCTCGGCCTCTCCAAATGACTAAACGATGATCTGCTATCTGAAAACGCATCTCCAGGGCCACATGTAATAGCCTTGGGCTTTCCAATGTGGTCAGCTCGAGCAATGAGACAACGACTCAGAGTGGGCTTTAAAACCACGATGCCAAACATCAACATTATCCCTCATCAAAGATTTTAGACTTTATGTCAATTACTGGACCTCTAAATGCTAATTCATTGGGCCTCTTCACTGATGATAGCTTTAAAAAAGCGGCTGCAGTTATAGATTGTATAATAAAAGCCCCCCGCTTTTTAAGTTAATCATATACCCAGATCATAGCAGGTGGAGGAGACTATTCATTGCTGGGGGAGAAGATGATGAATAGTCCATATCATGTGAAGAAAATAATGATTAGGAAATTGATGAATATTTTTCTTACTCCATTTTCTGAGAAAAGCACTTTATTTGTCCTTTTTCAATTTCCTCATCATTATTTTCTTCACATGATATGGACTATTCATCATCTTCTCCCCCAGCAATGAATAGTCTCCTCCACCTGCTATGATCTGGTATATGATTAACTTAAAAGCGAGGGCTTTTATTATACAATCTATAATCTGCAACCGCCCGGCTTCAATGTTGAGTATCACAATCACCCAAATACCCAGATAATCATTTTCAGGGATAATTGTGTTAAATCAATTATTGATTAAGGATTATATGACAGATCCACTAGAACACTTTGTCCATTGTTCATCTCTCTCACCTGTAATGATTAAGGTCTAACTTAACATTAATGGACATGGGTTAATGACTAACTTAACATTAATGGTCATGGGTTAATGACTAAATTAAAATTAAGGCTCATGGGTTAATGACTAACTTAACATTAAGGCTTCAGGGGGAGTGTACAGGGTATATTTCATCATCACCCCCACCTGCAGGCCGAGCAACCGTTCATCTGGGCTATCCACCTAAAAACGCAAAAATAATGAATAGTATTTCTCAACTTCTTTACTACTTAGTTTTGTTGGGGACTTGGGGACATTTATAGTCCCTCACAAGTTGAGAAAATTAATCTGGGCCTTACACGTGGCAAAACCATATAATATTACCGGTTTGCCCGCCACGTGTCATGAGGCGAAGGGTAGGCCGTGGGCGTGACGTAGTCAGCTCATGATCCTTCTTCTTCACCGTTAATCCCCAAATTTAATTCAAATATTTAATTTTTTCAAAAAAAAAAAAACTTTTGATATGTTGTTCAGTGAAGAATTCTAAGAATGTTTGTAGTTGAAAGTTAAGGCTAATTCGTTGTAAATTAATTTATAAAAATTATTTACCATTTTCCTCTCTGTGTATTTTCATTAACTATTTACCGTTGACCAAGTCAACATTTTGATTCCGACCTCCGATCGAAGATCCGTCCCGTTCATTCGTTCCAAATGGGGGGTAATTGCAAGACCTTAGTCGCTTGCACTAACGTGATGAATAGTCTCCCCTAACGACAAAGAAAAATCGTGAATCTAAGAAGTGTTATACAATCTATAACTGCAGCCGCCGGCTCAGTGTTGGAGTACTGTCAATCACATATATACCCAGATAATCATTTTCAGGGATAATTGTGTTAAATCAATTATTGATTAAGGATTATATGACAGATCCACTAGAACACTTTGACCATTGTTCATCTCTCTCACCTGTAATGATTAAGGTCTAACTTAACATTAATGGACATGGGTTAATGACTAACTTAACATTAATGGTCATGGGTTAATGACTAAATTAAAATTAAGGCTCATGGGTTAATGACTAACTTAACATTAAGGCTTGGGGAGTGTGCAGGTATATTTCATCATCTCCCCACTGCAGCCGAGCAGCCGTTCATCTGGGCTATCCACCTAAAAACGCAAAAATAATGAATAGTATTTCTCAACTTCTTTACTACTTAGTTTTGTTGGGGACTTGGGGACATTTATAGTCCCTCACAATTTGAGAAAATTAATCTGGGCCTTACACGTGGCAAAACCATATAATATTACAAGAGGTTTTGCCCGCCACGTGTCGAGGCGAAGGGGTAGGCCGTAGGCGTGACGTAGCCGCCATGACCTTTCTTTTCATCTTCTTCAGTGTATTTACATAAATTTAATTCAATTAATTATTTTTTCAAAAAAAAAAAAAAAACTTTTGATATGTTGTTCAGTAAAGAATTCTAAGAATGTTTGTAGTTGAAAGTTAAGGATAATTCGTTGTAAATTAATTTATAAAAATTATTTACCATTTTCCTCTCTGTGTATTTTCCTTAACTATTCACCGTTGACCAAGTCAACATTTTGATTCCGACCTCCGATCGAAGATCTGTCCGGTTCATTCGTTCCAAATGGGGGGTAATTGCAAGACCTTAGTCGCTTGCACTAACGTCGCTTGGTCTTGCGTGCTTGGGGACTTGAAATCACCATGATCCAACGGTTAGTCTGAGAGAAAATCGAGTTTGAAGTTTCAATGAACAGTGTGTTGTCAACAGTCAAATTTACAGTCAAATGTCTCTCTCAACAATGACTCGTTCCATCACTATTGTACTACAGTTTAAGGTAATAATGATTAGGAAATTGATTAATATATTTCTTACTCCATTTTCTGAGAAAAGCACTTTATTTGTCCTTTTTCAATTTCCTCATCATTATTTTCTTCACATGATATGCACTATTCATCATCTTCTCCACCTGCAATGAATAGTCTCCCCTAACGACAAAGAAAAATCGTGAATCTAAGAAGTGTTATACAATCTATAAATCTGCGGCCGCCCGCCTCGGTGTTAGAGTATCTTGTCAATCATATATACCCAGATAATCATTTTCAGGGATAATTGTGTTAAATCAATTATTGATTAAGGATTATATGACAGATCCACTAGAACACTTTGTCCATTGTTCATCTCTCTCACCTGTAATGATTAAGGTCTAACTTAACATTAATGGACATGGGTTAATGACTAACTTAACATTAATGGACATGGGTTAATGGTCATGGGTTAATGACTAAATTAAAATTAAGGCTCATGGGTTAATGACTAACTTAACATTAAGGCTTCAGGGGGAGTGTACAGGGTATATTTCATCATCTCCCCACTGCGCAGGCGAGCAACCGTTCATCCGGGCTATCCACCTAAAAACGCAAAAAATAATGAATAGTATTTCTCAACTTCTTTACTACTTAGTTTTGTTGGGGACTTGGGGACATTTATAGTCCCTCACAAGTTGAGAAAATTAATCTGGGCCTTACACGTGGCAAAACCATATAATATTACCGGTTTTGCCCGCCACGTGTCATGAGGCGAAGGGTAGGCCGTGGGCGTGACGTAGCCGCCATGATGTCTCTCGTAGTTCCCCGCTTTAAATTTATGTAAATACACGTAAGAAGATGAAAAAGAAGGTCATGAGCGGCTACGTCACGCCTACGGCCTACCCTTTCGCCTCACGACACGTGGCGGGCAAAACCTCTTGTAATATTATATGGTTTTGCCACGTGTAAGGCCCAGATTAATTTTCTCAAATTGTGAGGGACTATAAATGTCCCCAAGTCCCCAACAAAACAAAGTAGTAAAGAAGTTGAGAAATACTATTCATTATTTTTGCGTTTTTAGGTGGATAGCCCAGATGAACGGTTGCTCGGCCTGCAGGTGGGGGAGATGATGAAATATACCCTGTACACTCCCCCTGAAGCCTTAATGTTAAGTTAGTCATTAACCCATGAGCCTTAATTTTGATTTAGTCATTAACCCATGACCATTAATGTTAAGTTAGTCATTAACCCATGTCCATTAATGTTAAGTTAGACCTTAATCATTTCAGTGAGAGAGATGAACAATGGTCAAAGTGTTCTAGTGGATCTTGTCATATAATCCTTAATCAATAATTGATTTAACACAATTATCCCTGAAAATGATTATCTGGGTATATATGTGATTGACAGTACTCCAACACTGAGCCGGCGGCTGCAGTTATAGATTGTATAACACTTCTTAGATTCACGATTTTTCTTTGTCGTTAGGGGAGACTATTCATTGCAGGTGGAGAAGATGATGAATAGTGCATATCATGTGAAGAAAATAATGATGAGGAAATTGAAAAAGGACAAATAAAGTGCTTTTCTCAGAAAATGGAGTAAGAAATATATTAATCAATTTCCTAATCATTATTACCTTAAACTGTAGTACAATAGTGATGGAACGAGTCATTGTTGAGAGAGACATTTGACTGTAAATTTGACTGTTGACAACACACTGTTCATTGAAACTTCAAACTCGATTTTCTCTCAGACCAACCGTTGGATCAGGGTGATTTCAAGTCCCCAAGCACGCAAGACCAAGCGACGTTAGTGCAAGCGACTAAGGTCTTGCAATTACCCCCCATTTGGAACGAATGAACCGGACGGATCTTCGATCGGAGGTCGGAATCAAAATGTTGACTTGGTCAACGGTGAATAGTTAAGGAAAATACACAGAGAGGAAAATGGTAAATAATTTTTATAAATTAATTTACAACGAATTATCCTTAACTTTCAACTACAAACATTCTTAGAATTCTTTACTGAACAACATATCAAAAGTTTTTTTTTTTGAAAAATAATTAATTGAATTAAATTTATGTAAATACACAGAAGAAGATGAAAAAGAAAGGTCATGAGCGGCTACGTCACGCCTACGGCCTACCCTCTTCGCCCCACCTGCTATGATATGGGTATATGATTAACTTAAAAAGCGGGGGGCTTTTATTATACAATCTATAACTGCAGCCGCTGGTCAAGTGTTGGAGTACTTTCAATCACCCAAATACCCAGATGATAATTTTCAGGGATAAATGAATATCTGACAGATCCACTAGAACACTTTGACCATTTGTCATCTCTCTAACCTGTAATGATTAATGTCTATCATAACCTTAATGGCCATGGGTTAATGACTAACTTAACATTAAGGATCATGGGTTAATGAATAAATTAACATTAAGGATTCAGGGGGAGACTGACTTAACATTAAGGATCATGGGTTAATGAATAACTTAACATTAAGGCTTCAGGGGGAGTGTACAGGGTATATTTCATCATCTCCCCCACCTGCAGGCCGAGCAGCCGTTCATCTGGGCTATCCAGCTAAAAACGTAAAAATAATGAATAGTATTTCTCAACTTCTTTACTACTTAGTTTTGCGGAGGGACAGAGGGACTTTTATAGTGCCCTCTGATTCTGACTTTTAATCTCAGCCTTTCACGTGGCAAAACCAAATAATATTACCGGTTTTGCCCGCCACGTGTCATGAGGCGAAGGGGGTAGGCCGTAGGCGTGACGTAGCCGCTCATGATCCTTCTTCTTCCTCTTCTTCACTGTTAATCCCCAAATTTAATTCAAATATTTAATTTTTTCAAAAAAAAAAACTTTTGATATGTTGTTCAGTGAAGAATTCTAAGAATGTTTGTAGTTGAAAGTTAAGGCTAATTCGTTGTAAATTAATTTATAAAAATTATTTACCATTTTCCTCTCTGTGTATTTTCCTTAACTATTCACCGTTGACCAAGTCAACATTTTGATTCCGACCTCCGATCGAAGATCCGTCCGGTTCATTCGCTCCAAATGGGGGTAATTGCAAGACCTTAGTCGCTTGCACTAACGCCGCTTGGTCTTGCGTGCTTGGGGACTTGAAACCACCATGATCCAACGGTTGGTCCGAGAGAAAATCCAATTTCAATTTTCATGAATTATTTTTTTAAAAAAAAAAACTTTTGATATGTTGTTCAGTGAAGAATTATAAGAATGTTTGTAGTTGAAAGTTAAGGCTAATTCGTTGTAAATTAATTTATAAAAATTATTTACCATTTTCCTCTCTGTGTATTTTCCTTAACTATTCACCGTTGACCAAGTCAACATTTTGATTCCACCAAACATTTAAGATTTACGAAAACTGATTTATGAAAACTTTAAACACAATTAATTAAGTTCCATTACCAATTAAAATAAAATTTCAAATCCTGTTTGTTTTTTTTTTTTTTTTTGAGTGGATCAAATCCTGTTTTTCAAAACCGAAAATTTCAAATCCTTAAAGATAAACATATTACTACAATTTTTTCCCCCACAAATACTACTATTTTTCTTTCAGCAAACGAGTTTTACCAAAACTGCACTGTTCTTCCCTTAAAAAAATATTTATCATGATGTTCTTGAAAAAAATCCACATTTATAATAAAAGGATTTTACCAAGCGGGTTCTTTATGGTGGTTGCTTCTCAAACGATAGCTAAGATTGCAAAGGTAACGGCTCATATGAAAGGCTGGATTGCATTTTACTTCCATCAATGTAAGTTTTTTTTTAGTCTAAATTGATTTCACCTTGGATGTGGAATCGCATAAATTTTTTGTCGGTTTAAAGTTGAATCTACAAATTTTGGTTTGAAGAATTGTTGTATTTTCTCAAACATCTAGTGTTATTTTGGAATGATAAAAAGGGGAAGCTTTTACACTTTTTTCTATGATAAAAGGTGGAAGCTTTTACCCTTTTTTTCTGCCTCGTCCATAATATATATATATATATATATATATATATATATATATATATATATATATATATATATATATATATATATATATGTTTTGCCCGCCACGTGTCATGAGGCGAAGGGGTAGGCCGTGGCGTGACGTAGCCGCCATGATCCTTCTTCTTCCTCTTCTTCACTGTTAATCCCCAAATTTAATTCAAATATTTAATTTTTTCAAAAAAAAAAAAAAAAAACTGATATGTTGTTCAGTGAAGAATTCTAAGAATGTTTGTAGTTGAAAGTTAAGGCTAATTCGTTGTAAATTAATTTATAAAAATTATTTACCATTTTCCTCTCTGTGTATTTTCCTTAACTATTCACCGTTGACCAAGTCAACATTTTGATTCCGACCTCCGATCGAAGATCCGTCCGGTTCATTCGTTCCAAATGGGGGGTAATTGCAAGACCTTAGTCGCTTGCACTAACGTCGCTTGGTCTTGCGTGCTTGGGGACTTGAAACCACCATGATCCAACGGTTGGTCTGAGAGAAAATCCAATTTCAATTTTCATGAACAGTATGTTGTCAACAGTCAAATTTACAGTCAAATGTCTCTCTCAACAATGACTCGTTCCATCACTATTGTACTACAGTAAAAGGTAATAATGATGAGGAAATTGAAAAAGGACAAATAAAGTGCTTTTCTCAGAAAATGGAGTAAGAAAAACTGTCATTACTGCTAATGTACCTTTCACAGAACTAGCAGCACATAAATACAAAGCATTCTCATGAATGTTATCAATAGTGCCAGTGGTTGCACCACCATATTTAACACATATTTTTTTGTTGCAATATTCTTTTACAACTTGCTCTTTCTGACCACCTGAATTAGCTCCTTCCTTTGTTAGCCAAAAAACACCCCTTCTTAAAACCCTGAATCTATCAGTCATCTCTCTTTAATCATAGCGATAGAGGTTCATCAAAGATAAATGTCGAAAACATCCTGCATCTTCAAATTTTCTGATGATGTAGCTTTAGGTTTTTTATCAACAAGTAAAAACCATATAACATGAAGACCTGTTAATGGCTCACACACCTGAAGATGAACCTTCCCCTTAATATTAATTCCATACAAATTAATGTCATGTCCAAGCCTCTGATCAGAACTAGTCCCTTGACTTATATTATTCAATAGCTTACATTCACCTGTGTTTTCAATTGTAAGTTTGTCATGAATTGTTAACAATCTCCTCTCAGAAAGTCTTTTCTGCCTAAAAAAAGGTTTTTTTATAAATGGTGGCCTCCTAGATGGAGGCCTATAAGAATATCTAGGAGCTGTTCCAAACAGATTCCTCTTTAAACTTGCATACGCATTCCTCCTTGTGCTTGCTAGATACTCCCTCATTTTCCTGTTTGATGTTGACATAACTCAAACTTTGAACATCTACCTCTGCTTTCTGCTTCTTAATAAAATACTTACACTTCTGCCTGTTAAACCTGCGGTTAACAGCACGAAATTTAGCCAACCTTTGCATTAACAGAAACGGATTCCTCTGATCCATGAACAAAGGGCCTTGGCATACAAATTTCTCCCCTGTCTCTTGACAGGCCCTTAAGTGTGCCAATTGTGACGAAATCCAAAGATCTACGCACATCGCTCTTAACCCTTCCCAATTCGTGGGATATTCGTCCACATCGAATATACGTGAACCCATTTAAAACAGTTATTAAATTTAACAACGTTGTGAATAAACAGATAATAAGCCACAAATGATAACTTACACAGAATTCTTCCATGCAATGACTGAAAGACTAAACAGTCAAAAAGAGTATATTTATACACAGTGCTTGCTTGCGGTGCACGCAATCCCAAATTTAATTTTATTTTTTTCTAATTCCAAAAGATTCTTCTTCATATCTTCTTCTGAAAGTTGGGCTGGATCTGCACTGCTGATAAGCCCAACACTGTATTTAGAACCAACTGTTTCAGATAAACAGTTATTTGAAGATGATGGCTTGTTTGTGTTGTCACGCAGATATCTGGGCCTCTCCAAATGACTAAACGATGATCTCGCTATCCAAAACGCATCTCCGTGGCCACATGTAATAGCCTTGGGCTTTCCAATGTGGTCACTTTCGAGCACTTGAGACAACGACTCAGAGTGGGCTTTTTAAAACCACAGTGCCAAACATCAACATTATCCCTACTGAAGATTTTAGACTTTATGTCAATTACTGGACCTCTAAATGCTAATTCATTGGGCCTCTTCACTGATGATAGCTTTAAAAAAGCGGCTGCAGTTATAGATTGTATAATAAAAGCCCCCCGCTTTTTAAGTTAATCATATACCCAGATCATAGCAGGTGGAGGAGACTATTCATTGCTGGGGGAGAAGATGATGAATAGTCCATATCATGTGAAGAAAATAATGATTAGGAAATTGATGAATATTTTTCTTACTCCATTTTCTGAGAAAAGCACTTTATTTGTCCTTTTTCAATTTCCTCATCATTCTTTTCTTCACATGATATGGACTATTCATCATCTTCTCCCCAAAGAATGAATAGTCTCTCCACCTCGCTATGATCTGTATATGATTAACTTAAAAAGCGGGGGCTTTTATTATACAATCTATAATCTGCACATACTGCTCGATGTTGAGTACTTATCAATCACCCAAATACCCGGATAATCATTTTCAGGATAAGTGTGTTAAATCAATTATTGATTAAGGATTATATGACGATCCACTAGAACACTTTGTCCATTGTTCATCTCTCTCACCAATAATGATTAAGGTCTAACTTAACATTAATGGACATGGGTTAATGACTAACTTAACATTAATGGTCATGGGTTAATGACTAAATTAAAATTAAGGCTCATGGGTTAATGACTAACTTAACATTAAGGCTTCAGGGGGAGTGTACAGGGTATATTTCATCATCACCCCCACCTGCAGGCCGAGCAACCGTTCATCTGGGCTATCCACCTAAAAACGCAAAAATAATGAATAGTATTTCTCAACTTCTTTACTACTTAGTTTTGTTGGGGACTTGGGGACATTTATAGTCCCTCACAAGTTGAGAAAATTAATCTGGGCCTTACACGTGGCAAAACCATATAATATTACCGGTTTTGCCCGCCACGTGTCATGAGGCGAAGGGGGTAGGCCGTAGGCGTGACGTAGCCGCTCATGATCCTTCTTCTTCACTGTTAATCCCCAAATTTAATTCAAATATTTAATTTTTTCAAAAAAAAAAAAACTTTTGATATGTTGTTCAGTGAAGAATTCTAAGAATGTTTGTAGTTGAAAGTTAAGGCTAATTCGTTGTAAATTAATTTATAAAAATTATTTACCATTTTCCTCTCTGTGTATTTTCATTAACTATTTACCGTTGACCAAGTCAACATTTTGATTCCGACCTCCGATCGAAGATCCGTCCCGTTCATTCGTTCCAAATGGGGGGTAATTGCAAGACCTTAGTCGCTTGCACTAACGTGATGAATAGTCTCCCCTAACGACAAAGAAAAATCGTGAATCTAAGAAGTGTTATACAATCTATAATCGCAACCGCCGCTCATTTTCGGTGTTAGTATCTCATCAATCACATATATACCCGGATAATCATTTTCAGGATAATTGTGTTAAATCAATTATTGATTAAGGATTATATGATGGATCCACTAGAAACACTTTGACCATTGTTCATCTCTCTCACCTGTAATGATTAAGGTCTAACTTAACATTAATGGACATGGGTTAATGACTAACTTAACATTAATGGTCATGGGTTAATGACTAAATTAAAATTAAGGCTCATGGGTTAATGACTAACTTAACATTAAGGCTTGAGGGGAGTGTACAGGTATATTTCATCATCTCCCCACTGCAGGCGAGCAACCGCTCATCCGGGCTATCCACCTAAAAACGCAAAAAATAATGAATAGTATTTCTCAACTTCTTTACTACTTAGTTTTGTTGGGGACTTGGGGACATTTATAGTCCCTCACAATTTGAGAAAATTAATCTGGCCCTTACACGTGGCAAAACCATATAATATTACAAGAGGTTTTGTCCGCCACGTGTCGAGGCGAAGGGGTAGGCCGTGGGCGTGACGTAGCCGCTCATGACCTTTCTTTTTCATCTTCTTCTGTGTATTTACATAAATTTAATTCAATTAATTATTTTTTTCAAAAAAAAAAAAACTTTTGATATGTTGTTCAGTAAAGAATTCTAAGAATGTTTGTAGTTGAAAGTTAAGGATAATTCGTTGTAAATTAATTTATAAAAATTATTTACCATTTTCCTCTCTCGTGTATTTTCCTTAATTCATTCACCGTTGACCAAGTCAACATTTTGATTCCGACCTCCGATCGAAGATCTGTCCGGTTCATTCGCTTCAAAATGGGGTAATTGCAAGACCTTAGTCGCTTGGTCTTGCGTGCTTGGGACTTGAAATCACCATGATCCAACGGTTAGTCCGAGAGAAAATCGAGTTTGAAGTTTCAATGAACAAAGGTGTTGTCAATAAATCAAATTTACAATCAAATGTCTCTCTCAACAATGACTCGTTCCATCACTATTGTACTACGATTTAAGGTAATAATGATTAGAAATTGATTAATATATTTCTTACTCCATTTTCTCGAGAAAAGCACTTTATTTGTCCTTTTCAATTTCCTCATCATTATTTTCTTCACATGATATGCACTATTCATCATCTTCTCCACTGCAATGAATAGTCTCCCTAACGACAAAGAAAAATCGTGAATCTAAGAAGTGTTATACAATCTATAAGCTGCGACCGCCGGCTCGGTGTTAGATCTTGTCAATCACATATATACCCGGATAATCATTTTCGGGGATAATTGTGTTAAATCAATTATTGATTAAGGATTATATGATGAGATCCACTAGAACACTTTGTCCATTGTTCATCTCTCTCACCAGTAATGATTAAGGTCTAACTTAACATTAATGGACATGGGTTAATGACTAACTTAACATTAATGGACATGGGTTAATGGTCATGGGTTAATGACTAAATTAAAATTAAGGCTCATGGGTTAATGACTAACTTAACATTAAGGCTTGAGGGAGTGTATGCAGGTATATTTCATCATCTCCCCACTGCAGCAGCGAGCAACCGTTCATCCGGGCTATCCACCTAAAAACGCAAAAATAATGAATAGTATTTCTCAACTTCTTTACTACTTAGTTTTGTTGGGGACTTGGGGACATTTATAGTCCTCACAAGTTGAAAATTGTCAATTAATCTGGTTTTACACGTGGCAAAACCATATAATATTACCGGTTTTGCCCGCCACGTGTCATGAGGCGAAGGGTAGGCCGTGGGCGTGACGTAGCCGCTCATGATGTCTCTCGTAGTTCCTGCTTTAAATTTATGTAAATACACGAAGAAGATGAAAAAGAAAGGTCATGAGCGGCTACGCCACGCCCACGGCCTACCCCTTTCGCCTCATGACACGTGGCGGGCAAAACCTCTTGTAATATTATATGGTTTTGCCACGTGTAAGGCCCAGATTAATTTTCTCAAATTGTGAGGGACTATAAATGTCCCCAAGTCCCCAACAAAACAAAGTAGTAAAGAAGTTGAGAAATACTATTCATTATTTTTATGCGTTTTAGGTGGATAGCCCAGATGAACGGTTGCTCGGCCCGCAGTGGGGGAGATGATGAAATATACCTCGTGCACACTCCCTCAAGCCTTAATGTTAAGTTAGTCATTAACCCATGAGCCTTAATTTTGATTTAGTCATTAACCCATGACCATTAATGTTAAGTTAGTCATTAACCCATGTCCATTAATGTTAAGTTAGACCTTAATCATTTCAGTGTGAGAGATGAACAATGGTCAAAGTGTTCTAGTGGATCTGTCATATAATCCTTAATCAATAATTGATTTAACACAATTATCCTCAAAATGATTATCTGGGTATATATGTGATTGACAAGATCTAACACCGAGCGGGCGGCCGCATTATAGATTGTATAACACTTCTTAGATTCACGATTTTTCTTTGTCGTTAGGGAGACTATTCATTGCAGGTGGGAGAAGATGATGAATAGTGCATATCATGTGAAGAAAATAATGATGAGGAAATTGAAAAAGGACAAATAAAGTGCTTTTCTCAGAAAATGGAGTAAGAAATATATTAATCAATTTCCTAATCATTATTACCTTAAACTGTAGTACAATAGTGATGGAACGAGTCATTGTTGAGAGAGACATTTGACTGTAAATTTGACTGTTGACAACACACTGTTCATTGAAACTTCAAACTCGATTTTCTCTCAGACCAACCGTTGGATCAGGGTGATTTCAAGTCCCCAAGCACGCAAGACCAAGCGACGTTAGTGCAAGCGACTAAGGTCTTGCAATTACCCCCCATTTGGAACGAATGAACCGGACGGATCTTCGATCGGAGGTCGGAATCAAAATGTTGACTTGGTCAACGGTGAATAGTTAAGGAAAATACACAGAGAGGAAAATGGTAAATAATTTTTATAAATTAATTTACAACGAATTATCCTTAACTTTCAACTACAAACATTCTTAGAATTCTTTCTCGAACAACATATCAAAAGTTTTTTTTTTTTTTTTGAAAAATAATTAATTGAATTAAATTTATGTAAATACACAGAAGAAGATGAAAAAGAAAGGTCATGAGCGGCTACGTCACGCCTACGGCCTACCCCCTTCGCCCCACCTGCTATGATATGGGTATATGATTAACTTAAAAAGCGGGGGGCTTTTATTATACAATCTATAATCGCAGCTACGGGGTCAAGTGTTGGAGTACTTTCAATCACCCAAATACCCGGATGATAATTTTCGTGGATAAATGAATATCCTGATGGATCCACTGTAACACTTTGACCATTTGTCATCTCTCTAACCTGTAATGATTAATGTCTATCATAACCTTAATGGCCATGGGTTAATGACTAACTTAACATTAAGGATCATGGGTTAATGAATAAATTAACATTAAGGATTCAGGGGGAGACTGACTTAACATTAAGGATCATGGGTTAATGAATAACTTAACATTAAGGCTTCAGGGGGAGTGTACAGGGTATATTTCATCATCTCCCCACTGCGAGCCGAGCCGTTCATCCGGGCTATCCAAATTTAAAAACGTAAAAATAATGAATAGTATTTCTCAACTTCTTTACTACTTAGTTTTGCGGAGGGACAGAGGGACTTTTATAGTGCCCTCTGATTCTGACTTTTAATCTCAGCCTTTCACGTGGCAAAACCAAATAATATTACCGGTTTTGCCCGCCACGTGTCATGAGGCGAAGGGGGTAGGCCGTAGGCGTGACGTAGCCGCTCATGATCCTTCTTCTTCCTCTTCTTCACTGTTAATCCCCAAATTTAATTCAAATATTTAATTTTTTCAAAAAAAAAAACTTTTGATATGTTGTTCAGTGAAGAATTCTAAGAATGTTTGTAGTTGAAAGTTAAGGCTAATTCGTTGTAAATTAATTTATAAAAATTATTTACCATTTTCCTCTCTGTATTTTTTCTTAATTATTCACCGTTGACCAAGTCAACATTTTGATTCCGACCTCCGATCGAAGATCCGTCCGGTTCATTCGTTCCAAATGGGGGGTAATTGCAAGACCTTAGTCGCTTGCACTAACGTCGCTTGGTCTTGCGTGCTTGGGGACTTGAAACCACCATGATCCAACGGTTGGTCTGAGAGAAAATCCAATTTCAATTTTCATGAATTATTTTTTTAAAAAAAAAAACTTTTGATATGTTGTTCAGTGAAGAATTATAAGAATGTTTGTAGTTGAAAGTTAAGGCTAATTCGTTGTAAATTAATTTATAAAAATTATTTACCATTTTCCTCTCTGTGTATTTTCCTTAACTATTCACCGTTGACCAAGTCAACATTTTGATTCCACCAAACATTTAAGATTTACGAAAACTGATTTATGAAAACTTTAAACACAATTAATTAAGTTCCATTACCAATTAAAATAAAATTTCAAATCCTGTTTGTTTTTTTTTTTTTTTTTTTTGAGTGGATCAAATCCTGTTTTTCAAAACCGAAAATTTCAAATCCTTAAAGATAAACATATTACTACAATTTTTTCCCCCACAAATACTACTATTTTTCTTTCAGCAAACGAGTTTTACCAAAACTGCACTGTTCTTCCCCTTAAAAAAAAATATTTATCATGATGTTCTTGAAAAAAATCCACATTTATAATAAAAGGATTTTACCAAGCGGGTTCTTTATGGTGGTTGCTTCTCAAACGATAGCTAAGATTGCAAAGGTAACGGCTCATATGAAAGGCTGGATTGCATTTTACTTCCATCAATGTAAGTTTTTTTAGTCTAAATTGATTTCACCTTGGATGTGGAATCGCATAAATTTTTGTCGGTTTAAAGTTGAATCTACAAATTTTGGTTTGAAGAATTGTTGTATTTTCTCAAACATCTAGTGTTATTTTGGAATGATAAAAGGGGAAGCTTTTACACTTTTTTTCT
This sequence comes from Gentiana macrophylla, assembly GCA_026214975.1. NCBI lineage: Eukaryota > Viridiplantae > Streptophyta > Magnoliopsida > Gentianales > Gentianaceae > Gentiana > Gentiana macrophylla. Next base: position 82,470,789 of record CM047809.1, on the reverse strand, counting down.
ATGATAAAAGGTGGAAGCTTTTACCCTTTTTTTCTGCCTCGTCCATAATATATATATATATATATATATATATATATATATATATATATATATATATATATATATATATATATATATATGTTTTTGCCATACGTGTCATGAGGCGAAGGGGGTAGGCCGTAGGCGTGACGTAGCCGCTCATGATCCTTCTTCTTCCTCTTCTTCACTGTTAATCCCCAAATTTAATTCAAATATTTAATTTTTTCAAAAAAAAAAAACTTTTGATATGTTGTTCAGTGAAGAATTCTAAGAATGTTTGTAGTTGAAAGTTAAGGCTAATTCGTTGTAAATTAATTTATAAAAATTATTTACCATTTTCCTCTCTGTGTATTTTCCTTAACTATTCACCGTTGACCAAGTCAACATTTTGATTCCGACCTCCGATCGAAGATCCGTCCGGTTCATTCGTTCCAAATGGGGGGTAATTGCAAGACCTTAGTCGCTTGCACTAACGTCGCTTGGTCTTGCGTGCTTGGGACTTGAAACCACCATGATCCAACGGTTGGTCCGAGAGAAAATCCAATTTCAATTTTCATGAACAAAGATGTTGTCAATAATCAAATTTACAAATCAAATATCTCTCTCAACAATGACTCGCTCCATCACTATTGTACTACAAAGAAAAGGTAATAATGATGAGGAAATTGAAAAAGGACAAATAAAGTGCTTTTCTCGAAAAATGGAGTAAGAAAAAGCGCCATTATCGCTTAATGTACCTTTCACAGAACTAGCAGCACATAAATACAAAGCATTCTCATGAATGTTATCAATAGTGCCAGTGGTTGCACCACCATATTTAACACATATTTTTCACCGGTCCGATCAATTGCTACAGTAAAAAAGTCAATTTTTGAATAGTAACCCAGGGTTTTTTCGAGTGATGTAATGATTGTGGGAGAAACAATAGTTGCTAAAGCAGAAAAGTTAAAATAAATAACGCATTTGACGCATTTACTATTGATCAACAGTGAAAAGAAACCGACATGCACTATTGTACAACAGTAAAAAGGGGAATATTCTCAATTAATTTGTTGATTAACCACGTGGGACATTTATAGTCCCTCACAATTTGAGAAAATTAATCTGGGCCTTACACGTGGCAAAACCATATAATATTACAAGAGGTTTTGCCCGCCACGTGTCATGAGGAGGCGGCGGGGTAGGCCGTAGGCGTGACGTAGCCGCCATGACCTTTCTTTTTCATCTTCTTCGTGTATTTACATAAATTTAATTCAATTAATTATTTTTTTCAAAAAAAAAAAAACTTTTGATATGTTGTTCAGTAAAGAATTCTAAGAATGTTTGTAGTTGAAAGTTAAGGATAATTCGTTGTAAATTAATTTATAAAAATTATTTACCATTTTCCTCTCTGTGTATTTTCCTTAACTATTCACCGTTGACCAAGTCAACATTTTGATTCCGACCTCCGATCAAGATCCGTCCGGTTCATTCGCTCCAAATGGGGGTAATTGCAAGACCTTAGTCGCTTGCACTAACGCCGCTTGGTCTTGCGTGCTTGGGACTTGAAATCACCATGATCCAACGGTTAGTCCGAGAGAAAATCGAGTTTGAAGTTTCAATGAACAAAGTGTTGTCAACAAATCAAATTTACAAACAAATGTCTCTCTCAACAATGACTCGCTCCATCACTATTGTACTACTGCTTTAATAATAATAATGATTAGGAAATTGATTAATATATTTCTTACTCCATTTTCTGAGAAAAGCACTTTATTTGTCCTTTTTCAATTTCCTCATCATCTGGGTATATGATTAACTTAAAAAGCGGGGGCCTTTTATTATACAATCTATAACTGCAGACGCCGCTCGCTGGTGTTGAGTATCACAATCACATATATACCTGTGATAATCATTTTCGTGATAATTGTGTTAAATCAATTATTGATTAAGGATTATATGACAGATCCACTAGAACACTTTGACCATTGTTCATCTCTCTCACCTGTAATGATTAAGGTCTAACTTAACATTAATGGACATGGGTTAATGACTAACTTAACATTAATGGTCATGGGTTAATGACTAACTTAACATTAAGGGATGTGGGTTAATGACTAACTTAACATTTAGGTTTCAGGGGGGAGTGTACAGGACATAGTTCATCATCTCCTCCACCTGCAGGCTTAGCAACTTCATCTGGGCTATCCACCTAAAAACGCAAAAATAATGAATAGTATTTCTCAACTTCTTTACTACTTGGTTTTGTTGGGGACTTGGGGACATTTATAGTCCCTCACAATTTGAGAAAATTAATCTGGGCCTTACACGTGGCAAAACCATATAATATTACAAGAGGTTTTGCCCGCCACGTGTCATGAGGCGAAGGGGGTAGGCCGTAGGCGTGACGTAGCCGCTCATGACCTTTCTTTTTCATCTTCTTCTGTGTATTTACATAAATTTAATTCAATTAATTATTTTTTTCAAAAAAAAAAAACTTTTGATATGTTGTTCAGTAAAGAATTCTAAGAATGTTTGTAGTTGAAAGTTAAGGATAATTCGTTGTAAATTAATTTATAAAAATTATTTACCATTTTCCTCTCTGTGTATTTTCCTTAACTATTCACCGTTGACCAAGTCAACATTTTGATTCCGACCTCCGATCGAAGATCCGTCCGGTTCATTTCGCTCCAAATGGGGTAATTGCAAGACCTTAGTCGCTGCACTAACGTCGCTTGGTCTTGCGTGCTTGGGGACTTGAAATCACCATGATCCAACGGTTAGTCTGAGAGAAAATTGAGTTTGAAGTTTCAATGAACAGTGTGTTGTCAACAGTCAAATTTACAGTCAAATGTCTCTCTCAACAATGACTCGTTCCATCACTATTGTACTACAGTTTAATAATAATAATGATTAGGAAATTGATTAATATATTTCTTACTCCATTTTCTGAGAAAAGCACTTTATTTGTCCTTTTTCAATTTCCTCATCATCTGGGTATATGATTAACTTAAAAAGCGGGGGGCTTTTATTATACAATCTATAACTGCAGACGCCGGCTCAGTGTTGAGTATCTTCACAATCACATATATACCCGGATAATCATTTTCGTGGATAATTGTGTTAAATCAATTATTGATTAAGGATTATATGACAGATCCACTAGAACACTTTGACCATTGTTCATCTCTCTCACCTGTAATGATTAAAGCAGAAAAGTTAAAATAAATAACGCATTTGACGCATTTACTATTGATCAACAAAGGAAAAGAAACCGACATGCACTATTGTACAACAAGAAAAGGGAATATTCTCAATTAATTTGTTGATTAACCACGTGGTAGGGACAGTTACCACGTGGGTAGGGACAACGAATACCAACCAATGAACAAATCATAAGTTTACACGTGGCAAAACCGGTAATATTATATGGTTTTGCCGCGTGTAAGGCCCATTAATTTTCAAAATTTGGGAGGGACTATAAATGTCCCCAAGTCCCCAACAAAACCATAGTAGGAAAAAACTTCTGAACTTCTATTCCCATTTTATCAATTATCTCTCCATCTCTAAAAAATAAGAACAATGCCTCGTATGCCAGCAACATACAGACTAAGGGGCTATTCAGTATTTTTAACATATCCACATTGCCCTTTAATACCTCTTTTTGTTTTAGATTATTTATTTAATTTGTTAAAAGATTTAGATATATTTTATGCGAGAGTATGTACTGAAAATCATGCAGATGGTGAACCACATCTGCACTGCCTGGTACAACTTAATAAACGGATAGATACGAGAGACATTAGATTCTTTGATATCAAAGAACCTAATGGGATACAATCGTATCACCCAAATACCCAGATAGCAAGAAGCGATGCGCATGTTGCAGATTACATCGCAAAAGGAAGGGTATTTGAGGAAAGGGGGGTTTTTAAAGATGGAAGAAAAACCCCCAAAAAAATAGAGATGAGATATGGACAACAATAATAAACGAGTCCACATCCAAATCGATTTCCTCTCAGAGTGCGTGCCGAGCAACCGCTCATCCGGGCTACTCAATTAAGGAATCTGGAATATCTTCGCAAATTCAAAATGGCCGAAATTCAACGTAATTCCAAATTTCAGATGGACAACATTTGTAAACATCCTCGTGAACTACAAGATCAAGCGGATCAAAATTTATTTATGGTAAATTATTATAATTTGCAATTGACATTGGGTAACCATATAGACAAGGATGATCTTATGTGGGCACATGAACAAACATTAATGGACGTTAATGAACGTTACTATGAAATCAGAGATGTGCTACACACTAACCGTTCTTCACCCCCACCTGCAGGACCAGATGAACAAACCGGACCGCCCCCTATCGATGATAATTGAAGGCCCAACAAGAACTGGAAAAACAGCGTGGGCTAGAAGTTTGGGCCGCCATAATTATTTTTGTGGTGGTATAGATTTTTCTTGTTATGATGTGCACGCTTTGTATAATATTGTAGACGACATTCCCTTCAATTTTTTTTCTTACAAGAAGGAATTATTAGGTGCTCAAAAGACTTTCTCAGAAACGACAAGTCTTTGTAAGAAAAAAGAGTACTGTGGGGAATACCATGTATTGTATTATGTAACCCAGATCAAAGTTACAGAATAGCAATAGATAGAGATAATAACAGGTTCTACGAATGGGCACAAGGAAATGTAATACATTTGGAAATACATGAACCTTTTTATTGAATATAAAAGAATTTTTCTTACATCAAATTAAAAGATTAACTATAAAAATACATCCTGACAGACACTGTCATTACTGCTAATGTACCTTTCACAGAACTAGCAGCACATAAATACAAAGCATTCTCATGAATGTTATCAATAGTGCCAGTGGTTGCACCACCATATTTAACACATATTTTTTTGTTGCAATATTCTTTTACAACTTGCTCTTTCTGACCACCTGAATTAGCTCCTTCCTTTGTTAGCCAAAAAACACCCTTCTTAAAACCCCAATCTATCACCATCTCCTCTTTAATCATAGCAAGAGGGTTCATCAAAGATAAATGTCGAAAACATCCTGCATCTTCAAATTTTCGATGATGTAGCTTTAGGTTTTATCAACAAGTAAAAACCATATAACATGAAGACACATTAATGGCTCACACACTCAAAGATGAACCTTCCCCTTAATATTAATTCCATACAAATTAATGTCATGTCAAGCCTCGATCGAACTAGTCCTTGACTTATATTATTCAATAGCTTACATTCACTGTGTTTTCAATTGTAAGTTTGTCATGAATTGTTAACAATCTCCTCTCGAGAAAGTCTTTTACGCCTAAAAAAGGTTTTTTATAAAAAATGTGTGGCCTCCTAGATGGAGGCCTATAAGAATATCTAGGAGTCGTTCCAAATGATTCCTCTTTAAACTTGCATACGCATTCCTCCTTGTGCTTGCTAGATACTCCTCATTTTCTGTTTGATGTTGACATAACTCAAACTTTGAACATCTACCTCTGCTTTAGCTTCTTAATAAAATACTTACACTTCTTTTGTTAACCGCACATCGCTCTTAACCCTTCCCAATTCGTGGGATATTCGTCACAATTGGCACACTTAAGGGCCTGTCAAGAGACAGGGGAGAAATTTGTATGCCAAGGCCCTTTGTTCATGGATCAGAGGAATCCGTTTCTGTTAATGCAAAGGTTGGCTAAATTTCGTCTGTTAACCGCAGGTTTAACAGGCAGAAGTGTAAGTATTTTATTAAGCAAGCGCAGCGGGTAGATGTTCAAAGTTTGAGTTATGTCAACATCAAACAGAAAATGAGGAGTATCTAGCAAGCACAAGGAGGAATGCGTATGCAAGTTTAAAGAGGAATCTGCTTTGAAATGTACGACTCTGGATATTTTATAGGCCTCCATCTAGAGGCCACCTGCTTTTTTATAAAAACCTTTTTTAGCGTAAACTTTTCGAGAGGAGATTGTTAACAATTCATGACAAACTTACAATTGAAAACACAGTGAATGTAAGCTATTGAATAATATAAGTCAAGGGACTAGTTCTCGATCGAGGCTTGACATGACATTAATTTGTATGGAATTAATATTAAGGGAAGGTTCATCTTCGTGTGTGTGAGCCATTAATGTGTCTTCATGTTATATGATTTTTACTTGTTGATAAAACCCTAAAGCTACATCATCGTAAAATATATATATATATATATATATATATATATATATATTCACTAAAAAATCTAAGCATGCTGCAATTTTCGGTCCTTTTTGTGGAAGGATTTTATATATACTGATCCCTAGAGCTAAAACCGATTTACCCCCTCTCTCTCTCTCTCCATATATATATATATATATATATATATATATATATATATATATATATATATATATATATATATATATTTTCAAAGGTTCTCAATTTTTTTATTTTCTTAGATTTATGTAGTTAAGGCATTCTTCTAAATATATGTTAATATGTTATAACGAATTTGGATGGAATTACATATCTTCTATGCATATAAAGCCTTTTAACTTAGATATTCAAAGTAATTGTGTCAAATGCTACATCTGTTTTTGATGCATCAGTGCATATATACCTATTTACCTTAAATATAAAAAACTATTATGTGTCAAATGATGCATCCTTTTTGCTGCATCGATGAATAAGTGTGACATTTTAGACAATCATGCTACTGTTGATTTGATTTTGAAGTGTTCAAACTTTCGACTAATTAAGATTTTACTCTTGGTTTGTTGTGTAGTGTGTTTGAAGTTGTACACTAATTATTATTAGTTTATGTACAAATGTATTTAAAACTCACTTTGGAAGTGTTTGATGGGATGACTACGCCATATCAATCAATTTGGTGTCTTTCTCCTTATTTGTAGCATGCCTTTGAATTTTGCAGGAACATGCTTTGAACGAATCTCTAATTCTAGAAACAAAAAAGTTGTAAGAATCTGTTGACCAAAATATAGGTATCTTTGATCAAATGTTAAACTCACTTATAGTTTTTTTTCCTGATTATTTACAAAATTTAGTGTTGGTCTTTTGCTGATAATTTATAATAAAAGAAAATTTTTATCCATTGAAGAAAAAACTTGCATACGAATAGTTTTTGTCTTGTCCTGAGGAGTTGTTTGTTTTCCTCTCCATGAATGCAGGATTGATCAAGGAAGAAGAAAAACGAACATGAGAGTTGTAAATGAAAGGTAAAATATATACGCACATCATATATATCACTATAGTTTTCTAAACGATTATACAACTTTTCATACCATCCAATTTACCTTATGCAGGACATATTCATGCTACTGAGATTGGAAGTTATTGAGATTGGATGCTTGTTCTTTTTCAGGAGGAAGATGATTTTGTCTTTCCGAAGATAGTTGTGTCTCTGAGTATTGAACTTATTAAATAAGAGCATTATAAAATCATTTTCTTTGTTCCTTTTTAAGTACATCTTATTATTGGATTGAATGTTTGAACAATTGTTCTTTGGTGTGTAGTTTTCACTTCCTTCGACTTCAACCTTCAATATTTTGAAATTTTTTTATTTCGTTTTTTGTCTTTGTTCGTATCCTGATTACTACTATATATGAATGTCATGTAAGAATAATAGTATTCAATGGTATATTGATCAATGTGACATAAATATGGTCAACAATTCAGTTAGAACAAACTAGTGCATAAAAAATTATGTTAATATCTTTCCGACAAAAATATTAACCGACTTTTCTTACACATCTCTTGAACTAACTGAATCGTTGACCATATTTATGTCACATTTGATCAAATATATCTAGCAAAAATATCAATTGTCACAAAATTGCCCTAAAAACAAATTTCACATTTTTAATATGTGTCGTAAAATTAATAAAAACTATCAAATGGAACAAATGCCGTTATACAAACACGTGGCCCAGTAAATGAAAGTGACGGCAAATTTGTCACATCAACATGAGAAAATCAAAGTAAGCGTCCTTAAATGGCTATAATTATATGTCCGCCACATTAATCAAGTGCCGGGAAAAATGTCATAAAAAATAACCGACACATTAGGAAAATGTCAGCAAAATGCCACAAATAAAACATGCGTCGCTTTTTATTATGTGCCATATAATTGCCGCAAAACCTTCCCGGCGGAACAACAAACTGCCGCAAAACATTGCCGACATCAGTATTGATGACACTTAAATAACCGCCGTTTTATGTGTCGGGAATGCTTTTTACGGCGCTTATTTACTATTTAACGGCATTTACATTGTGCCACAAAAAGCCAAAAATGTTGTATTTGTACCAACCAAGATGTTGGGGACTTTCTAAACAAGAATCAAATTTTTATTATAATCAGCAGCAAATTCTGATAAGTTATCCCAATCATCGCAATTCTCTCTTTTTGCTTATCATTAAGAAATTGTTTCTCTTCTTAAAAATAATTATAAATATTGAAAATATGTTTAATTGAAAAACACACATATAAATGTATGATACATATAAAAGTAAGGGCCAATTATTTAAAAGGACTGATTTTCAACTTATTAGGGGTAATAGGACATTCCGAAATCTTATTTAGTTATAAGGAAATTCTAATTTTAAGAAGGAAACTTATTTATTTATAAGGACATTCTAATTTCAAGTGGATAAAGAAGAAGAAGAAGAAAAAAGAATGAAGGAAGGAAGGAAAAAAAAAAAAAAAAGAGGAAGCGCCCAGGCTGATGTTTGTTTTTTTTTTTTTTTTTTTTTTTTTTAATTTTTAAATTCACCATATTTCTAAAGGTTATATATTTTGATCTAAAACTCGGATCGTCAAAAAAATTTCACTAAAATTCATATTTTTCTGTCTTCTTTATTCTAAAATCAAATTTGATATTCTTTCCGACTAAATTTCATAAAATCGATTTTTTCTTCATAAATATCGACGTGACATATTGATCACCGTCATGCATTAACCACATACCCCGATGCATTGACCACCGGGATCCATTAAACACCCAGATGCATTGACCGCCGCGATTCATTGACTACGTACCCTGATGTATTGACCGCCTCGATCCATTGTCAACATTTATCAGTGACATTTCATTGTAACGATTTATGCAATGACGTCTCATTATAACCATTTATGCAGTGATTTCTTATTGTACCAATCTATGCAGTGACGTCTTATTGTATCGAACTATGCAGTGTCGTGTTATTGTAACGATTTATGCCGTGACCTGTTATTGTAACAATTTATGCATACCTTTGGTTGTAAAAATATGACTTTAAACCAAAAAAACAAAAGAAATACAATTATTTTACAATGTTATCGAAAATTTAAACCAACACTAATCAAATAAATCAACATTAATCAAATATTTAAAGATAACAAAGAAATAAAGTTACTTTACAAAGTTATCAAATGTGTGTATCAAGTTGTATATGCGGTGACATCAATATCATTGCATCAGTTATCTAATTGTAAATACAATCATCAATGTCACCGCATAAGTCATCAATTTCCACGCATCGAGACATCAATGTCAACTGCGATAAGTCATCAATGTCACCGCATCAAACATCAATGTCACCGCGATAAGTCGCCAATGTCACCGATCGAGACATCAATGTCACCGCGATAATTCATCAATGTCCTGCATCGACATCAATGTCACCGCATAAAACCTAACAACTACATCGATCACTCTGCTCTTGTTTTGCATTTCTCCAAATGTGGAGCTTTTAATATGGATAGAAGTACAAGTTTGGTGAAACTACAAAGACTCTTCACTATGACTTTGTAATGGCCACACGTTGTTTGTGCCCTCCTCGATAATTGGATTCATTGTGGAATCCTCAATTTTTAACACGATCTTGAATCATTTGACGATCTTGTTTAGCTTAATGTCCCTGCATCATTCATCAATGTCACTGCATCGGACATCAATGTCCCTACATCAATCATCAATGTCCCTGCATCAGACATCAATGTCCCTGCATCAAACATCAATGTCACTACATAAGTCATCAATGTCACTGCATAAGTCATCAATGTCCCTGCATCAGACATCAATGTCACTGCATAAGTCAGCAATGTCCCTGCATCAGTCATCAATGTCACTCCATCAAGTAGCATGTAAATCAGAAAAATATTTCTTACTTCGATAGTTCTTGAGCTTACACTTCTTTGTCAAAAGGCATCAAAACCATTAAAAACAGAGCATGCTAAGCAAATGACAAACTACATAGCACGTTTTATATTGTTTTAAGGCCTCACTAAAAACCAAACTATACCCCAACCCCAATGAAGAACTCCCAAATAACTTCACAAATTGATAAGCAATTCTGTTACCTAAACCAGTCTTAATAAACCCTCTAGCAAAGAAAAATGCTAGTGCAATCAACCAGGAATAGGATCCCCAAATGCGTAAAAGAACTGCAAAGGTAAGAGTTTTAGTCAAAACACAAGCACCTAAACCCATTAATGCTACAAACACCAAGAGGTAAAGGCCGAGTAATAATCCCAACAATTGTAGCCAAGAAAATAGCCAAAGAATCGCCACGCGTTTCTTGAAACTCCGGCCGGGCGGGGACCAACCAAAGTATAACACCGTAGCTATATAAAGCAAAAAATGGCTTCATTGTCGCACCTTGCCATGGCGGTTGACTCTTCACAACCGGAGCCGAGATGAATCACTCCTCGCCGCTTCCTCCGCTTTTACTAGCACACTTCTCCGCCGTGGATCGGAGGAATTCGATTTAGTGATTGGTTCAAATTGATTTTAAGTTGAATTTTCCATAAAAACTCTTTCTTGAATCGAAATTTAATGACCCATTTGGTAAAACTATCCGGTTTTGTTACAAGAAAGGGACGAAACCGGAGGTTGACGGTCGATGTTAGGGCGAAAGACGCCATTGATGAAGAGGAGAGATCTGTTGCCGCCGGAAAATCCTAGCATTCATGAACGGAACCGTAGGCGGCGACGGGTCTTGTAAAATAAATTAGATTGTCCTTATAACCGAATAAGTTTTTGAGTGTCCTAAATGATCATTAAGTTTCTAGCGACGGCCTTATAACTAATAACCACTAAAAGTAATCACTATACTATATATTTCACATGCTCATCATTTACATGTGTGTATGTATATATATCAAGCATAATAAATTCGAAGTATTATACAGTTAAAATTTCCTAAAAACCCCACTTATATTTTGTTTATGGCAGGTGGCGCGTGGGAGATTTTTCCCTCCTTCATACCCAAAAGCCTTTAAAAAAACCGACTTGTATAAATACTTTAATTTTTTAATAGTGCTGAAAGAATAGTGAATATTATTAAATGATAATATAATAAAGTATTTGACATGAGATTATAACATATTTCTTCAAAAAAATGACTTATAACATAACAATTATTAGGAGATATAAATCAAAGATAATGGCAAAGAGATAAATAGAGTTGTTATTATAGTTTAAATTAAAGTTTCATTTTAAATGATATTTATCTTTAGTTTTATTTTTAAATGAATATATTTTGAATTCGCTTTTATCTCATTTATCTCGCTTTAATAACATGCTTAACGGTCGATCAAGCTCGAACAACTTTAACAATGTAATTAAGTTAACTAGACCTTAAATTGACGACCGATCAAGCTTGAGCAACAAAAACACCGCCATCGGGACAAAGCGAACTCAAATCGATGGTAAATTGAGCCTGGACAAACCCAAACATTGTAATGAGAGTTGAGTGAATATCAAATTGACGAAATGATCAAACACGATAAACCGAAACACTAAAATCATGATAACTTAACATTTAATCGGCGGTTGATGAAGCCTAATCAACCTAAACACCATAAATGGCTTAACTCAACATAATTTTCATGATCGATCAAGCCTAGTCAACCATAAAGAATGTAATCAAGCTAATCGAACCACAAATTGACGGCAAATCAAGCCCGATCATCCTTAATCATTGTAGTTTGGTTAGATGAACTTCAATTTGAACTTTGATTATGCCCAATCAAACAAAGTGATACTTTAATCGAGATAGGTGAACCTCAAATTGATGGTTGATCAAGCTTAATCAACCACAAACACCGTAATTGGGTAAGCTAAACATCAAATTGGCAATCACTCATACATGATCAACCGTAAACACTCTACTTGGGTAAATTGAACCTCAAATTTACAGTTCATCAAAGCTCGATCAACCTTAACCACTGTAATAGGGTTAACTGAACATTAATTTGACAGTCGATGAAGCTCTACCAACCTCAGCAATGTAATCAAGTTAACTGAACCTTAAATCGACTATCAATGAAGCCCGAGCAACCACCACAAACACTGTAATCGAGTTAATAAAGCAATCCTTAAATTGAAAGTAGATCGAGCCTGCTCAACCCCAAACATTGTAATCGGGTTAAATGAACATTAAATTGACCGTCGATCAAACTCGATCAACCCTAAAAAGCGTAATCGGGTTGACTAAACCTCATATTGACAGTCGATCAGACACGATCAACCGAAACACTGCAATTTGGTTAACATTGAACTGACGGTTGATCAACCTAAATCAAGTTTTGTAATCAAGTTTTTTTTTTTTTAACTTTTTTTCTTTGAAATTTGGTTTGTATTACATATTTAAACTATTACATATTTAAACATTGAATTGACAGTCGATCAACCTAAATCAATTTTTTATTACTTTTTTCCTTGAAATTTGGTTTGTATAATTGTATTAGATATTTAAATACTACATATAATAATTGATGCTAAATACATATAGTAGTTGCACAAGGCCAGACGGTGTAATAGTGAATTTACTTATAATCGATATATGGCGACCAGGTGTTCGAACCTCATTGTGCAAATAAATAAATAAATAAATATAGTAATTGATTCACATTCTAAAAAAATAAATTACCGATTCGACTATTATGTGTCGTTTATCTTATATTATATTTTCAATCAAAAAACCGTCAAATTACCCGTTTTCTCCAATTCACCCGAACCAAGCCCATTTCACCCCCTTTTAACACCTACGACCTCTTAAAAATTAAAAAAAAAAAAACCATCAAAAGGAGTTTGCCTCCTACGAAAAAGGAAAAAAAAAACAATCCTCCCACTCCCCACGTATCCATTATCACTAAACCATCAAAAGGACCCATTTCACCCCCTTTTAACACCCACGACCTCTTAAAAATTAAAAACAAAAAAACCATCAAAAGGAGTTTGCCTCCTACGAAAAATAAAATAAAATAATAATTAATCCTCCCACTCCCCACGTCCCCATTATCCAGTAAACCATCAAAAGGAGTTTGCCTCCTACGAAAGAAAAAAAAATAATCCTCCCACTCCCCACGTCCCCATTATCGAGTAACCCATCATTTCACTAAAACCACCACCCTCCTCTCAACTCAATTTTCGCTGCACATCGTCCCCTCAACCTGCCCCATCATCCCCTTAACCTGCCCCTAGACCCGGCCAAATGGTGGAACCGGAACTGCCGGTTTTAAACAGTGCCGGTTTCTGCCGGTTTGAAGAATCGCCGGTTTGACGAACCGCCGGTTTGCAAAACCGGCAGTTTACTGTTCAAAACCGCCGGTTGCCGGTTTGGGCCGGTTCCGGTTTACCCCGGTTTGCTCCCGGTTCAGATCACGGTTCAGAATTTTCATAATTTTTTTTTCTTTTCATTTTCACATAATACTTATTATTTTCACTATAATAACAAATTATTATTCTTTTCACTATAATTACTAAAGCGAGAGTAATATATATTTTTTTTAAATAGTTTTCTATTCGGTTTAAAAAATAATATTAATATTGTGTTATTTTATTTATATGTAAATAATGTTATTTTAAAAAAATTGTGTTATTTTTTCAACGCTTGTACTGGTAATTCGGTTGCCTACGTATTTTTTATATGTAATCGTGTCGGATGCACAACACATATAAAAAAATCAAAGCAAATGTAGTTAATGCTATTTCATCAGTCCGAGCAACCTTTGTGAAAAAATCCGTAAAAATTCTCGATTTTAAGCTTTTTTCTTGTGCTTTGGATCGGGTACTTTCACCACCATCTAAATTGACTGACTCGGGAGTAGGAGTAGGATCCGCAGCACTAGCACCACGCCGACTCCCACCACGTCCTTGTCTTGGACGGGAAGCATTCGGAAATACATCATGATCATCATCAATGTCGTCTTCATCATTACCTTGACCTTCGTTAAGGTTGATGTTAAAATTTTCGGGTTGAGACATTATATCGTCGTAATGACTATCAAAATCATCTTTATTGTAACCTGAAGGTATGTCGAACTGAGGAATCGAAATGTGATAACCGGTGACAGGGTCTATATAATATTGGGGTCTATAGCCACCAAAGAAGATCATCCGATTCGGCACAACCGTGTGTCATCACGAAAGTAACATTTCGATTGCCTTGTGTTGATGCACCTCTTCTTGACATTGAAAAAAATCAAAATTATATATAACGGTTATAAAAAAAATTAAGTAAAGTAAATTTGATTTAAATCTAAATTACATATAATGGTTATAAAAAAAATTAATTTAACTAACCAATTTTACTTATAACTAAAACCGAATTGAAATAACGATTAAATCAGAACAATATCAAATTTCGGTCTAGTAAAGTAAATTTGATTATAAAATTGAATTTTTTTTTACATTTGTAAAAAAATTAGTTGAATAAAATACAAAACCAAATTTACTTATAACTAAAGCCGTATTGAAGTAACGATTAAATCAGAACAACTTCAAAAATCGGTATCGTAAAGTAAATTTGACTGTTGTTTTTAACAACTAAACAGACTTAATAATCAAAGAATTGAATAGATGTAAGAATTGAGTAGAAGATTTAAGAATTGAGATGTAGAGATTGGTGTAGGAATTTTTGTATGAAATGAGTGGTATTTATAGAAAAATTTTGGAAGAGTTTGGAAAAAAAAATAAAATTATATAGCCGTTGGACGGTTCCGGTTCCGGCCGGTTTCAAAAAATCCGGTTCAAACCGGCGGTTCCGGTTCCGGTTTCGGTTCCAAATATATCAAAACGACAACAAACCGGCAAATTGGCGGTTTGACAAACCGGCGGTTTGACAAACCGCCGGTTCCGGTTCAAACCACCGGTTCCGGTTAACCGTGGCCACCTCTACCTGCCCCATCATTTTGACTACCTAAATCTCCTTATTCCAGCAACTATTTTAAAATTCCAGCAACTCTATGGACGAAGACGGTTTGAATATCAAGCCGGCTGTGGATGTTGGATTGGGAACATTTTTTTTTAGCCGACACAACAATCAAGGGACGAAATGTTTCAAAAAATTAGGGATTACGCTATTCGAGTTTGTTCTTCCTTTGAGCATCTTCATTGGGCATCATGGGTATAATCCTCCTCTACCTTCACATAATTTTTGGCTTATTTGTGTATGTGCATTCGACCGATTTTGAGGGCTACGGTGGCGAGATCGTTGATATCGCTACACATGCTATCATCACTCTTCTGCTTATTCAATCCATTTTTCCGGATGAATACATTTCTTTAGGTTGTTGAACAACTGCGCCTTTCTATAAATTCAGTTTTGTTTCAATTTTTTTGTTGTTGTTTTTACTGCAGACTCACTTCATCAAAATGGATATACACTGTGAAGGTTGCAAGGAAAAAGTGAGGAAGACATTGCAGAAGATTCATGGTAAAGATTCAATCTTTATGACTTTTAAACCCTATTCCCTTTGTGGGCACTCTGTTTTTATGTTTACAGAAGTGTTTTAGCTATAAATTTGTAATTTTTATGTTCTTAATCTTTGTGTTTGATTTGTTTTATGATAGGCGTTTCTATGGATGAAGACGGTTTGAAGATCAAGCCGGCTGTGGATGTTGGATTGGGCACAATTTTTTTTAGGCGACACAACAATTAATGGACAAAATGTTTCAACAATCATCCTTATTTTTCCGGTAAGTCATTGTTCAACATATCATCAATTACATGCCTTTTTGTTAATTGATATTTTCTGCTCTGATAAATAAATGCAGGTGTAAGTTGATTTTTTATAAGTTCCAACGGCACATGATATCAAATCAAACCGTTGACATCCTTGAAAATGTGTCGTAAAGAAAAATGAAACCACAAGCTAAAGATAGGCATTATGTATGTATGCTTATAACACTAAAAAAAATGTATGAAAGTTGATTCACTAAAGCCATTGTATTGCTCAAGCACTCAATTGTGTTTTGTGCCTTTCCGTATGCTGTAGCGATGTCCTCATGTTCTCATTTTGTTCGCGGTAAGTTTTTTTTAGAGGAAAATTCAAAATATATACCTTTGGATAAAAATAGTTTGTTTTATATACCTCTATTTTTAATTCTTACAAGGATAACCCTATCAAAATATTCGGTAGGACGGGGAATTTGGCATTCAGGACGGGATATATTGTCATGAGGCCGGGTTATGTTTCATTGGGGTCGGACTAAAATAACACGTCCTGACCAACTTTTCTCACTCGGACGGGCTAAAAATTCCGTTTTATTTTTATAGCAAATCCTCTTCTTCCTCCCTCCAGATTTTCTTCTTCACCCAATTTCCTACACCAATATGCCGGATTCTTCCATACCTTTTCTTCCATTTTCACAAAATTCTTCCATAATCGAGAATTTCAAACCCATCTTATTCACCTACATTTATTCATCCGAATGTTTATTAACAATTTAAGAATGATATACGATGTTGAATCTGTTACCTTCATCAACTTGGGTTGTCTTCTCCAAAAATAAATGCTGAATTTTTTCCATCGGAGTGGATGAAGGACGGAATGGGTCTGTAAATTAGACACAAAGGGGGGAAGAATAGGGATGGAGGAAGAAGATAAGGGAAGGACAGGACACCAAAAGTTGAGATAAGAGGAAGGACGCCATGGAATTGGTAGTGAAGGAGGAAGAAGAAAACAATACAGAGAGGAAAAGTTCTGAAAAGATAATTGAAAATGATTAATCCTGTGTTTTTGTTAATAATAAAAAAAAAAAAAAAAAAAAAAAAAAAATCCAGGATGGGTTTTTTTAGCACGACCGGGTGAGAAATTTTATTGAGGACGTGTTATTTTAGTCCGACCTCAATGAAAAATAACCCGTCCTCATGACATTATACCACGTCCTGAATGCCAAATTACCCGTCCTAATGAGGGTTATGCTTGTAAAACTTAAAAATAGAGGTATACAAAAAAAACTATTTTTACCCAAATGTATATATTTTCAATTCCCCCTTTTTTTTATTACAACGTATTCCAGTTCTGCAGTTTCATTTAATCCATCCAATTCTTAACACTTTATGCAGGTAATACTCCTTTGTTTGTGGCAATTCTGGAAAAGTGTCATCCAACTGTTGTATACCTCATTCAAAATGGTGCGGGGATTGGCTGTGTAAACTATAGCGGCTTTACTGCCTTACATTTTGCCGCTCAAACAGGTTTTTCCCATAGCTTCATATGTTTTCATCTAATCAACTTTTTTTTGGGAGTGGAATATATAGTTTCGGCAGTTATTTCAGTGGATTTGCTTTATTTATTAGTGATGTGGGCTAATGAATGTTGGTACCTGTAATTACTTATAATGGTAGTTTTGATGTTATGTCATGATTATGATCAAGTCGTTTCCTATTTTGTCTTTGTAGCGATAGATGCGTCGCAAAAAAAAAAATGCAGTGTTTCTTCCTTCCTGGTTATGCAGTGTTTTGGTGGTGTTATACATCAAAGTAAAACATGATTTCAACATATAACAAATACGAGGAAAAACAACCTAAATAGGTACATAAACTTGAACCTTCAATGATTCTGGTTTTTTTTTATAATAAAAACAATATGTGATCATTGTTGTGCTTTTGAAATGATGCAGGAGTTCTATGAAATGACTGAATCGTTCGATGAAAAATAAATCTTATGATACGAACAAAGACGAGGAAAAAAACCTAAATAGGTAATTGTCTTGGCGTGTTGCCATGAGTGTTTTCATGGCAATCACGTTCTTATTGTAGATGTAGATGTAGTAATTGTTTACTGGAAAGAGGTGTAGGAGTTATATTGAGGTTTAAAGGCATGAAATGTACTCAGTGATGTTTGCTCTGTTGTAATGTACCCAATATGATTTTTTCCTAAAGTTATAATTATGTAATCATATAATATGCGTGCACTCAAGCTTTCAAACGTGGACGTGAACAACCATAAGTTTTATATATTTTTCAGTGACATTGAACATATTTATACTTTTATCTTTCATTGTAACTGGTCGATGAGTATGAAAGATTTTTTTTTTCATTTATACATTTATATTGTTAGTTTCTTTAAACACAACATTTTTTCATAACATATTATTTTTCTTCGATTTTTACTTTTCAAATTTAACGCTCACTGCAGATCGCATCGGTTTCCTACTAGTATCATATATATTAATATATACACACACTTTCTCAAGAATAAAAAAATACAAACACACACACATATATATATATATATATATATATATATATATATATATATATATATATCTTCACCCTGAATTCTCGCCTTCCCCTCCGAATCGGCTGTCGTTTTTCCTCCCAGCATTTAAACGGTTCATATTTTTTTCTTTTGGCAGTTACACGGTTTATATTGTGAATTGTTATCCCTCTTCTCGTATAATTTCGCACTCTGTGATCAAATTCTTTCTTTCATATCTACATCCAACAGAGCCGACGAAAGAAAATAAGGAGAATAAGTAGAAAATCCGTAGATTAGTTCACTGCATTTATTATAGATCTGTATGCATTTTTTTGTTAATCTGAAATAAATTTTTCCTTCGTTTAAACCTCATTGATTTCTAATTTTCTGTATCAATGTTTGTCCATTTTGTGCAGTTGTTTACTTGTATTCGAATATGGTCTTCGCCGGAAAAGTTACCCAGGCTCTTTGCCGTCTAAATGAGAAAATTTGCAATTTTACTGGGGAAAGGGGAAAGACAATGTGGTAATGAATCAATTAAACAGGCTGTTTCTGGTATGTCTAGCGAGTTCTTTATTTTGATGATTTTTTTCGTTGGGTTGTATTTATGAAGCAATTGTTATTAATTAATTTGATTGTGCTGAGTTTTGATTTCGATGAATGTGGACAATAAATTACTAATTTTTTGATAATTAATTTTGTTTCTTTGTTTTGGGAAATGGCCTTGCAAACTACGGCTAGGAAGCTATCACAATATCGGGAATGGTCATATTGAATATGTGTGTCTCCACACAAAATTACCACATAATTAATGTCTTCTGCCGATTCTTTCTTAATTTTACCCTTTCCCCATGTGATTGTGTGATACGGGAAAAATGGATTTTTAGTCCGGTAACTTTTCCATTTTTCGATTTTAGTCCGTGTTTTACTCCGGTAGGAATTTTGGTCCGTTATGTTTTAAAAACTCGGAATTTCAGTCCTTTCTCGCCGGAATGCTAATTTGGCATAGGTCCGTTATGTTTTAAAAACTCGGAATTTCAGTCCTTTCTCGCCGGAATGCTGATTTGGCATATTAATCCGGTGAGAGCTGATGATGTGGCTGCCAATTCATTAATTACGTGACATTTTTTTTTAAAGTTCTTTTAGTCCTATAACTTTCACCGTTTTTGTAAATAGTCCTCTTTTTGGGCCGGTAGCATTTTCACTCCTATAATACAGCCGAGGGGATTCGAACCCATGACCTTTGGGACATTTTCCAATCAGCTTACCATTACACTACATAGAATACATTGTTCAAACTAGAACTAACAAATATAAGTACCAAGTATTATATGTGAATAAATTCGATACATATTACGTATGTTACATACGTGCATGTGTGTGTATATATATATATATGTATGTATATATGTGTATGTATATATATAACATACATATATATATGTACATATATATATATATATATATATAGATAGATAGATAGATACATACATATATATATATATATATATATATATATATATATATATATATATATATATATATATATATTTATTTATTTATTTATATATATACGTGTGTGTGTATATATATATAGATACATGTATATATACACTATATAGATATATAAATATATACTTACGTGTATATATATATATATATATATATATATATATATATATATATATATATATTTATTTATTTATATATATATATATATGTACGTGTGTGTATATATATAGATACATGTATATATACACGTATATAGATATATAAATATATACTTACGTGTGTACATAACATATATATATATATATACACACACATGTACTTAACATACATAATATGTATCGAATTTATTCATATATAATACTTGGTACTTATATTTGTTAGTTCTAGTTCAAACAAAGTATTCTATGTAGTGTAATAGTAAGCTGATTGGAAAATGACCCAAAGGTCATGGATTCGAATTCCTTCTACTGCATTTTTATTTTCAACTCTTCAAAATGGACCCCACATGCCACGAATCAGCCACATCATATTTTATGGGTCCCACAATACACTTGGCAGCCACCTAAGCCATCTCACCGGAGCTCCGGCGATGATTAGGCAAAAAGGACTAAAAATCCAGAAAATAGGAAGTTATAGGACTGAAAATGCTACCACGCAAAAAGATGACTATTTACAAAAACGGGGAAAGTTATAGGACTAAAAATCCAATAACCCCAACTTAAAAAAAAGAAATGCCACGTAATTAATGAATTGGCAGCCACATCATCAACTCTCACTGGATTAATATGCCAAATCAGCATTCCGGCGAGAAAGGACTGAAATTCCGAGTTTTTAAAACAAATAGTGGTGGTAAATTGGTAATGTGAACAATCTTGGATTTAATTGTTTTAAGCACTACTATGTTCATAACACTCTTCTGCCTTTCATGTCAATGCTGCTTGTGCATATATAGGATGCCTTTGTTTGTTTGATGTTTTGTTTCTCAAACTTCAAATATTGGATTCTCTGATCATTCTTCTATAAAAAAAAAGTCATTTTTCATGCTATTTTTATTATCAATGTTGGATGTAGATTTTTACTACTATGCAATTCCAGTATTCATCTCTTTCTCTTGGTGCCTACACTTAGTTTAAGTTGTTTATTCAATGTAAAACATGAGCTTATTATATCTGATATGGATGGACTTGCGGTTCGATAGACATGATCATCGGTTACGTTACGTACACATGAGCTAATAAAGATATTGATCTAAAATGATGATATTGCATCCGATGCTATGTAAACAAGTTATTTATGCTACATCATGTATCCGTTGTTCCTTGTATATTTATGTCTTGCTTGATATTCCATATTGGAAATTATTGTTGGCTTCAACATGAAATCAAGGTGTATACAAGCTCGGTGATTTAAGCTATCAAGGATAAGACATTCTGCTTTGGGTTTCAAACATGCAAGCAATGTCAAAATAATGAAAGCGAGTGATCATGAAAAAGTGGTGAAGTTACTTAATGTTGATGCTCGATGTGGTTAACTGCCTGCAAGATGAAGGAAGACTATGGAGGGATCGAGTAAGCAACTAAAGCTATGAATTATCTTTGGGGTGAATTCTTCAACTTGACCAATTATTAATTTTTCATTTTCGGTAACTCTCCCAAGGGCAACTACCGTTACTCTTGAATGTAGCTAGAGAAATTTGATTTATGTTTTCTAACTCTTGAATATCAATTTGATTGAGGTATTGTTTATGTTGACCATGTCTTTTAGTGAGGTTTTTGAAATCTATGACATTGATGCCATGTTTAATACTTCAATCATATATGGGTAAATTGTGACCTAAACATGGCCCACAATTTTGTCAAGTGTGTAAGAAAGTTGGTTACTAGATCCTGATAAATGTATTATGTTTCAAAAAAATTGTCATAAAAACATAATGGACAGTTTGACTATGCACCATACAATTGTTGCAAAAAGCATGACAATAGAAACAAATGACGGTAAATTACTATTAAAAAACTGCGGCATATGGAACAAATGTAAAGTGCCATAAAAATGTGTCATTGTAAACAAACAAGTGTCAGAAATTTTCCAGAAAGAAAGTGCAAAGTGACGGAAAAACCGCCATAAAAGAAATTCGACACATTAAGAATGTGTCGACAAGGTGCCGCAAAGAAAATCCAACAC
Source organism: Gentiana macrophylla (assembly GCA_026214975.1). Lineage (NCBI taxonomy): Eukaryota > Viridiplantae > Streptophyta > Magnoliopsida > Gentianales > Gentianaceae > Gentiana > Gentiana macrophylla. The sequence goes on along the minus strand of CM047809.1, from coordinate 82,448,621 downwards.
TTTTACTAAATGCCATATAATTGCCACAAAAGTTTCCCGACAGAACAAATAAATACCACAAACATTGCCGACGCCGGTATTCACGACACCTAAATAAACGCCATTTTATGTGTCGTGATTGTTTTTACGGCGCTTAATTCTTACTGTCCCGGCATTTGTTTTATGCCGCAAAAAGCAAAAATGTTTCACATTCTTTGAATACATGTTCTTGTTTTGAATAGTATTTGCGTTTACTGAAAAATAAGTTAACTGTACATTTGATAGAAGAAAAACACTGATTTGTTATAGTGGTCATAACATATATGTTTTCTAGTTTCAATGTTCAGTAAACATATACTTTCATGCGCATATATGCCATGCCATGCCATGTCAGAACATAAATCTCATTAAAAGTATAATTCCATGTTTATTCTGAGAAGAAATACAAACCTCTATTTGCGAATCATATCATCACACACTGCAACAACAAAGAATTCTAGAAAGTAGCGTGCAACATGTTTAGGCACGAGTAACCATATTAGTTGCAAAATCATACATTTGATGCTAACATTATTAAAGATATAGTAAAAGTTAGTGTGTGGTATATATTTAAATATAAACCAAATTTTTAGTGACATGTTGATCTTCTGCATAAAAGAAAAATAGAAGAGGCAAATGGTATCGCGGTAAACCTATTGCGGTACAACATGTTGTTGTAAAAGTGCAAGATATGCACTTGGTTTTCGGTGTTACCCGATTGCATTAATATGGGAGGAATCCCTGGGAATGGTTTATAGACACCTGTCTAAGTTATCTTTCCATTAAGTGAAAGAGATACGGAACCATTGTATTTGATTCACAGTAATATCTGTGAATTAAAGTTGTGCAAAATTAGATGTTAAAGAGTATTTACTATTTTTAGATTAATGATAGCACGAGATACTGTTATGTCTATCTGCTGAAAAGCAAAGATGAGGCACTTAAAGTTGAGAATCAATTTGGCAAACGAATTGAGAGAATTCGTAGTGATCGAGGTGGAGAGTAAGATGCACAGTTTAATGAGATTTGTTCTGGTACAAACACCATTCATTAAACCATTGCACGATACACACCTTAATCGAGTAATGGTGCATAAACGCAAGAACACGGAAAGAAACGACGAGTGTCATGTTGATTTGTTCGGATTTATCAAAAATTATGGGGGAGACATTCTCTCAACAATTGTTATTCTCAAAAGAATGCCACCATAGAATAGTGGAAAGGCTACAAGCCTACCTACGAACTCCTGGAAGTGTGGGGGTGTTTGGCAAAAGTTGAAATACCTAAGCCAAAGCATGTCAAGATAAGGGCCTGAAACAAATGATGCATATTCTTTGGATATGTAAATAATAGTAGTGTCTATCGGTTTTCTAGTGCACAAGTTAGACATTCCTGAAGTACATTTTAAAAATGTGATCACTGAGTAAAGGAATGTTGTATTTATTGAGGAGATATTTCCTTGTAAAGACAAGGAGAAAGAAGGTTCAAGTTCAATATATAGCCCTTGACCGGATGTTAAGGCATTTGAATTTTACAATTAATCTCAGAATACAGAATACAAGATATCCAGCAGTATTGGAAAAGATACTGTGATGCAAACTGGATATCTGACAGTACAGACTCAAAATCCACTAGTGGATATGTATTCACTATTGGTAGTCGTGCAGTGTCCTAGAATCCTCAAAGCAAACATGCATAGCTCGATTCACTATGGAATCGGACTTTATTGCATTGGATAAAGTTAGAGAAGAGGCAGAGTGGCTTAGGAATTTCTTAGAGGATATTCCTTGATGGCCAAAGCCAATTCCTCATATTAGCATACATTGTGATAGTATGTTGGCTATAGGACGTGCACAAAGTTGTATGTATAATGGTAAGTCTCGACATATACATCGTAGACATAATACCATTAAACAATTGATCTCTAATGGTTTGATTTTCTCGATTATATATAGTCGAAGGAGAATCTTGCGGGTCCGCTTATAAAAAGGTTTAGCTAGAGACCGGGTGTCAATTTTTCACAAACGGGATAGGACTTAAGCCTATTACGCATGTTCCCTTATAATGGCAACCCAACCATAGTGAATGGAGATCCCAAGACAATTCCTCCTATTGGCATACATTGTGATAGTATGTTGGCTATATGACATGCACAAAGTTGTATGTATAATGGTAAGTCTCGACATATACATCGTAGACATAATACCATTAAAAAATTGATCTCTAATGGTTTGATTTTCTCGATTATATAGAGTCAAAGGAGAATCTTGCCGATCCGCTTGTAAAAATGTTTAGCTAGAGACCGGGTGTCTATTTTTTGACAAACGGGATAGGACTTAAGCCTATTACGCATGTTCCCTTATAATGGCTACCCAACCACAATGAATGGAGATCCCAAGATCATGGTTCAAAAGGGACAACTAAGTTATGAGGGACAGTTAGCACTTACCCATTATGTTAGAACAAAAGTGTTGTCTGCTGAAGGGTTCAAGTTAAGCAAAAATCTTTTAATGATTCATATATCTTGGTCAAGCCAAATGGGGTATTGTAGAGTACTCTTTATAGGAGGTCACCTATGTAAGTGGAAGTGGAGCCGCTTCTGTGAGAATTTGTGGGATGAATTCCCTAACACACTTTCTGAAACCATGCATGGTTGTCCAGGGCCAAATCGGACACAACCATGAGAACCTGAAGAATGTTAGGAGATCTACTGTGTAGGCATCATTGTCTAGGCATGCACCAAAGCCTGAGCAGTTTAAGACCTAGTTCCCTGCTTAGCCGAGTATGTCCGATGGTACTCTACTACGGAAGGTTCAAGGCAGCAAACCACCTCGCCCGATGCAACGGATTTTCGCCTGTAATCTCTTCAGAGACTACATTGCATTTGCATTAATTTTCATTCATGTGAGGGATTGTTGGAGAAATTTGAAATGAATATTAATGCTAAGAGTTGCATCACTTCAGAGAAAGGTTACAAACCAAATATGGTTATAACTTTTCGATTAAAGGTTGCAACTGTTAAATGATCGGACATCTTTCTCCTATAAACTCCATCAATCTAATGAAAAAGAAAAAAAGATTTTCATATGAATTTCCTTAGACAAAATTCTTGCCAGTTGCTCTAATATACTCATCATAATACTTTGCATAAGAGTAAAGAAGAGATTTACAGAACAGGATCAGTTCGCTTTCTTCTTCTCATTGAAGTGCAACAATCCGAAGAATGTATAACTGTTGTATCTTGGGAGATGATTGCCATTACCGTGTGCACATAATCGGGGCAAAAACATCTTAAGGCATGACTGGTGTATCTTGGGAGACGAATGCCATTACCGTGTGCACATAATCAGGGCAAAACGTCTTAAGGAAAGAGTCTTTGCGCTTCGCCAAATAAGTTTTCTGTCTCTTTATGTTTTCGTTTTTGCTTGAATTATGTGTTAAACATCATGTTAGATTGCTATTTTCCCCAACATATTTTACCGTCCCTAGCCTGCCAGATAAAATTGAAGTCACCAGAGCTCAACTTCCTGGTTCGGTAATCATAAGCGTCTCGGGCATGGACGATATGCATTTGCTGATAAAAGAAGCGGAGATGAAAGCATATGGGGTGGTGGTCAATTCATTTGAGGAATTGGAGATGGATTACATTAAGGAATATCAGAAAGTGAAGAACAAGAAAGTTTGGTGTATTGGCCCTGTTTCACTTTGCAATGGAGAAACAATCGATAAGGCTGAAAGGGGACAAAAGCCGTCAATTGATGAACATGATTGCTTGGGTTCTCTAGGAATGAAGGATACAGACTCTGTAATATACATTTGTTTGGGCTTGCCCTTGGGATTGAATCCTCAGGGTGTTCATTCATATGGGTTATTAGATACAAAACAGATGAATTCGAGAAATGGCTAACGGAAGAGAATTTTGACTCTTGAGGAAAGAAATAAGGAGAAAGGACTGTTAATTCATGGCTGGGTACCACAAGTACTGATTTTATCACATCCCATGGTTAGAGGATTCTTGACTCATTGCGGATGGAACTCGACGCTTGAAGGCATATCTGCAGGTGTGCAAATGATCGCATGGCAGAATTTCGAGGAGCAGTTTTGCAATGAAGATTGTTCTGAGTGTTGGTGTAGAAATTCCTGTGAAGTTTGGAGATCAGGAAAAATTTGGGGTGCAGGTAAAGAAGGAGAAGATCATGTCGGTTATTGATTGGTTGATGGAGGAAGATGGGGCGGAAATCTCCATTGATGAATACTACAGAGCTAGAAAACTTGGAGAAATGACGAAGAAGGCCATGGATGTAGTAGGGGGTTCCTCGCACAATAACATAGCAAGTTTGATCCAAGATATCGTGGAACCGCCTAAACAATAAATGGGAAATTCAAAAATTTACACCAAGTGTTTTCTAGAACTTGAATTGCAGATTGTAATCATACCTAGATACTTCTATACAACTTTGATACTTTACAATTTTATTCAGTACATTTTCTTATTTTTGAACAAATTCTCGTGTTCGTATTGAAATTTGCAAGAGCTTTATTCTTGCATTGAGGATTTGAGTAGGTCGTCGTTAGAAGAAGGTACTGGCACTTAATATAAATCATGTTTTATTACTTCTGTGTAACCATGATTCATCGTTTTTATGTTATATCAATGCTAGGCTAGAGTTTTCGTTAAGTGTGTCATGTAGAGAGTATGTCAAACTCAGACTGGATCTGTATGTGTGATTATAAGCCACATACAAACCATGAATCCACCGGCAGCGTTGCATGATCTTGCTGTCGGCTAGCCGGATGTTGGGGCGTATTAGGCTATTATGTTTTGTTAATTCTAATTATCTTTTTAATTTTCATGTTTGGAATCTGACCAATTGTACGCATGCTTTCATAAACTATTATATAAGAGCCGCAAGTGAAAGGAATAGTAAGGACTTAAATAATTAGATTGACTTGTAGAATCACTATATGGGATGGACTGTCTCTTGAGTCATATTTTCCCCACCCATGTTGGCATCCCATAGAGTTATATGTTTCACGTTTAATTAATTATATCTAGAGTGTTAAGGTTCTTCTGTCATGCATAAATTGGAACCAAATTATGAGATTGCACCATTAATATAGTAGAATTAGGTTTATACTCTTGATCATACAAATCTGGTTACATGATAGACTATGTAGGTTATTCGATGCATGGTTTGGTTAAGTTTTAGTTGAATTGGTAATCCGTTTACTTGAATTTGTGTATTTGTTCCTTGGTAGTTTAGTTTGGCTCTTTTTACAGTGACAATTGGTCTGAGACCACTTTTTTTGTTCTATCTCTAGTTAATTAGTTTGTTTCTCCTCGTTTTCATTGGTCACTGTGGGATACGACCTTAACTTGTCGTATTATATCATGACTCCGCTTAGTCAATCTCTTCATAGTATTAATGATCAAAACGGGATCAACAGATGATCCATTCCGAAGATGAGGAAGCGTTTGATTTTAGTTTTTCAGATACGTTATCATGGCTCCTTATGGTTGAAAGCCCATTTGTGTGTGCCCAAAGTGGTCAAGTTTCATAACGATATTTTGCAAGAGGCACACCTGTCGAGGTTCGTTCATACGGGAAACTAGATGTATTATGATCTTAAGGGTCATTTCTGGTGGTGAGAGATGAAAAGAAGCGTCGCTAAGTTCATCTCAAGGTGTGCAATTTGTCAGTAGGTTAAAGCAAAGTATTAATGCCCCGTAAGGTTTCTTAAGCCATTAGAGTTACCCAACGGAAGTGGGACCATATTCATGGACTTTATCAAATGTTTGACTTGCGGACAGGGTAATGTGGATTCTTTGTGAGTTACTGTAGATTTGTTGACCAAGTTGGCCCATTTATTAGCTATCAAAAATGGTATTTCACTAGATAATCTAGCAAAGTGTTATGTCGATGAGATCATTATATGGGTATAAGAAGTTCATCCAAATTTTGGTAGAGTTTATATGAGAATATGGATACGACGGTACAATTCAATACAGACTTTCACCCGCAAACCGATGGTCAGTCAGAGCGCACAGTTCAACCTTTGGAGGACATATTGTGGGTATATGTCTTGAAGATATGTGGTAAGTTGGTACGTAATTGACCCTGGGTAATTTTTCCTAGAAAAAAATCTCACTATTGCATTGGTTTGACGTCTTTCAAACTTTTGTAGCGAAGGATGTACATATCGCATCTCTACTAGGTTGAAATTGGGGAAATGAACTTTATGGGGCCCAACGTATTCTAGAGACAATGGGTAAGGTCACTTAGGTGAGACATAGGTAGGAAAGTTTGTTTATCGTCTAACCAGGGGCGGACCCACATGGGCAAGTGTTTGGTCCATTGAAAAGGCTTTGGTTAAGTTTAGAGGGGGGTGAATAAACTTAACACTTAAAACTTTTTCGGAGTTAAGACAGACTCAGCAAGGTCAATAATCTGCTGACTATTAAGTCTAGTGAATCTGTTGCAGCGGAATATACTTAAATTAAGCCTTTATACTTGTTAAAAAATGATATTAAGTATTAAATACTCAGTAGTGAAAGTTGTGTGAGTTCAGTATCTAGTTCAACAAGTTGATATGGATAACATGCACTAAGTAAAAATGCATAAAGTAAATGCAAGAAATAAAGTAAGGCAAATTTTATAGTGGTTTCAGTGGTCCCGCTACCCACTCTTCTCCTGTGATGTTGGAGGAAATTCACTTGAGTCTTTTGAGGTTGCTCTTCTAAAAGTCCCTAAGATGTTTGTCCTTGACCAATAACTATGGCTTCATAAACTAAATACTAAGAACATGTAGGATTGCTGCTCCTAAGTACTACACTGGTCTTTGAAGGGTAGGATTGCCTCTTCACCAGCTCCACCACAAAAAAAGCTTCTTGACAATCGCCAGCGCTTCTGCTCTTCAGTTTTTCTGAAAAGAAGGGTTTGAATCAAGAAAGTGATTCGCTTCAATAAGCTTTTGATCGTGATGATAAGATCGACTTGAGATCTCCAAGTGTAGTTACTAGATGATACTTGAATGCAAAAACACTTGAAGAAATTTTGGATCAGTATGAATGCTCAGTTCAGCATGGTGTAATGCTCTTGATTGCTATAAAGTTCGGTGTGTAATCTGATTCCAGGGGTCCTCTATTTATAAGTGAAAATCTTGTGTTTGCATTTTAATTTCAAATCTAATCGTTATAGGATTTCTAATTATTCACTGACATTCCTCTCATTGCACTCTCTGCTCAGATATCGTTGTCCTTCTCGATGACATGCATCACAACCAATGGTTTGTTTCCATTTTGATTTAGCTCTGAATTACTTACAACGTTCCTTCAATCTTCACCATTGATTAACTAACTAATCCAATGCTTGATATTCATCCTTATCCATTTAATCTTCCAAAAATTATTCTTGAACGAATTAATCTGATTTATGTATACTCAGCTGATGTCTGGTTTAGGTGTCTGCTGAGGTATACATTTGGTCAGCTGACCTATGGTTTGCTGTGTTTTTTTATGAACACTCAGTTGACTACTTCTTATCTAACTTTTGATTGTGAAGTTAGAGTACACCATTTTAAGTATAACTAAGTCCCAATCATCACATTTCCTTATATGGAACTTAGACCTTCAATACAAGGTATATGTGATCAGTTTAGGCCATCACAGACTTACCTAACTTCTGATACCATATCCTTGGATTTTAAATCTTCATTACTAAGTTTGAAACCTTAGCCTTCATTACTGAGTTTGAACCCTCAGCCTTCAGTCTTTAGCAGGTCCTAGACACTCTAATGAACACCTATCATAGATAGGTCTACTGAACTAGTCAGCTGACCTCTTTACAGTGCTTGTTTGATCAACCCTATACATTCATTCTAGACATCTTTTTGTGTTTGCCCTATAACAGCTAGTCTGGAACTCATCATTAAAACTATAATATGTCCAACAATTTCCCTATTTTTAGTGATGATGCAAATACACTCCTTACAACAAAGAAAAAGGATAAAAACAATAATTACAAAACAAACTTCATTTATTTCATTAAGGTTCCAAACTTGTTCAAACATTATTACAACTAGATTCAGCATAAGATAAAAATAAATAAAGTCTACTGAACTAGTTCCTTTCTTGATCTTTCTTCTTTTTATACTCCTTGATTTCTCTATACATATCCACCATCCACTGCTTTTCAATCTTGGAGAAATCAATCCAAGTGTGTTACATCTTCCACCACTTCCAGACTTCTGCAAAGGTCATCTGGATTTCTTGCCAGTATGAATTCATTCAGAGAGTCTCATCTTCCACCTCTTCAACCTCCTCTTGCATTTCCTGTTAATCTCATAGATCCGATCCTTACTTCCCATATTTTTAGTCCTAGAAAAGAGTTCAAACCCTCCAAAAAATGTCATTTTATTAGAGCCTTCTTCTTGCATTATAAACATTTTTAAACTCTTTCAGCAGATCATCAGTTATCTCAACTCTTCCAGAAGCAGGGATTCTGAATGCAGCAATCTCAGCTTCAAATCTTCTTCGTTGATAAACCCTTGCTGCTTCTTTTGCTTATGTTGTCCTACCTTCTTCCCCCTTATTGACATCATCAATAAAACAGTGCAGTAGGGTTAAAACTCCTTCTTGAGTTGATACCAGATTATTCAGTTGTCCTTCCATAATTTCTGTTCTAGCGTCCACTGAAGTAATCCAGTCTTGTAGTGTCTGTTCCAGCAGATTCATCCTCTCTAAAAATTTAGGATCATTTGTGGCATATGATGAATTTTCAGTCATTCTATCAACCTTCTTGTGTAAATTGGTGATCTCCTCAACAATGTTCTTGTCTCTCTTGGCAGAATCCAACTTTGCTTGAGTGACTTCAAGGTGTATATCATTGCATCTAAACTGTAGATAAGTAATGTTTGATGCAGATGCTTCAGTAATGTTTTCAGCAAATTGACAAGGTCTTCAAATCTTTGTTCACTGGATCTCAGCTGACCCCTCAACTGATTGATATCTTCTCTAATAGCCCTCAATTCCGCCAAAATATGACCTGGTATAGTAGCAGCAATACCAGCCATATTCTCAGCAGACCTTTCCATGTCATCAGGTCTTGGCTGTCTTATAACTATTTCACGATTCATGTCCTATTCATAAGGTTCAGGACTTCCCTCATCCAGTGCAAGATCATCAATGGCAGCTTGTTGATCATCAATGGCTGCTTCTTTCATAGGATTATTTTCACTATCACCACAGTCAAGAAGTTGCTCTTCTGATTGTGCATTAGCAGTTTCTTCTCTGTTATCAGTAGGGGCATCTTCCTCAGCAGGTTCCATACTATTAATAGGGGATTCCTTCAATCCTAAAAGTAGTTCCAACCTTTGTCCAATCACTGTCTGAACCTCAGTAGATTGAACCACCAGTTCCGACCTTTGTTCAGTTGTTGTCTGATTTCCAACAGACTGAACCACCTCTTCAACTGTTTCTTGAATCTCTATTGGTGTGACTGATGTAGATTCAATAACAATATGCTGTTTTTCTTGTGGTATCATGGGAGTTACCAAGTTAGGCTCAGTGGGTCTGGAATTACAACTAATGGAATGGGTTGTCCAGCAGGTGCAACTACACCTAACTAACCAATTTGGCCTTCAGTAATGGCAGGAAAAATTGCTAAGTTTTCTTCCAAAACTGCTCTTTGTCTAGCAATAACATTTAGATCCACAGCAGCATTTGCCAAAGTTCCCTCAGTGTTGATTATGTCTTGGAATTGAACATATTCTTCAGATACATCATCTATCTGTTCATTCCTTGCTACTTCAGCAGAATCACATAAGTTGGCACCTCCTAGAATTGTTGTTTTGTCCAACTCAGCTTCTAGTTCAACAGCAAAAGTATCCAAAAATTCATTTTCGGGTACAGATTGTGGTGCCTCGGTTGTTAACACTTCTTCAATAACATCAGCAGCCTGCTGTCCTTCGGTAGACTGTCTTTGTTTTCTCATCATATCTTTCTTGTACAGATTATAAATTCTCAGTTACCAGATATTTAAAAGCCTATTCTTCAAAACCGGTCATCATCTCAGCAGCAGGTTTCTTTTTCTTGTAAAAACCCATCTTCTATTTCATGTACTGAGAGATTCTTTCCGAAGCAGGATCTCCTTGCTGCTTTTTCCTAGGTCTCCTGACATAGGGCATTGTTGGTTTTCTTGCAGCAGGTTGAGGCTCAGCAGATTAACCTCCAAAGGTCTCCACTAGATGAGATAAGGTTTCCTCAGCAGAGTGAAAGATGTCAGTAGGTTCTTCAGTTGTCCGAGGAATATTAGTGTCTACCACATCCATATGTTCAACACTTGCTCCCCCTTGTGTTGCATTTCCCTCAGCAGGGGTTTGTTCCTTTGTTACTTCCCTTGGGTTTTATCTTTCACAGCAGGGGTCTGCAGATAATTTTACTAGCCTTCTTAGTAGGCTCATGTACAATATCAGTAGCCACTTCAGTTGGCTCTTTCTCACCTTCCTCATCTTCTTCTATTTTATCAACTTCTTCCTTCTGGTGTCTCAAGGTTCTTAAATCCTTTCCTTTTCCATGTTTGATCCTCTTCTTAGCAACTTGTTTGATTCTTTTCAGTGGTATTTTAGGGGATTCAAATAGGGCTTGTTCAAGTGCCTCTTTGCTTGTTGCCTTTATTATTCTTGATGCACCCTTAAGTTGCTCAGTGAAGATTTGTGCAACTGTCGTCTTTACAGGCTCAGCAGGTGCAGGGGAATCTTCTTTAATGCTTGTATCAGCAGGCTTTGCCGAGTCTGCTGGTCGTTTAGACTTTTTAGGCTTCAAAATATCAGTGATCTTCCTTGTATCTATCTTGGAAGTTGCTGTTGATTTTGTAGGTTCAACAGCCTGCCTTTTCTCCGTTGGTTTTCTTGATTCAACAACTTTGGGACCAGCCTTCCTTTTTCTCCTCAATTCCAGATTTGGTTCACTTTCTTATGGTTGATCTTCTCTATCATCATCCAAACCAGGAATTGTTGAATTGGCTTTAGACTTGTATCTTGCTTCGTTGATGCTTTGAGAAGCTACATCATCAATATGCAAGTGATTCAGCAGACTTTGGACCATCAAACCCAAAGGTTTGATCTTGATAAAGAATCTAGATCCAAGATATTTGACTTCATTTTTCTCCTTGATTCTTTTCTTGATTGTCTCTCTTTCTTCAGTCATAACCTTCTCCATGTGATGTATGAAGAATCTAGCCCAATCAAATTTCATACTTCTTGAAATGATAATCATCAAATCAATCTTGGGCCTTGATAGAGTATCATAGCTTCCAACCAACCCTAGTAAATTTCCTAAAATGTATTTCCTCAGCGGCTAATATTCATAATAAATATATTTAACATTGATTCCACGTGCTGATTGTTCATCAGGATTGGTCTTGATTGATTCAACAAAGGTCATTCTGGGTAGTTGCATACTTCCCGGGTCCGTTGGGGCTCCATTTCCTTATGCAAACCCAAAAACTTCTCTTAACAAATCTGAAGAAATGAGAATATCCTTATTATGGACTGTGGTTGTAAACTCTTCTTTGTTTGGTTTTACAACCATGTTCCTCCAAAAATCACATACATTTCTGTAAGATATTGTTTTCTGTCTCATGTTTACCACATTTTCCAGACCTTATACCGCCGAATCCTTCTTCCAAGATTAATTGCAAGCTCTCCTTTTCTGGCATCTTTAACATAACCACGAACACTTTGACTCGAACCGAGATAAATATCATCATCAGACATTTTTTTTCTTGATTTTTTGAGAGAGAATAGAAGATATAGAGAAGATTATACGCAAATGCTTGAGCGTTTGAAAGAGAATGTAAAAATAATTCTCTGCATATTCTCTGATATATAAGATGTAGTGGGTATACTCTCTCTAGGCAAGTACACTTGCATTTGCACCGTCACAATGCACGAACAAGTGGAAACGAATAAGCAAATGCCGTGTGTCCCACTACATAACCCTACTAAATGTAAGAAACAAGCATGTCCTTGTAACAGCTGTAATAAATGTAAGGTTAAAACCCATTAACTTTATTTGTTGACTTTCATTAATGTCTGAATTTATCAGCAGATAGATCCTTCAGCAGGCTGATTGGTGTAGAGACTTTGCCGATATGCAAATGATATATCTAGTCTGCTGGCTGTGAGATACAACAAACTTCGTATCATTCTTCTGTATAAAGTCCGATCAACATATTTTCCTTCTTTGTCTTCATCCAATCTGATGTTTGTACCCATAGGAGTTGAAACTTTTGTGTTATTATTCATACCAAATTTCTTCAGTAACTCCTTGGTATACTTTGTTTGATGAATGAAGATTCCATCATCCATTGCTTAACTTGTATTCTTAAAATGTACTTCATTTCACCCATCATACTCATCTGAAACTTACTTTTCATGAGATTAGCAAACTTTTCACATAGTACTTCATTTTCAGAACCAAATATAATGTCATCCACATATATTTGCACCAGTAGAGTGTTGTCTCCTTCATTGATTTTGAAAAAAGTGTTATCAATGGCTCCTTTAGTAAAACCATTATTCAACAAGAATTGAGATAGAGTATCATACCAAGCTCTTGGTGCTTGTTTCAATCCACAAAGTGCCTTGTTAAGTCTCTATACTTTATCTTCTTGATCTTTAACTTCAAAGCCAGGAGGTTGTTGTACATAAACCTCTTCTTCCGAAATACCATTTAAAAATGCACTTTTTACATCCATCTGGTAAACTTTGAAGTTTTTGTGTGCACCATATGCCAAAAACAGTCTGATAGCTTCCAATCTTGCAACTGGGGCATATATCTCATCAAAGTCTATTCATTTTTCCTGTGAATAGCCCTTTGCAACTAGTCTGGCCTTATTTCTAACAATGGTACCAGATTCATCCAACTTATTTCTATAAACCCATATTGTACCAATGATATTTGCATGATCAGGCCTTTCAACTGGTATCTATACTTGGTTTATTTCAAACTAATTGAGTTCTTCTTGAAAAGAAATTATCCAATCAGGATCAGCAATTGCTTTTTCAATAGCTTTAGGTTCCAGTTGAGATAGAAAACAAGTGAACATAGCTTCTAGTTGTCTTCTAGTCTTGACACCTTGCTGTACATCACCAATTACTTGTTCAGCAGGGTGATCCTTCAACAATTATAAATAATTATGTGCTTGATTTACTTGGAGCGATTTCCGGAGAGAGTCTGCCGCAGTTCGATGAGGGATCAGTAGATCTTTCATCTCAGATATCGCTTGTTGTATCGAGAGTAGTGTCAACATTGGGTATACCTTCACTTCCAGAATCAGAGACTTTTATTTCACTTAACTTTATTATAATATCCACATATCCAGGGTCTATGATTTCTAGACTTACAGCAGGTTCTGAAACTTCTTCATCTTGCATTCCAGTGAACTTTGGTTCATCAAACACAACATGTATAGATTCGTCATGCTTAAGTGTTCTTTTGCTCATCACCCTGAAAGCCTTGCTGACTGAAGAGTAGCCCAAGAAAATTCCTTCATCAGATTTTGGTTGGAAAGTCTTCAGTTACTCCTTATGATTCAAGATAAAACATTTACTCCTAAAAGGATGAAAGTAGGATATGTCAGGCTTTCTTCCATTCCAAACTTCATAAGGTGTCTTGTCAAGATTTTTGTTTATGGAAGTTCTGTTCTGTGTGTAACATGTTGAATTGATTGCTTCAGCCCAATATCTTTATGGTAACTTTGCCTCACTGATCATTGTCCTGTCTGCTTCTTTCAAAGTTCTGTTTCTTCTTTCAGCAACCCCATTCTGCTGAGGGGTTCCAGTGGCTGCTAGTTGATGCAGTACACCATTCTGTTCACAGAATTCTCTGATGACTTTGTTTAGGGACTCAATACCCTTATTTGATCTGATTTTTACTACTGCTACACTTTTCTCATATGCAACCTCTTCAAGAGTTCATGCATCTTTTGAAGTGTTTCACTTTTCTTGTTCATAAAGATTACACAAGTTTATCTTGAATAATCATCCACAACTATCAGAGTATACTTCTTTCCAGTTATTCTTGTTGGTATCACTGGTCCAAAAATATCCATATGCATCAGCTCCAAAAATCTTTTAGTTGATTGTCGAGTCTTAGACTTGAAACTTGCTTTTGTTTGCTTTCCTTGTTGACAAGCATCACATATTTCATCATTTTTGTAAGTGATCTCAGTTAGACCTATCACCAGTTTCTTTTTCACCAACAGATTGATATGATCAAAGTTTAGATAATTTAAATTCTTATGCCATAACCAATTGAGTTCTGATTTTGTATGCACAATAAAACAGGTTTCTGGTATAGCAGAGGTCCAGTCTACAATGTACACATTTTGTTGTCTTCTTCCGGAAAGTACAACTTGATGTGCCATCTCACTTAAGACAATGCAATGATCCTTGTCAAAAGTGACTCTATAACCCATGTATCTAGTGTTGGATTGTGTAGCATTCATATATGCTTTCTGACCTTTTGGTACATAGTATTGTTTAAAGTGATTTATGTTGTTAGATACATCAATATAACATAAGTTTGCTATATGTTAGGAACAACCTTATATTATGGTCTCTGCTGAGGCCTCTGTTGAATCCTGGATTGAGGTCTCTGCGGAGTCCTTGGCTGATTCCACTGCTGAGGTCTACCTTTAGCATTAAGGCTAAACTTCTTGTTTCTAACAGCAAAGGCATGAATATCCCAATCCTTACCAGCAGGGAATAATCTGCCTTTCCCACTAAGATAAGTATACCTTGAATGATTATCATTCTTAGGTTTGACATTATTATTCTTGGGATATTTCTGGTTCTTGGCTGGTCTAGGATTAGCCTTTTGTGGTCCAACAGATCTGTTATCAGCAGGTCTAGAATGTGCAGCAGACCTACCTTTGGATTTACCTTTGTTGTTAGGTACAACTGTCCTTTTAGACTTCTGATTTTGCTTCTTTGAAGCATTCTCAGTAGGCTTTACTGCTTCAGCAGCCTTCTGAGGTGTTGGATCTTCTTAGGATTGGAACCACCTGTAGATGAACATTCACTTTCAGTGGGAGTGTTATTGGATACAGTGTTATATACCTCCTCTGTGTCATCCATGTGTGCCATGAGAGCAGTGTCATCTGATTCATTTCTATATTATGCTTTTTCGCACTACACTTCATATCCAGATTCATCACCAAAGAATAAGTGCTTTCTTAGCGCATCTTTTACGCTAACCTCTTTGTCTCAAAGAGGTCCGACATTTAGGTTTGAAGTGTCCGTGGATTTTTGCAATTGAAGCACAAGTAGTCGTGGATCCCTTTTTGTTTCAATTCGTGACATCAGTTTGAAATGTTCAGGCTTCTTGCAGTTGAAGCATATATAATCAGGATCCTTCTTTGTTTCCTCTTTTTTCTCAATTGCTTTCTTGCCATAATTCTTTGGAGATGCTCTTCCAAAATTCATCATCCTTATTATTTTGGTCATCAATGCTATTTGTTCTTGCATATCATCTAGTTCACCATCACGAGCATTTGATGATTCTTCTCTGTATGTGGCAGCCAGTGTTGTGGTCTTTGGCACCTCCTTTTCAGCACTTGCAATGAGATCTTCACTAAATTCATAGGCCTTTAGATCCGAGAACAAATTGAAGGTATCCTCCTCTTGAAGTCTCCTGGATTCTTCCATTGCAGTGACTTTCATCTTCTAGATTTCTGTTGATGGTAAAGCTTTCAGAATTCTTGTGTTGATCTCTTCTTTAGTGTACTCCACATTCAACATGGTGAGTTCATCCAGAATAGCATTAAACCTTGATTCCATTTGTTCAATGGTTTCAGTGGACTTTATTTTGAATTCTTGGAATTTCTATTTAGCCACGGCAATCTTATTCTTCTTGATAGCATCAGTGCCTTCACAGACCAGTTGTAGCTTCTCCCACAAATCTTTGGTTGTCTTGTGATGAGAGTCAACTTTACTATGCTCCGGTACGTGTTTTAACCCCCATTTACGACACTTTTGGCTCATTCTGGGTAGTTTTAGACCATTTATAGGGCAAAAACACATTGAGCACTCACTTTGAGGTAAACCGTTAAATAAATGGAAAACCTCGCCATTTTACGGTATTTTGACCATTTTCGAAGCCTATCTTTCTTGCTGAATTACGCTCGGTATGTTGTTTGGCATGTGAAATGCAGGAAATAGGTGACTCGTAAACCCGGACGATGAGGTATGAGGCTTATAGAGCGTGTACTGGGCACGGAGTTCTTACAGATCAATTGTCTCGAGCATTTATACTCACAGCTGACTTAAAGTGACATTTGACCCATATTAGAGACAGAATTCGGTTTGGACTTCTTCACAAGAGTTGTAGATCTTCAAACAAGCTTTCCAACGATATTGAATCACTTAAATTGGAGGTCTACAAGCAAAGTTGTGGTCAATTTACTGAAAACGATCTGGTACCGAACCACCTGTCGGGCCAAACTTCGTACAGCTCGGCTCGTTATGCGTTTTTCACCATAAGTCTGCGAATTTCCTGCAGATTTCTGGGGTCCTCTTCCCCAAAACCCTTAGAGTCACCATTCCTCCATTCCTTCACCTTAGATTAGCTCATCTTTCACTCTTTTTCTTAGATTAAACACAATTTAGCATAGATTCTCTCTTTCTTATTGGTGTTTTGAGGTCTTCTTCCCCAAGTGACAGTGGCTTTGATGAAGATTGATGCAACTTCAGATTTCCTGCATTTTGGTACTTAATTCAAGCTCCTTTTCAGTTTTATGGCTTTAATTTCATGTTTAATTCTTGTTTCTTTCATTATAATGAGTAGCTAAACATCTACATAGCTAAATCATGTGAAAAATGATGAAATCCTCCTCTAATTGATGAAATTGGGAATGGTTAGTTGTTAAAGTTGAATCTTTTGATGGGTTTGTGTTCTAAAACTTGTGCTTAATGCTTGAATTGATTTGATCACTTGATTCATGATTTCACACATTGTCTTTATATATGTATTTTGCGAGATGATGTGGGAAAATGGGTTTTGGAATCGCCAAGTAAAATCCGACTAAGTTGTTTAGATTCGGTTTCTTGAGTGAGGTTTTCACTGTGAGTTGGGCGTCTCTAGAGCGTTAATCATGCTTTGGTCAGTTAAATCCTTAAAGGTGGACTGTTGAACCGGGCATAGGGTGGTAGGTTGTTGCATTGGCGTTTACACACCATTATTGGAGTTGCACCCATAAACACATCAAGAGTATGATTGGTTGGTAGGTCGGTTGTACTCGTTCCCAATGAGTCGATTAGAGGGGTGAAACTAATCAATTGGATCATGGTTTGGCTATGCCTTCTTCCTTATTATCTCTAGTTTATATTACGTCTTGGTGTTAATTATCACTTGTTCTACTATTTCGGTTGACCTAAACTAAGTATGAAAATGACTTTGGTACTCGATTGATTCCTCGTGGGATCGACCTTGCTTGCTACAATAGTGCATTCGATTCGGTACACTGCCGGTTAAAGTTGGACCGTCACTATTTTGGCCATCAAGAATTTTTCACTTTTATGTATGTCTTGCTATCCAAGGTCCTGTAAATGATATCAATAGCAATGTTGTTTAGATTTGCACTTTTTCTATCTTCAGCACACCATTCTCCCTTTGGTTTAGGAAAGAATTGATTTACACCATCAACAGTAATGACTTTAGTGATTTGGAGTGGTCCATCCGTTAGCACATCCATCACTTCATCATGTGTAGCAGCGAGGTAAACCTGTACACAAACGTTTGTATTCATCAAAATGATCTAGATAGCACATCAACATGGTTCTAGCATCCATGATGCAAAAGCTTTTGAAAACAGAAACTAGAAAAACTTTTCAAAGATTTTTCACAATCACAACAAGTAGGATTACTTCAGAATAGAAGCTCTGCTCCGATACCAATTGTTGGTCCCTTCAAAAGGCTTTGGTTCAGTTTAGAGGGGGGTTAATAAACTTAACACTTAAAACTTTTTCGAGTTAAGACAGACTCAACAGGTCAATAGTCTCATGACTTAAGTCATCTCACGACTATTAAGTCTAGTGAGTCTCATTTAAATGAATATACTTAAATTAAGCCTTTATACTTGTTGTTAAAAGATGATACTAAGTATTAGATACTCAAAGAGTGAAAATTGTGTGAGTTCAAAGAGCTAATTCAAAGAAGTTGATAGGGATAACATGCACTATGTAAAAATGCAGTAAATAAAGTATGGCAAATTTTATAGTGGTTCCAAGTGGTGTAATCCTGTCAGTCCACTTTTCTCCTGTGATGTTGGAGGAAATTCACTAGAGACTTTTGAGGTTGTTACAAATGAACCTAAGCTGTTTGTCCTTGACCAATTACTATGGCTTCACAAACTGAATACTAAGAACATGTAGGATTGCTACTCTTAAGTACTCCACTTGTCCTTGAAGGGTAGGATTGCCTCTTCACCAGCTCCACCACAAAAACAACAATTCTTGACACTCAGCAGTGCTTCTTTGTCTTTAGGTTTCCTCTTGAGAATAAGACTTTGAATCAAGAAAGTGATTCTGCTTCAGTAAGCTTTTGATCAGGTTGATAAGATCGGCAGCTTGAGATCTCCAAGTGTAGTTACTAGATGATACTTGATACAAAAACACTTGAAGAAATTTTGGATCAGTTGAATGCTCAGTTCAGTGTAATGCTCTTGATTTCTAGTAAGTTCGGTGTGTAATCTGATTCCAGGGGCCCTCTATTTATAGGTGAAAATCCTATGTTTGAATTTGAATTTCAAATCTAACCATTATAGGATATTCTACTTATTCCTTGAAATCCCCTCTGTTGTACTCCTCTGTCAGTATGTCAATGTCCTTCTGACAGACAGACTGTCAACCAATGGTTTGTTTCCATTTTGATTTGGCTCTGAATTCCTTACAACGTTCCTTCAATCTTCACCATTGATTAACTGACCAATCCAATGCTTGATATTCATCCTTATCCATTTAATCATCCAAAAATAATTCTTGAAACGGATTAATCTGATTTATGTATACTCATTTGATGTCTGGTTCAGGTATCTGCTGAAGTATACATTTGGTCAGCTGACTTCTTCTTTTCTAACTTTTGATTGTGAAATTAGAGTACACCATTTTAAGTATAACTAAGTCTCAATCATCACATTTCCTTATATGGAACTTAGACTTTCAATACAAGGTATATGTGATCAGTTTAGGTCCACATCTATTTCGTCCTGACCGACCTGCGGTGGACTTGAGGAATAACCTGGTCAGCTCCCCTCCTGAGGGCTCTGCTCGGCCTATAGGCTGATGGCCCTTAAACTTAAAATCGTAAGGGTATTTTTTCTTACTATATGGGCATTATACGGATGACACGTGGCATGGATTAATCCACCTCGTCATAAGCCCCCCACATCTAGATGAGCTCTTGAGGTCAGGTCGGATCTGTCTATAGCATCCTAAGCTTTTTGAGCTTGATCGGTTCTGCCTTTATGGAGTAGGCCGTTATCTTAATAAAATTGAAATAGTCAACCGTGCCAGAACAACTTCGTACTTCTGTCATAATTTTTATGAAAACCGAGGCGTTTCCCGCCCACGTATCATTAATGGGGAACGGTTTTCGAGAATGTGTTTGGGTGGTGATTGAAGACTAGAGGGCTCACATCACTTCGTGGTTTCTCCTCTCTATTTTCAAAAGTAAGTCTTGTCCTTTATATTTCTAGGTAGTCATGTCTCGTTTTCGTTCGTCTCATCTAAGAGCCTCAACCCCTTCTAACTCCTCCGTAGAAGAGCTATTTGCGTCCGAGTCGGACGCTGAAACCGAAAGGCCCATGGCCAATTCAAATCTAGCTTCTTCTTTTCGTCCTTCTTCCAGACTTTTGACCCTTCTTTTAGGCATAAGATCCGTACTGAGACCCAAAGAGTGATACAGAATGGAGTCCGTTCTTTCTGAGAGCAGCTTGGATTATATCTGTCAAGAGTATAGGGTAAATATGGATGTGTTTGCTCATATGCTCCCCAATGACCCTCATCCTTATGCCTATCGGCCCCCGGATGGATTATGCACAGTCTTCGAAGGCCAATTAAAGGGCAGATTGCGATTACCTTGGTGCCCTGCCTTCATAGGCGTATTGAGGTACTACGGTATAGGTGCTGCCCAAGTGGCTCCTAATGGGGTTAGGAGAATCATAGGTTTTCCATCCTGTGCCGGATGGCCGGAGTTTGTTTCTCAGAAACCTCTTCGCAGGTTTTCACCAAATCGTAAATAATTCCGACCCGCGCGGGGATGGTACCAATTTCATCGGCAGGCCGGTGTTCAGGCTTAGATAGTTGATGGACCCTCACCGCCTACAAACTAGCGTGCTCTTTTCTTCCTTGATCGGAATGGTGGAATGGCTGAGTTGATGGAGGTTGGACGATGTGCACAAGGACGTCATCCCAGAGATTACTGATTTTACCGAGGTGCAAGCTATCATGGACTCAGGCATCTTCATGCACGCTAAAGAGTTGTCTTCTCAACTTATTGAGGCGGCTCATCTGGACGAAGGTGGTCTGGAACCATATGTGCCTTTAAGCGCCGAGAACCAGGCTACTTGTAGGGTTCAACTTGTAGCAACAAATTTCTTAATTATTTTTGTTTTTTATGATGTTGACTCGACATTCTCTCTGTGTGTCTTTTTTGCAGTGGCAGCCTTCGCCCCCCTACGGGATGTTGCTGGAGGAGATCAAGTCGATGAGAGCGTTTCTATGGAGAGGACGCGTACTGAGGAGCATCCCATCCCCCGAACTACGGGGGTTGTTATAAACATTGTGCCCATTAGTGCCGTCATGGCTTCGACAAACTCGGGGCATCAGCAGGAAGTCACTCCATGCTCCTCCACCCCAGGGTAGGCATTGCATCTCTCACTATCAACATCCCCGATGATGATGAAGACAAGGATGAGGGGACTCCCCTCTTTTGGAGAAGCCATTCTGGAACTAGGGGCGACCGGCTAAGGAAGAGTGGCAGATCTGATGCCTCATTTGATCAGACCCCCGAGCCAACTGACCAGGGTGGGAGAGAGGATGAAGAAGAGGATGAGGAAAAGCTGAGACCTAGCCCTTTACTGGAGATGACCAATGAACAGTTGGCTAACAAAAGGATTAGCACCATTGAATATGTAAGTAACTTTAAAGATTTTTCTTGGTTTTTCCCTTGGGTTTTTCACCTTCTAAGGTTTATTTCATCCCTTCAACAGGGGTCTCGTGTTGGATAAGAGACTTTCAAAAGTTTGGCTGCTGCCGCTTCCTGTATAGAAGGTTTAAGGAATAGGATTACCGACTTAGAAAGGAAGTCTACTGAGCGTGAACAATTCAATCAGAGTTTGCATGCCGCTATCCAGAAGAACGGGTATCTCAAGCAACAACTTCAGGCTTAAGAAAGTGAGCTGCCGAAGCTAGGATATGCATACAAGGACTCTCTTGAATCCATAAAGAGAGAGAACTTGGCCGAGACGTCCGAAATGGGATAGGTCATCGCCAAGCTTCGGGAGGAGAAGAATGCTTTGGCGGCTGAGCTCGACGCCACCCCTGCCCGTATAATTAAAGAGTGTAAGGCCTCACCAGACTTACCCATGCCTTGAACCTACTGTTCTCCCCTGCAGCCTGTGGAACTTATACCATGGGGATAAACGATTCTTTGGTTCAATTCCCTGACATGGACATTGCTCGTCTTCCCAACACAAGTATGTACAAGTCGGGTATGGAAAAGGTCTATAATGATCATGTGGAGGACTTCCGGAAGGGAGTGGATATCGTGGCCAAGCATGAAGCCCAGCGTGCCTCCCTTCGGGCACCTACTGAACAGTCTAGGTCGGAGGTCGCTACAGTGCCAAGGCAGAGTTCAACCCCTGGATCTTAAATTCTTGCCTTTAAATTTTTTGCTTTTGGAAATACCGAAAAATGGCTTAAATGTAAACAAATCGTAACATATATATAATATATGCAAACTATTTCACACTTTCTCATATTTTGCAAGTGTCTTAGTACTTACTTGTGTGTCTTCTCTGATCTTCTGACATCTAGCCCCCCAGTGTGTCCTTCAATAACTTGTGATTTTTGAATGACACACATAACATACGTTTGCTTCTTGGCTTCTTCTTAGAGTCGGTGATCTTTGTTGGGCCTGTCCTACAGGGGTCTATCCGTTCTAAAAGACTAAATAAAATTACATTGAGTCCGTCATGCAGAGCTTAGCTTGTCTGTCCTGCGGAGTGAGTAAGATTAAGCTGAATCCGTCCTATAGAGCTCCGCTTGTAATGATACTATGTCCGTCCTATGGACTTAATAAAATTATACTGAGTCCGTCCTGCGGAGCTCTGCTTGTCCGTCCTGCGGACTTAATAAAATTGCACTTAGTCCGTCCTGCGGACTTAATAAAATTACACCGTGTCCGTCCTGCAGAGCTCAGCTTGTCCGTCCTACGGACTTAATAAAATTACACTGAGTCCGTCCTGCGGACTTAATACAATTATGTTGTGTCCGTCATGTGGAGCTCAACTTGTCTGTTCTACGGACTTAATAGAATTACACTGAGTCCGTCCTGCGGAGCTCAGCTTTTCTGTCCTGCGGACTTCATATAATTACACTGATTTTGTCCTGTGGAGTTCAACTTGTCCGTCATGCGGACTTAATAAAATTACGTTGAGTCCGTCCTGCGGAGCTCAGCTTGTTTGTCCAACGGACTTTAAGAGCTTGTCTTTTGCAAAGTTTGTACATACATAGGACCTACCACTTGATAAACATCATTCTTATCGAGTAAAATAAAGTGTTAAAAATTATAACTTGCATAAAAAAAGCACCAGCCAAGTGCAAACATAAAACATCCGGAAGTAAAAGGAACAAGTAAAGAAAACATAAAAAGTATCAAAGAAGCAGAGACATAAACAGATCATTGATGCCTGCAACTCGTCTCAGCTTGTGCCAACTCAACTCATTTCCTATTGATCATTTCTGTATAGAAGCTCCTTGCCGCATCTACATCTTCTTTTATTTACATTGAGCCCTCAAAAATGGGAAATTTGAGGCTAACGTGGGCCGTAGAAATCACAGCTTGGAGCTCGATCAGCGCTGGTCTTCCCATGATGATGTTATATGCTGACGGAGCTTTTACCACCACATAGTTTACCATTAGCGTCTTGCTCCTGGGCTTTTTTCCAAACGTTGTGACAAGATTTATCATCCCCACAGGATGGACTAAAGGCCCTGTGAACCCGAGAAGGGGTGCCGAAACAGGTGTTAACTTTGAAACCTTCAGTTTCATAGATAGGAAGGTGGAGTACAACACTCCCCGTATCCACACAGATTCGTTTTACCAAATTTTTATGAACCGCGGCTTCAATGACCAAGCCTTCGTTGTGGGTTACCATGAGGATAGGGTCTTTAGGGCCGTAAACCACAGACTTTCTAACCTGTCCACTCATACTCTCCAAGCTAATGTTGGGTCCACCTACACTTGTGTTGATGGTGTTGATTGGGCGATTGTCTTTCTACCGATCAGTGTTTGGGGTTCGGTCTCTTCTTCTTCACGGATGTTCTTGCATGTCCCGATCTTGCCGGTATGTCCTGCATCTGAAATCTCTTCGACCTCGGGGCTTGGGATCCTGAGATCGATCCACTACTTCATCCAATCATCCTTCCATTATAGCTGCGCCATTGTCTCTTATCGAATCCCTACAATCTTCAGAATCATGCCCCAAAGCTTGTGGTAGGCACAAAATTTTCTCTGGTCCCTTCTTTCCGAGGGGCCTCTCATTAGTGGCGGGACTCGAGCTATTCCTTTCCTTTCCATGACTAAATCCCTTTCTTGCAAAACACCCTTCTTTCCCAACCAATCTGTGATTGGGGCGGTCATGCGGTCCCAGACTGCTTTTCTCTTCCTGTCAGACTTATCCTCTGTCTTCTCTCTCTTGGAATCTACTTTCTCTGACTCTCGCTTTAGCCTATTTGCTTCTTCACCTTGGCAATGCTTGTACGCTGCGTCCATGCATTCCTCCATGGACCTGGGGAGTTTGCTGTTCAGCTTAGCATGCAACCTTCCTTACCGCAGTCCAGCAACAAACTTGGCAATAAACAGGGGATCATTTGCATCCTTAACTTGTAAAAATATTTCAATAAACCTCTTTAGGTACTGGAGGACATATTCCTCTTTCTTTTGTTTGATTGTGAGCAGATGGGTGGCGTTTCTTCGGTATGGCTTAGCCGTGATGAAAGCATTAAGGAACATCCTACCCAATTCTGAAAACTTGGAAACTGACTGACGATGACAAATTATGTCACCTTAAAGATTTGAGCCCTAATTTAATCTAGTGATGAACACACAAGAACCCTAATGCCAAAAAGAGGAATGGGGGGGTGGATTTTATGTATGCGGCTGAGTCCAAGACCGTATCTTGGATTGCCTACGTATCTCCGCTCGCTCCAGAATCAAGCCTTACGTAGTTCCCGGAATGGGGTATTTATAATGACAACACTTGCCTAAACCCTAAGGTTAGGTCGGCTTATGTTATTGTCACCTTTACCCTTAAATGGGCCTTGACCTCCTTGCCTGCTTATCGCCGTGGGTGGGCTCGACACGGTGGTGTGGATCCCGCCCTCGAGTCGATACTTCCGACTGTGGTGATCGACTCTAGACTCGCTATCCCACACTGCTAGCTGGTGAGGACTCTATCCTTATGGACTTGTCATCTCACACTGCTCGGTAGTCGATAGTCGATAGTCTTAACCTGGCTTTTACATGATGGCCTTGGCCTCGAGCCTGGGCATCGACATGGATATACTGGAGTTATTTTATAATATGATGACCAACCGATAGACGACACGTGGAGGGAGTGAAACCTCAGATCGTCCATAAGCCCCCTGACTGAGAGGCGACTTCCGTTGTCCGAGGTCGGGTCTGTCACATGAGTCGTCTTCGAGTTGGGCTTTTTCTTTGGGCGGGAGAAAGCCCGCCTTTTCATAACCCTAACTGCCTAGCGTCCACGTGGAGCGGTTTCTAGCCCACGAAACGCTTCGAATCCCGCAAAAGACGCGTCACTGCCTTGATAACCGCGATTTTCAGTAGTTATAACCCCCATTATCCCCCGTCTTTTCAAATCATTTGCCATATCTTTTACAAGCATATAAAAGGAGAGAGGTTAGACGCTGCTGCCAAACCCGGTTTGTTATTTTCTTCATCTCATTCCCCAAACTCCAAAACATCAAGTAAGATCCTGTCTTTTATCTTAGTGTTCTTCATCTTTTTGTTTGATTTTGTTCATGTCTAGTAGTAAGCATAAATCGAATCGATAGGGGTAGTGATACACCCATTCGTAGCCAATCTCCTGCACCTGTCATCTCCGATCTTCTTCTCCGGGGAGACTCCGGTGAGCCTGTAACTTCCCCTCCTCCTGTCCCTAACCAGCCTAAAAAGCTAGTAACTAGGATGGATGGAAAGGGTGCAAAAGGTGTCTTAGTACACTTACTCCGGAAGATATTGTTGAAATCATGGGAAATATAGCATAATTCATCCTCCGCTTGAATCTCGACTCCCATCAGGCCTGCATCGATTCGCGGATGAGCCCCCAGAGGGGTTTTGCACTGTTTACGAAAATCAACTGGCAAGCGGACTAAGGTTTCCACTCTGCCCAAATTGCTCGCCGCCCTTCATCATTATGAGATAAGCGTGTCTCAACTCGCCCGAATGGCGTCGAACTCGATGGGGTTCATCATAGCGTGTCGAGTGGCGCAAGTCCTGCTTTCTCGCCCGTGTTCGATTTTATTACAAGATGGTTGCCACACGACAAGTTGTGGTATTCCTTCCGAGAGGAGAGCAAATCGCCACGAGTTCATTACGAGGGGCCTTCTTCTCGTGGGAGTGGAAGCCTCGATTTTTCTTTGTCCGTCATGGCCTTGATAACCCCTACATCGGTCAATGGAGGTCGAGAGAGGGGAAACAAGACAATCTTGGGAGAGAACCGGCTCCACACGAGGCTCGACTCCTGAGTGGGCATAATTTCGAGGTGTGTACTCGAGACTTGAGTCTCTTGTATCACCTGGCTCACTTAGAGGAAGCTGGGCCCATGCCTTATGTAGGCCTGAACGTTCCTGATCACGAGAACCGTAGGATGCTTTAATTATTTGCTTGTTTTTACATACTAGCTGTTCTTTAAGTCGATAACTTGTTGTTTGTTGATTAAAAACTAACTTGTCTTTTTCTTGTATGGCAGTGGGCAAATTCTCCAAGGTCACCAACCTCGCAGCGCATTCTGAGGCGACGATCGTGAGCCGCACCACCTCTCGAGGTCGCCGCCACCGGCTTGCCGATGGTCGAGACCAGCGTGCCTTCCTCTTCTCGAGGGTGGGCGTTCCTCCACCCGAAACAAATCTTGCTTTGCCATTGAGTCGTCTGCCGGGAGCCGAACGACCGAGGTGCCTCTCGACTACCGGTGAACTAACCGTCCGATCACGGATCTCTTCGAGATGAAGACGAAGGAGTGGTCGATTTAACCTCGAATGTCGAGGTTAATGTCGAGGAGCAAGTACCTCAAACCAAAAAGAGGCCGTCTGTCGCCGAGGTGGTAAAGGAGCAGCTCCGAGAAGCGAAGAGAAAGAAGGTTGCTGAGGCCACTGCCGGGTCAGGAATCGGTGTGGACTGGGTTTTCGATGATTATGCTGGCGTGGAGGATAAAGACTTGTCTTATGTATTGCGGAAGCTAAATCGCCTCGTAAGTCGATCTTTCTTCCTATATTAACTTCTCTCGAGGCCTACACCTTGTCTATTTTTTGATATACTCTTTATGTTTTGTAGAATACCCTTGTTGGTCGGGAGGCTGCCCGACGGCTAGCCAAAACAAGCGAGTCAGCGGATGACATCAAGAAGAGAACAAAGCAGATCGCTTCCAAGACATTGTCGTCAAAGGTCTTTGCACTCTCCGCCGCAGAGGAACAATATGAAAAGTTGAAGCGCCGAGTCGGTCATCGAGCTCCAAAGTTGCAAGATAAGTTGGTGGTCTCTTGAAGCAAAATCGCCACTACCGAAGGAGCTAGACCGAGTGCGAGAAGTAGAGAGACATGATCGGGTCGAGAGCCGCTCAAGCCGGCTCAAGATTATGAGAAGTCTGCAGCAGAGTGTCGAAAAGCTGCAGATGAAGAAGCTAGGAAGGCTCGTCAAGATCGAGATGCGCTACAGTGAATCAGATCGAGCGCAGCGCAGCGGTCGAGAGGCTAAGGCCGAGGCCATCATGGAGTATCGCAAGTCATCCAACCTTGAAGATGATCTAAAGTGATTATCGCGAGCTTCGATGATGGGTGGATATCGCCGCCGTGGATCGATGAAGGAGGTCACTCGAGCTTCGACATGTCGACTCTCCAAACGCCTATGTTCTATAATCCCAACTCGGAGAAGTCGTATGATCGCATTTGAGGAGTTTCAAAGCAGGAGAGTCTCTGGCTATAAAGTATGCTCCTCCTCGCCGTGCGCCCTCTTTGCCGATCCGATCCGACCGCCGCCGATCCGACCCCTGCCACAACTGAGCCGACTCAGGATGCCGACCCCTGATCTTGATGTTTTTTATATCTTCTTTCGCTATTCAAACTTCTGATTTGTAATAACATTTATTTTAACCTTGGCTGGTCTTTTCGACCTGGCCTTGTTTTTGTAATAACTTTATTTTGAATTTGACTTGATTTGGCTATCTTTCTTGACTTGACTCTGCTTGTCTTCTCGATATTCGGTACTCGCTATTCGTTTTATTTGTTGTACTTGTTGTTCTAGATACTGTGTTGCCCCCCAAGTGTATTATGAACCTTTAGTTCTTATTACACTTGAGATTGATGTGCTTGCCTTAGTCTTTCGCCCGCCAGCTTAGTTGACCTTTGGTGAGCATTTTAGTGTAAACCGTCCCTGGTCTTTGGTCTTTTTAAGCTACTCGAGCTCTTTCGACCATCGGTGGGGACAGTGACCCGACTATGCGAACCGCCCTTTGTCTAGGCCTTTTTAGCCTCTCCGGCTCGTTTGGCTTTCGACTTGAACAGTGGCCCGACTATGCGAACCGCCCTTTGCTTAAGCCTTGTTTGCCTTTTGAGCTCGTTCGGCTTTTAGCTTGGACCTTTGGCCCGACCATGCGAACCGTCTTTATGCCTTTGCATTCGTTGCCCATTAGGCTAACTTTGCTTTGGCTTGTCTAGATTTCCGACCAAGCGGATTTCTTTATTCGTTGTTGATTATTTTGCCTTTAACTTTTCTCGTCACATTGGACTTGTATCGTTTCGGCTATAAATCATAACAAACACAGAAAATATCTCGAGAAAGCATACTTTTATTAGAATATCATAGATTGTCACATGGACTTATTACAAGATTCAACATTAAAAGTAAATAAAAGTTCATAAAAGCTTATCTCAGACATAATACTTCCTCAGATTGTTGGCATGCCAATGTCGAGGAACAGTAGTCCCATCCGCCCGACCAAGTTTATAAGACCCTTTGGGGTGGACTTTCTGGATCTGATAAGGTCCTTCCCAATTCGGGGCTAATTTTCCGACCGCCTCTTGTTGACTTGCTTCATTCTTCCTTAGGACCAGATCTCCAACCTTGAAGTATCGATGTCTGACCTTCGAGTTGTAGTACTGAGAGATCTTCTGCTTATACCTTGCCATTCTGGCTGAGGCTATCTCTCTTCGTTCCTCGACACTGTCCCTTTCCTGTCGGATCTCGGGATCATTAGTCTCAACATTGTATGCCAGAACTCGAGGGGATGGAACCCCGATCTCGGCGGGTATCACCGCTTCACAACCATACACTAAAGAGAAAGGAGTTTCCCCTGTTGATGAATTAGGAGCTGTCCTATACGACCATAGGATGCTCGGAAGTTGAACTGCCCAATCTCGACCTTCTGTCTCTAGCCTCTTTTTTAATCCTAGCTTGATCTGTCGATTAGTTTGTTCAACTTGACCGTTTGCCTGGGGGTGAGCCACTGAGGTGAATCGCTGGTCAATTTGATACTCACTGCACCACTCTCTAACTTTTCGATCCTCGAACTGGGTACCATTATCCGAGATTAGAGCTTTCGGAATTCCGTACCTGCAGAGGATGTCGACCCACAAGAACTTTTTGATGGTTGCAGCTTTGATGTCGGGTATAGCCTTGGCTTCGACCCACTTTGTGAAGTAATCTACAGCAACGACCACATATTTAAGATTTCCCGGAGCTCGAGGTAGGGGTCCAACGATATCGACTCCCACCGATCAAATGGCTATGCTGACGAGATGACGTTCATGTCTTGCGCTTTGTTGATGGGAGATATTATCATGAATCGACAAGTATTGCATTTTTGGACAAGATTACTCGCATCTCGTTGCATCAACGGCCAAAAATACCCAAATTAACTTACATTTTCGAGCTAACATTCTTGCTCCACGTTGATTTCCACACACTCTCTATGGATTTCCTCCAAGAGATATTCGCCTTCATTTTCAGAGACACATCTTAACCATGGATTTACAAAGGATTTCCGATAAAGGATGTCGTCGAAGAACGCATATCGAGTAGACTGAAGTCGAACTTTCCTGGCTTGCACTTTATCAGCTGGTAGTATTCCGTCTTTTAGATAAAGGGCGATCGAGTCCATCCATGTGGCCTGCTGAGTAATCGGCTGGGCCTCTGTCTCGATGTAACTCCTATCGGTCAGTAACTCGACTAGAACCTTCTTACTTGACATGAAGTTTGAGGCCAACTTCGAGAGTGCATCGGCTCTCTTGTTCTGACTTCGGGGAACCTGCTCAAATTGAACCTTTTTGAATTTTGGTATGAGGCTTTGGACAACTGCTAAGTAATTCTTCATGGTTTCTTCCTTAGCCTCATACTCCCCTTTAACATGATTGACCACTAATTGTGAGTCACTGTAAACTGACAAATCTTCGACACCCAGCTTCAAAGCGAGCTTTAAACCAAGATAATCATAGCCTCATATTCGGCCGTTGTTCGTTTCTTTGAAGTCGAAACGAAGGCGTAAGGAATTCCTCGCCTCTCGGGCTTACCGGAAGAGCCACGCTCACGCCCCTCTCCTTGCTCGATGCTCCGTCGACTTGAAGTGTCCATTTTCCTCCGGGCTTTGCTTTTCTTGATCGAGTTGGACGGAGATCCTTCGGCTAAAAATCCGCCAAGGCACTGTGCTTTTATCGCAGATTCGAGGGACGAACTCGATATCGTCTTCGAGCCATTTCAATCACCCACTTTGCCAATCGACTGAAGTGTCGGGTTTTGCCAATATTTGCTTTAGTGGTTGGTCAGTGACTACCACAATGGGATGAGCTTGAAAATAGGGCCTCAGCTTTCTCGAGGCGTGAACGAGACATAATGCTAACTTCTCGGCTGGCGAGTATCGGACCTCGGGGCCATGCAAAGCCTTGATGACAAAGTAGATTGGCACTTGGCCATGTACTCCTTCCCGGACTAGGACCGCACTCACTGCCTCCTCGCATACTGCCAAATAAATTAACAACTTTTCCCCTTCTCGAGGAGAAGTGAGGGTAGGCAATTCTGACAAATAAGTCTTCAACTCTTCAAAGGCTGTCTGACACTCATCATTCCAATGAAAAGGACTGGCCTTTCGGAGTATCTTGAAAAATGGTAAGGCACGCTGTGCTGATCTCGATAAAAACCTGTTGAGAGCGGCCATTCGACCCGTGAGCCTCTGTACTTCCTTGATATTTCGTGGTGCGGGCATATTCTTCAATGTGTCAATTTTATCTGGGTTTGCTCGAATCCCGTCCTTCGAAATCATATAACCCAAGAACTTACCCGACCTAACTCCAAAAGTACACTTCTTCGGGTTTAATCTCATATGCGTTTCTCTCAACACTTCGAAAACCTCTCGAGCATCGACTAGTG
This sequence comes from Gentiana macrophylla, assembly GCA_026214975.1. Lineage (NCBI taxonomy): Eukaryota > Viridiplantae > Streptophyta > Magnoliopsida > Gentianales > Gentianaceae > Gentiana > Gentiana macrophylla. The sequence goes on along the minus strand of CM047809.1, from coordinate 82,417,660 downwards.
CATCGCTCATGATCGACTCTTGATAAGCAAGTCGCCTACATAAACTTCCATACATCTACCAATTTGCCTTGCAAATATCTTATTGATCGCCTCTCCGGTATGTTGCCCCAAAGATTCTTTAATCCGAATGGCATGGTCACATAACGTAGGTGCCGAATTCTCATGATAAATGCGATTTTCTCCGCGTCTCGAGGTCCATTAGAATCTGGTGGTACCTTTATACGCATCTAAAAACCAAAAACTTCAAAATCGATGGTCGAGTCTACTAACCTGTCGATTTTAGGCAATGGATATGAATCTTTTGGACATGCTTTGTTAAGATCTGTGAAGTCCACACACATGCGCCAACTGCCATCGGGCTTTTTGACTAATACCGGGTTAGCTAGCCACTCTCTGGGTAGAATACCTCTCTCACGATCTGGTCGCCAATAGCTTGCCGACTTCCAACTCTATAGCTTCAAGTCGATCGGACGTGAAATTCCTCTTCTTCTGCTTTGACCGCTTTTTAGCCTGGTCAATCTCAAGCTTATGAACCGCGATGTCGGTAGATAACCCCGCATGTCGGTGGCTTTCCAGGCAAAGATGTCTCTCAACTCGATTAGAAGCTTAACCAAGAGTGCTTTTTCTTTCTCTGGGATCCAAATCCCGACTTGCACACACCGATCGTCCTCTCCTTCCCGTAGTCGGACGTTTTACGCTGCGCCACTTTGGAGACCCAACTCTTCTCTCTTCTTCCTCCGGAATCGGTTCTCGACTAAGACTTGTTGAACCGCCATCTTCCCATTCATGACTACAGAGTTACAACTCCGGCGACTTCAACATCTCCTTTTACTTCGTGGGAACCGCTTCTCGGTAGAAACTTCATGCTATTATGGAATGTGGAAATGATAGCCCGAAGGTCGAAGAGCGCCGGTCGCCCTAGAATAACATTATAGGCGGATGGAGCCTTGACCACCACATAGTTTAATTCAAGTGTCCGTCATTTCTCGCCGCCCCCAATCAATCCGTGAGTAACTTTATCGAGCCCACGGGATGGATGCTTGCCCTGTGAATCCGAACAGGGAGACGCCCATGGGGCAAGTCCTTCTCTTTCAACTTCATTGCTTGAAACGCCGAGTGGTATATGATGTTCATCACACTCCCATTATCGATCTGAGACTCGATACACGGGCTCGGCTAATAATCGCTTCAATGACTAACCTTTCGCTATGACTCCTCGACTTGGGGATATCATCTCGAGGGCCGTATCCGACTTCTCGCCGTGAATCGAAGCCGCTTTTGCGCTCTCGAGCTACAAGTGGCTCTTCGCCGTCCGGTCTTTATCACTCTCACCAGGACCAAAGATTGTGTTGACATAGTTAATCGGTCGATTGTCTTCATACCTATCTCGACCAAAATTTTCTCTGTTGTTTCCTTCTCGACACGGGGATCGATTCCTCTCGAGGTGACCGATCCTTCGCCTCTCTGGACATCTCGACCTCGGTTCTGTCTTGATCGGAGTTTTTCCTCTTGAATTCTCCACGCCCGGGCCCATCATATCGAGATCTGTCAACAACTTCGCCTAGCTTCCTTCCTGAATGCGTACGCCGATATCTCTCTTGGTCGATACAATCCTCGGTTGTATGACCAATGTCTTCGTGAAAATCACAATATTTGTTTGCGCCCTCTTTTCTCGAGGTTTTTTCAATGGTGGCGGTTTCCTCGCCAAGTTTTTTGAAAGCATAATCGACAACACCTCCGATCGAGGTCGATTGAGTGGGATAAAGTCCTTATCACGTGAGGTCCTTCTTGCCCCCACGGTCCGAGGTGGATGTGTCGATACGGTCCCAAATCGACGGCTTACTCGACATCCTGCTTTTTGGTGATTCTGTTCGGGCCTCGGTGTCCTTCTTGGATTCCATCCATCCGGATTGGGTGTGCCTTCGCGACCGCCTCTTCCCTTGACGCGAATCGATGCACCACGTTGACGCGTTCGCCCATAGTATGGGGAACGTCTCGCTCAACTTCATATATAACTTAGTATTACGCAGCCCCTTCTACAAACGATGTGATCGTAAGTCGGTCATCTGCGTCCCTTGACTCGCATGGCCTCGAGATTAAACCTCTTCAAGTATTCCATCATCTTTGTTTCATCTTTTTGTCGCCTCACGTTCATGAGGTGCGTGGCGCCGATGAAACTTCTTGTTGACTATAAACGCATCTCGGAACTTTCGAGCGAGCAAGGCAAAACTGGAGATCGACCCTGGTCGCAGCTTCGTGAACCATTCTCTTGCTCGACCTACGAGTAGCGTCTCGAACGCCCGACAACGCATTGCATCAGGTGCCCCATCCAGCCTCATTTGAGATAGATACCTGTGGAGATGGTCCTCCGGGTCGGTGGTGCCATCATAAGGTTCTATCTTTGGTATCTTAAACCCTTTGGGTTTAGGAAAGCTCTCGATCTCCTTCGTGAAGGGAGACTCGAGCCACAACGATACCTGATTCTTTCCCAAAATTGCATTCAGCTCTTCCCTGGCGCTGTCATCATCCACTCTCTGGTGTTTTTGGTGAATCTCACGTCTCTTCCTTTCCACTGAGCTAGATGATGCGCTTATTTCATCCCCCCAGGAGTCTGCTTAGGCTTGTCCATTACGTCTTTACGCCGCCTTCCGCCATAGCTTCTTTCTCTCTGGCGAGCCTTCGCCTTTTCATACAGAACCGCCTCGGCTATTATCCTGGACATTACCTCCAAATTTGCCCTCGCTTAACCGATCCGCAAGTGCCCGATATTCTGGAGCAAGGGCTTGCTTTTCTGGTTGGTGGGTCTCCTGGACGGGATTCAAAACTGGATCTTTTTCCCCTTGTTGCTGCTGAGGATCGTGCTGAATAAGATCCAAGGCGGGATCTTCATCTCCTTGCATATCAGGATCGATCGGCTCGTTCATCCAGGAGCCTTGATCGATCGCTGAATGCGATTTTGGATGCAGTTTTCTTGGGAGGCATCGTGTTTTCGCGTATTCAATCAATAGAAGGCCCTCCTTCTAGGCGCCAATGACGATGACAAATTATGTCACCTTAAAGATTTGAGCCCTAATTTAATCTAGTGATGAACACACAAGAACCCTAATGCCAAAAAGAGGAATGGGGGTGGATTTTATGTATCTTGCCGAGTCCAAGACCGTATCTTGGATTGCCTACGTCTCTGCTCGCTCCGGGAATCAAGCCTTACGTAGTTCCTGGAATGGGGTATTTATAATGACAACACTTGCCTAAACCCTAAGGTTAGGTCGGCTTATGTTATTGTCACCTTTACCCTTAAATGGGCCTTGACCCTTGCCCAAGCTATCGCTGTGGGTGGGCCTGGACAACTGGTGTGGATCCTGTCCTCGAGTCGATACTTTCGACCTGTGGTGATCGACTCTAGACTCGCTATCCCACACTGCTAGCTGGTGAGGACTCTATCCTTATGGACTTGTCATCTCACACTGCTCGGTAGTCGATAGTCGATAGTCGTAACCTAGCTTTTACATGATGGCCTTGGCCTCGAGCCTGGGCATCGACATGGATATACTGGAGTTATTTTATAATATGATGACCAACCGATAGACGACACGTGGAGGGAGTGAAACCCTGTATCGTCACTGACCTTGGTGGAAGCTTATGAAACCATTCACGAGCCCTTCCTGTCAGCAATGTGAGGAAATCTTTGCACTTCATTTCATCTAAAGCGTTAAACACGCTAATCTATGTAATGTACTGAAAAAGGTGATCCGACGAGTCCTTAGAACCATCATATGGGCTCAATTTGGGAACCTTGAACCCGACAGGTCAATCGTAATCATCTATTTGTTTTGTGAAGGGTGAAGCGAAAGGAAACTCATCAGACCTTTTGCCCATCATGGCATTAATATCTGCCCGAGCATCCAGCAGCTTCTTTCCCTTGTTCGAGACATATGCCTCTTCATCTTGTTTGCTCTTCCCTTAATTAGAGGGTGTTTTCCCTTCCGTATGTTCCTCTACATCACCATCTTTTGGCTGTACTGCCTAGAGAATAATGTGTCTGGTGGCACGATCCATAGACGCCAATTGATCGACTAGAGCTTGCTGTGCTGAATCCAAGGAAACCTCCTTGGTTTGTTGTGTTTGACTCTCAGAATCAACGTTCTCCACTTCCTCATTACTATCATTTTGGCCATTTTGGGCATTTTCGGCAGCCTTCTGCTTACGTGTTTTGGCCATTGATGCAATTAAGATAACTCTCGAACAATTACCAGTAGAGGGCCCTCCTTCTAGCGCTAAATGACGAAGCAAAATTTCGTCGGGTATAAATTCGGGCCGTATAATCTAGTGGTAATTGAATCAAGGGTGATAAACATAAAAATTATAAATGAGGAGATGGTCTTTTGGGATGATTTAGACTAAGTCTGGGATCTTTTTTCCAGGGTGCCTACGTATCTTGTGTATTAGTCAGGAATCAAGTATCCGTAGTTCTTTAGGGATTGTTTATATAGAGAAGACTTATGCCCTAGGCCTGCATGAGCAAGGTCCTAACCGGACTCTAATTTCGTGTTCCCTAAGGAAAAGGATAATTAAAACGTGTCTATCCTATGATTTTAGGAGATAATCTCGGTATTCAAATATTGTATCTAAATGATAAAGATCAGGGCCTTAATGGCTTAGGATTCTTTCCATAATTATCCTGATAAATGTGAGGTTATTATCATACGCTCTAGCCAACCTGCGGCGAGCAACCGAGGCCGATGTGACCGAGCTGAGCAGGTCCACCTCTATTTCGTCCTGACCGACCTGCGGTGGACTTGAGGAATAACCTGGTCAGCTCCCCTCCTGAGGGCTCTGCTCGGCCTTTGGGCTCATGGCCCTTAAACTTAAGATCGTAAGGGTATTTTTCTTACTATTTGGGCGTTATGCGGATGACACGTGGCATGGTTAAATCCACCCTCGTCAAACAACATGTTCGAATTCTGGATAGAAAGTAGGAGCTTGTTGGTAGGAAAAATGTTCCCTTGGTGAAGGTGTTGTGGACTCATCACACCAAATAGGAAGCCACATGGGAGACGAAATCCGAGGTGCAATGGAAGTATCCTTCTTTTTTCCCACCGCTGGGTGTATTCCCTTTTGAGGACAAAAATCCTCTGAATAAGGGGAGAATGTAATAACCGAAAACATAAAATAAGGACGTTCCTGTAATTCCCGCGACGCTTTAACTGCAGTGCGCGATAGAGTAAGCGTCCACAATCAGAGCCTCGTGTAATGTGCATTTATTATAGCACTATGAGATGTAACACTTTTTTACATCATTACAAAATAATAATAAAAAATACGGTGCTGAAAACAACTTTTCAGCTTCTTTCATCAATTCTTGATTTGATTCTCGCATGTTTTTCATAACGGATTCCTCACAACGGTGATATCATTCTAGCAGTAAATTCGGGGTTAGTCTTATATGAGGAGGATATTTGAGGAGTGAGCCTACGTGGCTCGTTACTTCGACTTGCTGAGTTTGAATCTGTGATTCAAACTGTGTGGTCCAGAATGAGCCACGTAGGCTCACGGTGTAAATGGAGTAACCATAGAAGACTTACCCGTAAATTCAACATGGGTTGGTAAAAGTTCTTTATCTTTTTCAAATCTTAATCATTATGAAAATAGGTTTTTGGATCTAAAGTTGATTCTAGCAATTCTTTATTGTAAATTCATTATTTCTAGGAGAATCACAAATTCCCACGGCTCATCCCGATTCTTCACCGGTTAAAGGTAAAAAAAGATATGATCATTAAGGTTCGATTAGTTTATTTTATATTTATAAATTAGGGAACGGAGAAGGATATTCATTTTATCATAATAGGGGTGAGGATACAAATGGAACCATGGTTCTCACCAGAAAGTGCAATGACAATTACCACTAGATCATGTCTGATTCTCATTAAGGTTTATTTTCATGTTTCTATTTAACTTTCAAATATGATTTTTGAAGAATTCCATTCTATATTGATGAATTGTGTTAGTATTTCTACCGGAGGAATCCCGGAAAAATTCAAAGCGGTTTTGGGCATCCAAGCCACCGCCTCAATGCCAGTCATTGTCTCCTCAATGACAGTTAATGCCACTGTGGTGACCTTGATTCTTATTTTTGCCCCCGAATTTCTACCATAGAAGTCGGTGTCTAGAAAATAGGCAGAACAGTACATTTGAAATCATTTCAGTATAAACGATTCATAATTTTTAAAACACGCATGTAAAAATTAGTTCAGATCATCACGTCAGACCTGACTACTTGAATGAATGCTTGCATTTTAAGTTATGGTCCTCAAGGGCAGCTTTACATTAGGGGTTCCGGGTGCGGCCGACCCCCTAAAATAAAAATATTGTGTATAAATAGTAGATGTTTTTTTAATAAAAACACACACACACACACACACACACACACACACACACACACACACACATATATATATATATATATATATTATTATTATTATTATATAATATATAGACGAAGCAATTTAGCCCGTTTACCCGATTGACCCGCTCCAGACCCGGAAAAAAAAGAAAAATAACACGCTCCATGACCTCTTTAGCAATTAAAATTAAAAATAAAAATAAATAATAAAGCTAACGTGTAAACTACAATTCACCCACGATCCCAACCCCTCAACTCTCCACTTCGCAATCAGAAACCGTCTCCCACAGCCGCCTTCATCGTCTCGCCTCTTCCCTTTCTTACGTGATTTCACATTGGATTCTATCGAGCAGAAGTGAGCAACTGGTATTTCTCTATTTTTCTTTCTATTGATTGTGCCATGTTTTCCCTTTATTTTAATTTTTTTTTACTGATTGGTAACCCTCTATTTTCTTCGTACCATGTTTTCCCTTTCATCAGTTTATCTTTTCTTCTAATTAATTGTTCCTCTTTTGCTGATTCACATTTCTCTATTGAATTATCTATTAATCGTTTCCTCCGTTGAATAAGTTTTTTTTTCTTTTTTTTTTCCATGAATTTTTGTAGGTTTTAAAGCCGCCGTTTGTGGTGGTTTCTGTCATGCATTTCAAGGTGTACATCTTCCTGGTTTTTGGTAGTCTAAAGGTTTTTTTTTGTTTTTTTGTTTTTTTTTAATTCTGTATTTATGGTTTCAAATAGGTATAATTACCGCATAGTAATACATTGTATGGGAGATTTCAATTGCGCTTAGCATGGTGATTATGCCGAGGGTACGTGTTTGAAATCTCTTTGTTGATTTCCAATTAGATCTAGGCTATTCATTTTGTCTTGATCTGCGGCGTTTTCTGTCCATATGCATGTTTCTTTCCCATGGTTCAGCTATTTCATTTAAAAGCTATTGTATATGTTCATGTTCGTGATCATACAAATATTCATTTTACCCTTTGTTTTCCTTTGTATCAAGCTCGTTTATTTTCGCATCATATAAACAATCATTTCACCGTTAGATTTCCTTTAGTTTTAAATGCGTGGGATGCTCTTATATGCTACTATAATACTTATTTTTGACGAGTTCTTTCCTCGCCAACATGTATACTCTCTCGCTTAGTTGCTTTTTTATTGGAGAAATTGGATCGAGTTTTTCTAGCACGGGTTCATTTTTCCCTTTTCCTTTTTGTTTCTATTATACTGTTAGGAATGGTGACTTGATGTATGACCGATGGTGACTTGATATATGCACGATGATAGCTTCACATTCTCCACCGACAGTGATTTGATATATGCCCGATGATAGCCTCACATTCTCTTCCGTTCAAGGCTCATGCTCATGGTTGTGTCTAACGGACTTTTACGGAGGCTCCTACAAATGAAAGCACATTGCAAACATATGGTAATGTAGGTGACAGTTGTTGATATTACAAGAAGACTGGAACTGAAGCATTGATTGCAGCGGGGTTGTTGCGTGTTTTCATTATCCGAAGGTAGTTCAGGTATTTTTTTAGTCCTGTAAGTGGTCTTTCCGGCCACAATTTTAGTCCTGTAAGTGGTCTTTCCGGCGTTCATGACTATTTTTGCAAAAAAAAACCACTAACAGGATTAAAATTGTCGCCAGAGAAAAACCAGGACCAAAATCGAAAAACGTGTCTAGTTAGAGGACCAAAATTGTAGCCTTGATTCAAGCTTTACTTGCACACAATTAAGGTGTGTTTTTCGTTTATTTCTTTTTAATTTTAGTGTTTCAATTCCTACATATCTACTCATGTGACTTCATACTATCAAATATTTCAGTATTTAGAGGCGAATAATATTTTAATAATTGGCGGCCCACAAATGATGAAAAATGATGCAATCCTCAAGGACTAAGTGTCTGTTCTTTAGGATTGTCATTACTCATTCATACTATATGTTCTTTTTAATACATCAGTGCTTACTATGTACATAAAGGCATTTGTTGGATTTGTGTGCAGGAATGAAACGAGGAAGAACAATATTTTTATTGCCATTTATTCAAGATCTACTATTTAAGGGTCGATTCAACCATAATAACCTTCAGGTGATAATTTTATTTCTTACTATGTTGTGGATATTTGTAGTTTGTGGAAGTCATTTTAGATAAATCTATATGTATTTGGTATATGTGGTTATAATCTCTACCCCACATGCTCCACACAATTTGAATTGTTTAATTTGTTAGTGTAGAGGAGAATTTGGGACTTGCTGCTTGAAGTCAGTTAACAACATTTTTTTTGCGGAGCATTTGAGGATAAATAATAAATCGTAAACCTGCTTGCTTATTTGAGGGAAGGTTCTTGACCAGGCAATTTCTATTCTGACATTGATTTAACCAAATATATACAACAGGGTAACTGTAAAGCTCATCTCTTTCTTTGTTGTTACCAGATTTACGAGAAATGCAATGGTTGTGCCCAAGAACTTAAAAAGAGTTCAGAACCAAGTAAAAGTTATTGTTCTTGACATTCTTTATTCTTACCTTATAGAAGACAACCCGTATTGGTCAATTGACCCGCTCCACGACCTGTTTAGCAATTAAAATTAAACAAAAATAATAATAAACCTAACGTGTAAACTATAATTCACCCACGATCCCAACCCCTCAACTCTCCACTTCGCAATCAGAAACAATCTCCCATAGCCTCCTTGATCACCTCGCCTCTTCCATTTCTTACGTGATTTCACATTAGACCCTATCGAGCAGAAGTGAGCAACTGGTATTTCTCTATTTTTCTTTCTATTGATCGTCCCCTGTTTTCCCTTTATTTTAATTTTTTTTTTACTAATTGGTATTCCTCTATTTTCTTCTTACAATGTTTTCCCTTTCATCTGTTTATTTTTTCTTCTAATTAATTGTCCCTTCCAAGTAAGCTGCCTGTTGATTATGGATGTTGAGGATACGATTTTCACCCAAAACTACACAAAAAAAAAGATGATTGTCTTGCGTTTAAATTTGCTATGGTATACGATCTTCATAGGGTAGATTAGTTATGCCCTTTTTAGTCTTTATAAAATGTACTACTCCCTTTGTTACTTAGGCTAAAATAACACTTCTCTGGGTGCATCAAAGTTAGTGTGTTAGAATGTTTTTCCATCCTTTTTCGACCAAAGATGGATTAAGAACACTGCCATTTCTTTTCTCTGATTATTCTAAAATCAAGGGAGTAATTAGGATTATGATTTCATTTTTTACATCGTTAAGCCGCGCTCATATTTTGTTGTTGTTGTTGTTCACGACTCACCGTGAATTCTTTATATGATAATGATGTGGCATTTGGTGTCTAATGGTGTGAAATTTTGTTCTACATTTGACTTACTATTTCCCTATTTTAGTGACATTGTTTTATTTTGATGTGAACTATGTTGTAATTTTTGGCATGTTTTGTCATATTTACGTCGATAAGTATGTGACAATGTTCAAAATGCGATTAGTAGCCTAAGAGCGACTTATATATAAACTATTCATGGTTAATGATAATCATTGAAACCTTGAGCACGGACCCTTACATGGAATCTATATGGGTATAATGTGTCGTTCTCTTGGAAATAAAACGGGTATGTATTCGTTGAAATTCTAAGAGCACGATTTAAGATTTTTCTATTTCCAGTTACCGATCCACGCTACTTTAGATACGGGAAAACTTTTGTTGTAGACCGCCATAGGATTGGCATGTTCAAAAGATGGAGTTCAACATGGTATGTCATTTTCTCTTTTTAACTATGTGATATTGCCATTTTCAGAGAATTGCATTGGAATCTCAAAACTATGCATATAAATTAGTAAAATCTACGTTGGATTTGGTCCAGAGTTGAAACTAAGATTGAGTGAACAAAAGATGCTATATGACTGCACCGTTGTGGCAAAGCTGGGGAAGATTGATCGGTTGAAGCAGAGTTTGGCCTAATACGTCTTCAAAGCTATTAAAGGAGATGTTGGTGGAAATACAGGCAACTTAATATCAATGGACTTTGAGAAAAAAATACGGCAGCACGTATCCACAACATAATTGAACTGTTGTGGGACATCCTTTCTATCGAGCCATTCTTTAACCAATTTTGTGCATGTTAGATGAATTTTGGTGCTTTGGTGGTGCCTTCTCATTTAAAAATATAAAATAAAAGCTTTTGTGTTATACGAGCAAAGATGAGGAATATTGATTTGGTTATTCTAACTATTTTATTGTTTTATATTGGCATGCATACATGAGAAGTGATAGTCAAAGATATTGCTATGTTATACGTTTATACTATATTTACCCATATATAAGGGGTTTTTTCTAATATTATAATATAGCGATCAACAATTGTTTTTTAAGTACACATTTCAGAAATCATTCTAATTATGATTTGTCTCATGCAATGCATGAGTTTATACTAATATATATATATATATATATATATATATATATATATATATATATAAATTAAAATCTCTTATTTTTATGTATTATTTATATTTTTATCTATTTACCCATTATTACATGTATGGAATCGAATATGTAAATATATGTGTGATACGGAAAAAAATTAATAAATTTCTGACCTCCATATCGAAAATCCTACGGCCGTCCCTGATGGTCCTTGGTTAGGTATTGGCTACACATTAGATGTTTTGAGCTCGCAGACAGTAATAATAGGTTGGCGATGGGCTGTTCAGAAAAGTGTCTCCTTATGGGGCCTGAATAGTAAGCTTCGATTTGCATATCATATTCATGTTTCATGTATGTCATGTATAGGATACCATTTCTTCATGGGGTTCACACGTGAAGGACCCTTTCTTCATGGGGCAATTAGTAATAGTATTTCCAAGGCTGCCCTTGTGATATTCAGGGCCCAAGGTCAGTTTGGCAGATGGGGACATCTCGATTTAGAATATACTACATCCGTCTCAAAATGTAAGTCCTTTTAGTTTTTTTTATTTTGTCCCATAATGTAAGTTCATTTAAATAACCAATGAAGCATTTATTACGTTTTTCTATTTTTACCCCTCATTTATTATCTATTCACCCACTTTTTACTACTCCACATTAATAATAGTCAAAGGTTATTTTAGATTTTTCCATCAAAATTAATGACACATAACAAATTTAACCAGCTTTCTTAATTTGTGTGAAATACTCTAAAAGGACTTACATTTTGAGACGGAGGTAGTAAATTCTTTTATTTTTAAGTACATAAATAATCAGAAAAAAATAGTAACAAGAACATCTCATTTTGAATAATAGTAATAACCACTTGAAATATTCACAAAATATTTTTCATGCCACTTTTCTACCACACGTAGGAGCAAACCCTTAATCACAACAAAATTATCGACTTTATCAATCATATTCTTTGTGCTAAAAAATAACAAAGCGTTTGATCTGTGGTATTTATTGAATATTATTATAGATTATTGGATATTGATTATTTTCTATCAATAATTGAAGTGATGTATTATGGATTGATGGTATAATCACTACTAATTTTTTTAACTTCTGGTTATGTCCACTTACAAGTTTGAACTTTTGAGGTTTTTTTAATTATTTTAGAAAAATTGAATTATATAAATAGGGGTCACGGTTGATATTTTTTTATAATAGGATGAATAAATTTCGGGACCCAAAATATATCTTTTTCCAGGTCCCAAGGTCATGGCGTACATTGCCATATGCAGGGGCGGATTTAAGAATGAGGAGGCGGTCAAGTCACTTCTCAGATCCTAAAACACACTATCATGTATGTTGTGTATTTTTTTCGCTTTAAAAATTTACACTCATTGTATAAGATCGTCCCCTTATCCGGGATCCTGCGTCCGCCCCTGGCCATATGACAAGGTCCCTAAGTAATACCTTAGAGCAACCCTAGTGGGAGGCTTTTGAACAAAGTCTCATTAAAAAGTGGCAGAAAGAGAGGAAATTTTAAATTGCAAAATAATGGGGTTGAAATGGAAAGGATTTTTTAGACATTCTCTACTCCATTCTCTATTTCTAGATAATGGCAGGGAATATTATCCATGATTCACAACTCATCTTCTTCCCTTTTTCTTCCTTCCGCCCTTTTGTTTCCAATCTGTGTGAATTCTTGTTTATAGATTTTGTATATTTTTCCTATCCTAGATTTTTCCTTTTTCAAATCTTGTTTCCAGATTTATGCAGATTGCACCAAGTATTGGATTCTATATTTGTGGAAGTGAATCTTTTTCTTCGAATTTACATCTGGGTTTTAGCAAAAAGAGGGTAAAGAGATTAAGATCACAAAATTATTTGAATCCTGGTAACTTTTTTGGAACTATTCGTTTTTGTTTTACCGGGAGCATTCAATATGTTTTTGCAGACATTGGATTTTCTGAAGAAATAAAATGATTTTTTTATTGGATTTTGGTTTAAGCTCTATGAATTTTGATGATTTTTTTGTTGAGAATTATTGAATTGATTTTGAGATTGATGTTTTTGGAGAATTTGGGATTCCGGAAGCCATAGCGGTGGATGAATTGGGCGGTACAGAGGAGGGAAGATGAAGTTGCCATTAGAGCATCTATTCAACAAATCTCTAAGGCGGGTTTATTCTACAATCTTCCTCAAATAATAATATGCCATATGGCAATTTCGGTCAGAATGGAACGAAAGAATTGAGCCAACCATTACGGTTGCTCTTAGAACCAACCAGTCATTCATGTCATGTACTTTATTCCAGCACTTTATGCATACTTGCATGTTCGTATCCTTTTATTGCAGTTTCCATTTTATCAGCTCTATATGTGCATTCACACTTTATTTTCAATATCACCGCATGAAAAGACAACTATGACGATATTACCGAATATTTCAATGGTTTTTTTTTTTTTTTTTCTTTCACTCGAATGGTTTCCTTTTTATTATATTTTTTTTACCGAGTTGTTGAGCTCACCTTTTGATATTACTATTCAGTTTAGTATTTGCGGTTTTATTTCGGTCTTGGAGCAGTGGCTTTGCAGTCCGTGGACAATATTATAAGTTCGTTTTCCCTTTCAGTGTATGTTCAGCAATTTGTAGGCAAGTCTAATTTTGAATTCTACAGTTTCATGTTACATTTCCACTTCCATTTGTATGATATGGTTGTTGGGTAACGCTTACATGCTTGGTATGTCACGAGCTGGACACGTGTCGAGCGGTCAGTGATCATTTTCCGCGCTTATGTTGGAAATAGGTGGTTACAGACTAGGAAGCTCATTGATCTTCAGTCATCTCAGCCATCCTCAATGGACACAACTAATAGATAGAAAGCTCTGCATGCCTACAAGTTATAAATCATGTGAAACGTGATGTTTTCGGTATACGATATTACATCATTGATTATAATGGGGCCCAATTTATGTAATTAATCCTACATCATTGATATAAAGTATGTTGTGATCAAATCAATTTTTTTTATATTTGGGTACTAATCATCAAAACAACGTTGTTTTAGATATTTCACCGGAGGCTGTGCCCCTCAATGCGATCTAACGTAGTTCTTCCAATGGTGAGTGATAGGGGTCTTTAAATGCACTCTACCACACACCACGGTTAATATCGATGTTAAAAACATCTAGCATGCACCACTACAGACCATATAATCGATTTTCAAAGAGTCTGAGTGTGCATGACCGACATGTGAAAGTCGTTTCTAAGTGAGCTGTCAAGTAATTGTGGTCCCAGTAACTTCATATGATCTAAATTCTTAATTTGTTATTTCCAAAATGTAAATCTATTTGACTTTTTGGTTTTGTCCCGTAATCCAAGTCCATTTAGATAACCAATGAAGCATTTATTACATTTTTCTCCTTATCCACTTTTCACTACTTTTTATTAATAACAATCAAAGGGCATTTTAAGCTTTTTCATCAAAATTAATGACACATAACGAAGGTAATCAACTTTCTTAATCTGTGTGAAAACCCCAAACGGACTTACATTTTGGGACGGAGGTAGTATAATATAAATAGTACCTTAGAAAGTATTAATTGCTGGTAGCAAAGGCAGATGTTGTTTGCCGTTGGCTCACTTTCATGTAAAGGCCCTGCAAATAAACACCAATTATCTCAGAAAAATAACTTAAAGCCAAGCAAGATATCGTGCTCTAAATAACATTATCGTATATAGGAATTTCATGTTCATGTCCGCCGCATCATCTACCTCAATGATCACTGATGTATGCAAAAGGACAAAAAAAAAAATGTTGTCTTCTTGCATATCAGTCATCCCTGAGTTTTGTTAAATAACAGGCAAGTTCATAGATTCAGAGAATGTATTACATTGGTGGTGTGGATTGTTGCTCCGGTTGTCATGCTGATGTTTTGATCAGGGATCAATTCAAAGTTCAGATGCTGCAAAACCACTGCAAGGGATACAATAGCTTCTAGCAATGCAAATTGATCGCCAACGCATTTACGTGGCCCTCCGCTAAATGGGATGAACCTGACAAAATAGTTTTAAAGAACATGACGGACTCGGCCTGGCTAGCTAGGCCTTCACAACACTTGATCACCATAAATCAAAAGGGATCATTTATTGGGACCCCATCAAGACATCTACCATGGCAACTACAATGAAAATCGGCTTTGTGACTATCACAAAGTCAGGTATGATGATCGACTTTTGACAAGTCAATGATATGGCCTATATTCGACTTTATACACTTCAAATATACACCGTATATAACCGACTTGTATAAAATAGATCATCACAGTCCTTGTGATGCTATAATAGGTGTGTGTGTGATGCCGTAGTAAGTTTGGTAAGGTGCCTCAAAAGAGCCCCACCCCCCAAAAAAAAAATTGTACCTATAATCTGTATTAGATTCATTAGGAACAGGGCCGTTCAAGTCAAATCTTTCCGGCACGAATTCTTCTGCTCTCTCCCAGACCTTTTATTCCAACAACAAACATAATTAGGGTTCTTAGCTATGCGTATCAATTGCAAGCCGAAGCCTGGCTCAAGCACAATAATCTGGTTTCCATTTTTCCTCTATCAAGTTTTTAATCATTAAATGATCATGTTCATCCAAACACAGTTCACCTGTAAGATGAAAATACACTTTTCAACGACTCTCAACAAAACAATATGCACTCATTCAAGAAAAAGATGGTTGGTCAAAAAATAAAGCAGGCATTAATTTATATAAATTTACTTTACTGACATATAGAAAGTAAGTACAAGCCATAGCTTGTATGCTCCAAGGTTCTTTCTGAATATCTCCAATGGCAGTAAGTGTCAAAAAAATAAAAATGAAAATGAAAATGAAAATTAGTTACCTTAAGTTCCAACTGTTACCTGTGGAGAGTGATGGATATTATACACTGAGATCATTATATCTTGACCAGGATTGACCTTATAATTTCCAGGTAGCACATCATCAACTAGGGCTCTCCTTAAGAGGACCTAACAAAAAATAATAATTAATAAATAGATATATCAGATGATCTTAAAGCAGTAATGTCTCGTCATTCTGTTCGAAGGAAGAGATTAAAACGTACAGGCGGATGTGGATATAAGCGCATTGACTCATTTATACAACGCATTAAGAACTTGAGATTTTTTATATCTTCATAGGTGGGAAGACGACCTTGCAAAACTCTATCAACCTCGTCTTGTGCTTTCCTTAACGAAGCTTGGTCCTGGATATTGAACAAAAGTTGCATTTAGCATAATCATAAGAAATATGGAACGCGATAACATCGTCCTCAAGGCCAAGAAAAGCACCCAATATAAAGTACTAACTTTGTCCCAAGATATAGGAACTTTCAGCGGTTTTCATATGGATTAAGAAAGTGGGTAGACATCATAAATTTTAAACAAAACACTATCATTAATGCAATAATCGTAGAGTAATGAAAAGTGGTTGGATGATAATAAATTAAGGTAAGATGAAGAAAAGATGTAAATGTTCTATTGATAATCTAAAACCACATACTATGCGATAATAATGAACATTCAGAAAGACCTATATTATGGGAAGGAGGTAGAAGTTTCATAGGAAATTGTTGGCTCCAATTGACATCTTTAATGCTCTGACTAATGTTTTTAAAGTTGTGCGTCAAATGGTCCATACGATTGCGTACGTGGATAGTACCACAAAAATAAACTTGCAGAGATAAAAACAAACAGGGTGGGAAACAATCTCCACAGATCACGATACCATCCCTGACACCTTAGTCGCTGAACCCCACAAGCAGGTTTTAGGCACATGAATGGCCCTTAATTGTTGATCTCCTAGACCGTCCACCACGGTTACCTCTGCCCTCACGATATCCTCAACCATCACGACCACCGCCACGGTAACTTTTATTTGCCACCATTAACGCCAATTTCTCCTTAACAAGGTCATGGCATTCTGAAATCTGATATAAATCGAGGCCCTCTAGAGCCTTGAAACACTTCGAGAATAGTGGGAAGTCAGCTTCCCCGAGAATCTACACACGTACTGGCTCAAAGTCAGATTTGAGTCCTGATAGAAATCTACACACATCCATATCGTTTATGTGTCGTCCATGAGCGTTACATAATCCATCCATGGTTGGTAAAGAATCTTCTCCTCACAAACACTCATAACTTGGGAGTAGTAATCTTTCAAACTTAGTTGACATTGCTCTAACTGGAAAATTGTTTGCACGTATCATAGATCCGGGTGAGGTTCCCTGATCTGGAGTAAATATGCCTCAATTGTGCCCAAACGTCTTTAGCCGAATTGAGGTACTGTAAGATGGAACTAATGCTAGGCTCTATGCTATTTAGCATGAGTGACATGATATGTGCATCATCTTGTCACATAGTGATGCCATGGGATCATTGTTGTCCGCTTTGTCTTTGACCAAGAAATGGTCCATTCCTTTACCAGTTAGGAAGATTTCGACTGAACGAGACCACAATGTGTAGTTCATTCCGTTCAGGTTTACAGAAGTAATCGCCGACAAACTAGTCGCTAATGTGAATAAATTAGGGTTAGGGTTTGCGATAGCGCCAAAGGGTTTCACCTGGCCTCCATCGCGCAGCTGGAAAACGGGAACACGCACGACATACACTTGTTTATGAGATAAACATAATCTCACACACGCACACACTTATAAATTTTATCATTATCTTTAACACTAGAAATAGCAACAAAACAAGTATATACCTTACTCAGCAAGTAAGACGTCCAGGTCAATACAGAGCCAGTAGTTTCATGACCAGCAACTAGCATCGACAGGAGATCATCTCGTAGCTGAGCACTTGTTACCTACACTTTAACATCAATGTTCTCTGAGATGCACGACGAAAAAACGATTAGCAACCCAATAAAAAGAGCAAAAGATTAGGCAAACCTCCTCTCTGCTGGCAAGCAGAAAACGAAGGATGCTTGGATCTGAATCATTTACATACTCCTCCTCGGTTATCCTTTCACCCTCAGTTTCCACTATCTCTCTACATTTTGCAATAAGCTCTTCAACAGTTTGTCTAATAAGCATTACAGCCTTTTCAGCTTTTATTTGTCGAGGAACCACTTTACATAAAGCTTTAATCTGAATGCAAAAAAGAGGAGCTCAATAATATTATCATCAGATGTTGAATAGGATAAAGAACAAAAGAAGGGAGCAGGCAAAGATTCTAGCCTTCCAATATGGTAAGATATCGGTTGAACGCAGCTCTGCCTCTTTCAATGCAGTATAAACAGCATCAATAACCGGACTATCAGTGTTTAGGGAATCAAAATTGTAGTTAAAGACAGCTAACCCAATGACATTGAGGGTCAGCTGAGAGAATTTCTCCTCCATGTTGACAGAGGAGCCGCTTAATGAATCTGTTATGAGCTTTTCTACTAATCTCTGAGCGCATCTGCAAAAGACCCGATCAACGATTACCGACAAATACGTCTTGTGAAGAGATGGAACGACAGCCCTGCGCCTTGCCTATAACAAATTAGATTTAATCTCAAAAAGGTAGCAACCATTTTAGCAGTAACCCTTAATAAACAGGAAAACATCATTGAATCCAGAAAACTCTCAAAGCAATAAATGTGTTGTCATGTGAAGGAAAATCAACATATATTTGTCGCACTAGTAGGGCAAAAGACTCCATTGTATACATACAATTAATTCTGTTAAACAACAAATTTATTCACAGAGATGGTTCCAAATGTCACCTGAATCAGTAATGAAACTAACAATTCCACAACCAACTAGCAAATGAGATTCTTTACAGCCCAATCAAAGACAACTTACAGAAAAAGGAGGGCAAAAAAAAAACAAGAAAAAGTTAGCCGAAGGGTCATGGACTATTATAGTCATAAAAGAGAAGAAATTAAGAGAAAGAACAGAGCCTATACCGTCCAGAGGGAACCTTCCGCAATAGCAAAGCCCGAGCCGAACAAGAATTCAGACACCTCAGAGACAAGACCCTTACAATACTTAGTCCCATAGTTTCTCAAAACATGCTTGGCAATGGCAGGGTCACTCACCACCACAAAATTCCTAGGGCCAGCAGCGAGTCGATAAATTGGGCCATACTCATTCATCCACTTGTATAGCGGTAGGAAAAGCGCACCACCCAGTAGTTCAGAAACATCTTCAAGCTTTGCACTAGCAATGGGAATGTTAGAATCGTCGTTTTGGCCTATTGTTAACGATCTTGTAAGATTAGTTAGCCAATCTGGACTAACCCAAGAAGTGGGTTTAGTGGATGGTGGCTTTTTGTCGATTGAAGACTTGATGTAGAAACGCTTGGGGTAAGAGAAGGTGTGGGGAGGGAATTTGGGGGACGAAATTGTAGTAAACGGGGCGGAAATGATAGGAGAACAGGGGAGAGGAGAAGTACAATGCATGGTTGAAGGTTGCAGCTACTGAGGAAGGAAGCTATGGTGCAGCCTTAACGACGATTCGGTTCGGTTGGTGATCACTCTGCTACGTGTTTATCATTCGTCGTCAACCGGTAAAACCACATCCTAATTTTGAAACTTCGCAATCAACATCACTATAGTAAAAAACGGTTAAATCCTAACCGGAAGGGTCTCCTCGACTTGATTCTACAGGAGTGCGATGAGAGGTTAATCAGGAATCTAGCAGCTCAAGGAAGAGGCTTGCTGTTTTTTTCGCTTATCGAAAGGGGCCGGCCCTTTACGGGACTCGAACCCCCACACCCCGGCTTTCAGTCCAGCATGGCATTATATCACTTCAACCGCTTACTACTAGACCATATTCAGGGGGACACATCACTATAGTAGTAATTAGATTCAGAGGGGAAAGGAATCATCTCATAAGCTTTCTATCCCATTTCAATCCGAAAGAATTTGACCACATTTTTTTTTTCCTCGATCTCGTATCCGATAAGTGTCGACACCTAAAAATCGGGATATTCGAATCTTGAGATCTCATTGGTAAGGGATGACGATGATGGAAATCATGCAAGTTGAAATTACAATGCAATACGAGATGTTAAGGGTGAAGTAGTCGATGTTTAATATTTTATTAATGTGTTTATTTCATCTTGATGTATTAGTCTTGTAAGGGCATTTATGACTTTTTGTGTACATGGGGTTCTCTTACCTTATTGATTGAAAAACCAGACTATATTCTAGTGGATGAAACAAGTTGTTGTGTTCTCTTTCTTGACTTGGTAACAGAGCCGAGGTCATGGCTCAGGCCGCCGAAAATTCTAGCGCCGATGGAGCCTTTTCTGCTCCATCTAGTCATTTGATCGTCATGCAGCAGCCCGTATCCACTCATATCACTCAATCATCTCCGCTCAACTCTGTGTCGGTTCCACCTCAGCTAAACTTTATGAATGCCGGCCTGAACCCTAGTCTTCCACCTCCGACGTTTGCCTTTTCAACCTTTACAACAAGTTAAATACCAAATTATTCCGATTACACTTAACCCAGAGCTTCACATTTACCAACTTTCCCTTCGCTATTTCAAAGCTCGGCATCTATGGCTCCTTTTGGAGCCAATCTCACTCAGACCTGCAGTGTGAAGCTTTATAAGCAGAACTTCCTCCTCTGGAGGTCAACCATCTTACCGATTATCAAAGGCCACTGACTAGAGTTCCACATACTCATCGATTCTTCCAAACCATCGGATTTTACTTCATTTAGCTCAAATCTCACCGGATCCGTTCGAAGTTCCACTGTAGAAGCCTGAGAAGCCACATATCAACTCTTGATGGGGTGGCTGATGAGTTCAATGACACAGTTGTTTCTATTGGAGGGGGTTAGCTGCAATATTTCTTGTGAATTCTAGAGCACTATTGAAACCCTATTCAACAGTCAGTGAGAAGCAAAGCTCATAGAGTTCAAAATGGCTCTTTCAAGACTGAAAAAAGGTACAAAGTCCATGATGGACTATCTCTCTCTTGTGAAATCTTACTCAAATGGTTTAGCTTCGGCTGGTTATCCTATAAGTAGAAGTGAGTTAATCGTTGCAATCCTAGGAAGTTTAAGTAAAGAATATGAGTCTGTCATCGTTAATAAAACCTCTAGAATAGGTTCCCTTACCTGGCAGGAAGTCCAAGCTCAGCTTGTCACCCACGAACGTTTGATAGCTAGGTTTAATCCCACTGCTAACTTGGATGCTCCTCAGTAGTCTGCCAATGTGGCCACTCAAAGAAATGGCAATGGTAGGGGCAACTTCAAACCTTCTTCATCGCAAGGCTACTCTGACTCTGGCAGAAGCGGAGGCAGGATGGTAATAGAGAATGTTACAGAGGCAGAAGAGGAAGACAACGAGGTAGGTTCAACAACAACAACAACAACAATGGTCCTAGGCCAACCTGTCAGATTTGTAGCAAAGTTGGCCATATAGATGTTGAGTGCTATCAAAGGTTTGATTCCTCGTATACAGGACCTGCTTCAAGTCAATACAACAGGAATGTTGCAGCCTACTTTGTTACAGTACATGGCTAAAGAAGTTTTGAGTGCAAGATGATCAGTTCAGCATGACAAACAACTGACTACACTCAGCTGACCAACACAGACTCAGCAGAATTATGAGGACTCATCAGAATGCTTTGCAGAGATTGTATTTAGACGGTTATTCTGTTATAACTGCTATGTAACTTACCTTAACTTATTCATGAGGTGTATGATACTATAAATACCCCATGATCAGAAGCATTTTAAACTAACTCATTCATTATCTTTGAGTAATAATACTTCCGCATTCTTTTAGTTGTGTTTTTCTTAAGTTTCACAACTTCAACATGGTATCAGAGCATGAAACCTGAGAGTTTCAGTTGTTTTTTTTTCTCTGTGTTTTACTCTAATTATGGAGAAACTTGAGAGTTGCCTTCATCTTTTCTGGTGAATTACACGGTTTCTTGAGAGAATTCTGTGTTTATTATAAGTTCTTGATTGGTTTTCTGATCAATTTTTTTTGTTATTCTAGTGTGGATTTCATGTTCTTGACAGTCATGGCAGCAAATAAACAAGAACTAAGCCCTTCCTGTCCATTTTATGTTCATCAAAATGAGAATCCATCCATGGTGTTGGTGGAACCATTGATGAATGGAAACAATTATAATCCTTGGAAGATGTCCAAGGAGATGGTGTTAATCACCAAGAACAAGTTTGGCTTTGTAGATTTATACAATCAAAAGGCTAGAAGCATATTCAATGATTTTCATGCTTGGAGGCAATGTGATACTATGGTGAGATCTTGATCTTGAACTCTGTTGAAAATATTGCACAGGGTTTGATGTATTTTAAAAGTGCTCATGTAGTTTGAAAGAATCTGGCTGATATGTTTTCTAATGTTGATGCCTTGAGACTCTCTGATCTTCTTGAAGAGATGCATGTGCTGAAGCAGGGGTGATGATTCAGTGAATCGGTACTTCACCATGTTAATGGTTCTTTGGGAGGAAATCAAGACTATTAGTGATCTGATTCATAAACGAATCAGATCCAATTTTGCCCGATAACTTAACTGAAGGCACCACCAATACGACGAGCACCTCGACCTTTGGCTAACCTGTACCAAAAACCTTGGTATATATGGACACCCACAAGGTTCTCTCACAACCTGTTTTTTTTATGATCTCTCACAACCTTGATAAGTCTCTCTCACAACCTTGATAAGTCCGGTTTGGAATCCTCCAGCGAGAAAACTCACCAAAACTTAAAAGCTTCAATAAAATATATTTATCTCAACATTTGTCTAATAAAAAAGGAGTACAACTAAAGCCTTTTTATAGGATAAAATGAAAGAAATAAAATACCTTCTAGCCAATGTCGGACAAAATTAAACTATAAAAAAACTTAATAATAAATAATAATAAAATCTGCCATAGAAACAATGTGGGATAAATGGACTCCAGGCTAAAACGTTCAAAACGTCTCATCTTCGATCACATCATTCACTCCCGATTGGAAAGGATTTGTTCTCGAATCAATAGGACGTCATCAAATTCATCCTCACATGCCAATCTCAAAGAAACACCAAAAGACACTAATTGTTGGAAATAAAATTTATGTTTTGATGATGATTCATCGCTTAATCCATTATTGTTCTAAACCCCATTGATGAAGTGTCATAACTAACTGTTATAGTGCAAAGCAAAAAGATGTCTAGATATCAATGTATAGGATTTTATGGAGTCTGATATTTGTATAGGTTAAATCAGACAAGCAATCGTAATAGTTCTAGGCCGAGAAATCGAGAATATAAGAAAAAATTTAGTTAAACCGAGATTCGACAAGGAATCGAAAAGCAAGTGCACACCAACATGAAAATCAAAGGTAAGTTCACCGAGGGTTACACTCGGTTGGCTTATCCAGTAAGATCAAGAACGAGGGATCAAACTCGGTAGATGAAGAACCGAGGTCACAGACTCGATTGTAGAAGATTGAAGAAATGAGGTTTCAAACTCGGTTATGAAGATTACAAGTCGAGACTGTAAAGTTAGACTTCAAGACAAGATTGTGGTGACTGAACTGACTTTATGGATCTTGTATGAAGACCTAAGAATCATAAGGACAATGAATTCTTAGAAGATAATTCGTTATGGTGTACTATGATTAAGTCAATTATAATCAGATGAAAACTGGAGTAATGATATTTGAAGAAGAAAAAAATCTCAGTTAACGCTCCAAGTCAGTTAAGAAACTGACAAGTGATAAACTCCGTATAACACTGATAAGGAAACTCAGTTTTATGTGGCAATCATTCAATAAACTGATCGTACAGTCGAACATTATAAAGGAAGCGATTTTATTGGATGAAATACTGACACAGCAGAACGGTCTGAAAATATAGCCGTTACAAGATTCAAGCAGGATGAACGTTGAATAAACCCCTATAAATAGACTACTTCTACAACAACAAGAAGGGGGGAGCAGGAGGAATTAAAACAGATTTAATTATAAGATCTGATTAAGGGGGAAAGCCAATTTCAAAAGAATTCCTGCAAAGTACTTAATTACAAGATCAAGAAAATTTCTTCAAGCACATTCAAGCAAAATCAAGATCTATCATTTGAAGAAACTCAGAGCCGTGCATAATTTATTTATCTAGAAGAAAAGCTCTAATCACAATTGAATCATAGTTATTGATTCAAGTCTCAACTTTGATTTTATCAAAGGTTTAGACTGTGAAACACCAAGAAGGTGTGAATGACAGTTGAGTGCAGTCTGGAAGACTGTGTTTGTGATGAGCTGGTGAAGAGGCAATTCTACCCTTCAAGGACCAGTGTTTCAAACAATTGAAGAGCAGCAATTCTACATGTTCTACAAGTGTTTAGATAGTGAAGCTAGGGATTAGTCAAGGACTATTAGTTTAGAACTTTTTGTAACCGGGCCATCTCAAAGAAGTTCTAGTGGAATTTTCCTCTACATCACAGGGGAAGAGAGGACGTACAGGATTACACCACATGGAACCTCTATAATTCTTGTTTATTTACTTTACGCATTCATTTACTTTATTGTAGTCATATATATATATCTTGTTTTCACTCTGAAACTAAGTTAACTAGTTGTTAAAGGATAAAATATATCTGCTGCCAGTTAACAAGACTAAATATAAGTCACTATTGACTTATACTTAGTTGATTTAGCTGAACTCCGCACAAGTTAAAGGACAGGAACAAAACTGAGCTGAGCATCAGTTTGAGTTTGGTAAAAACTCAGTTCCTGGGGTACTTCCAGTTTTGGGAAAGTTTTTTGTGACAAGTTTATTCACCCCCCCTCTAAACTTGTGTTAGCCTTTCCAAGGGACCAACAATTGGTATCGGAGCAATTTTTTCCTTTTGGAGGAGATCCGAGTTATTACTGCTCAAGGAGATAACTGTGCATCAGTTATTTCCGATACCAACAATTGCTATCGAAAGATATCTTACTGAACCTCAGTATCATAAGATATCTTATAAACCAGTTGTTGAAGACCCCTTACTGAAATACCTTAGCAAAATTAAATGGATACATCTAGAATTAGAAGTTGGCTAAATAACCCCCTGACTGACTACTTGCGGAATGTTGTCTATGATTTCCAGGATCAAGTATTTGAAAGATTCAGTACTACAAGCTCTCACACAAATCCGGAACCTCATTTCAGTTATGATGAAGACATTGAGTTTAATGCGAAAGTTGATGGTGAATCCAGAGGATTTCCATCCTGCCGATCTTCGGAAGAAGCGAAAAGAGAGTTACTACGAGTAGCTAATTATATAGAAGAAAAACTGACCAAAGATTCATCCAGTGCAAAAGCCAAAGATATTGATGAGACTCTACCTACAAGCCATGGAGGTGAAAGTGATGAAGAAATCATACTGCTAGGAGCTACACAGGCAAATGCTACTGATAAAGGAAAACAAGTTCTAATTGATGATGATTCCTCGACAGAAGATCTACCTATCAAAAATCAGGAGGTAATCGCATCTACATCCAGCACTCACACTACCATAAACAATCAAAGAAATGATGATTTCAATAAAACCTTGGACATACTCATAAAGGAATTAGAGATAATTCAAAAGAATTATGAGAATGTCAAAAGGAGAAAAAGTTATTGAAAATCAAATTTCGAGATTGAATGTCAAATCAATCAAATCAAGGCTAATAATGAACCAGGGTAATTCGACCAACCGATGAACCAACAAAAGCAATAAACATCACGAGAATCATCGCTTGATCCAATTTCTAGAGTTCAATTCAAACCAGAAGACCATTTGGAGATAGATTTGGTTTAGGGTTTGATAATCGAGATAATTCTAAGTTCGTACCAAGATCGCTTGCAATAAAATTTGTGACTTCTCAAAAGTCGAGAACTCGTAAAATCGATAAAATTATTAGAATCGACAAAAACTCAAAGACACCAAACGCATGATCGATAAAATCGAAAAATCGCTTGGTAAAATTCACCAAGCCAACAGATTTTACAGAAGACTCGTAAGGCTAAAAATAGTAAAAAACTGATCCGAGATCGGAAGAAAAATCTTCGTGTCATATCCATCTAAGAATGATGATCATTCATGGAATAATAAACTCGAGGAAAGGAAGATTATTTCCCACTGATGAAGATTGGAATGAACCATCACATCGGTTTCACAAACCGAACAAACCTAAAGTCATTAAGACAAAATAGGAAAAGTTTGTGAAAGCTGACTTTACTCAGTCAAAAAATCAAGAGAGGTATAAAGTTAAAAATAAAGTTGTATCATCGAAAGCTAATCAGTTAGGACCCAAACAGATATGGGTACCAAAAATTTCTTATTTTGCAGGAGAAATATCGCTAGCTGAGAACTAAGGAGCTTAATTCACAAAACTGAGTTGTATTTACAACTGAGTTTTTGAATTCAGCACAAGGACAAAACTGAACGCATACAGCTGTTGATATACCGTACCTACTCTATTTACTATTCTCTAGCCACAGATGTCAAGAAAAGACGTGGTCCCTCTCAATCTAAACCGTCCATATTTTCCACTCATCCACCTTTTTCGCAATCTCAAAATATTTATGACAAGACGTTTTAAGTCCTACTCATTTCTTAACTACCCCTGCTACATATTATAAATACCCAGAATTTTCGTTTATAATTCTTTACGCTTAAATTTTGAATCTACTCTCTGAATCTCAAATTTTCAAAACTCTCATTCAAATCCAGAAGAATGACTTTCACTCTTGTTGAACCCGGAATGATCGTATCTCTTGACCAGTATATTGCAAAGTATATTGATCAAACTCTAGTCAATTCAATTGCAACAAAAATCCGAAAAATTAAAGGTTTGGATGCTGTATTCAACATCGATCTGAAAAGTGTATGTCTAGAAAGCATTGGAGACTTCCATGAATTTGGAGGTACAACTGTTGAAGGAGAAGACACACTTACTTATACCACTACCGTCAACGGTAAGCAGATTATGGTCACCGAAGATCTAATTGCAGAAATCCTTGGATTTGACAAATCCGGAGGATCAGCAGCCATCAAGCTAACTAAGGAACAAAAGGAGAAACTATGGAAAGATATAGCGATTAATGGAGAATCTGCTGTCTCACAGACCGGGAGCACAAGCTTACTCAAGCCAGAATTTAATTTTCTCTCAAAGATGTTAGCAAATTGCATAATTGGAAATGCAGGAAACTTTAGCAATCTATCTGGAGCAAAATTAGATTTGCTATATGTGATTTGGTTTGAAGAAAGTTTCAATTGGCCAAGGTATCTATTTGTTCAATTAACAGCACAATCAATTGACTTACCGAAGAAGAAAACTGATGTCAAAAGGGTCGATTTTATCACAAGAAAACTCTTGCATTAGTAGTCCAAAGAATACTAGACCATTTTGGAATCGCAAAGAGAAAAGAAACACCAGTTGATGATGGGAAGATTGTTGTTAAGGAAGAAAAAGCTGGAAAAAGGAAAGCTGAGAAATCTGTAAATGAACCTAAAAAGAAGAAAAGCAGGAAATCGAAGAAACCTGCAACTGGAGATGAAGTTTTGGAACAGATTGAAGATCTAAGGAAAAGAAGAAAACAGTTGGAAGATACAGAAAAAGGCATAACTGATCAAGTTACTGAGAAACCAACAGAAGTGTCACCAACACCAGTAGTAAGAACTGAAGCTACTCTCACCGAGCCCACTCCAGTTTTGGTAACTGAAGTATTACCAATTCAAGAACCAGCTACACAGTCACAAGAAAAAGAAGTGACAATGGAAACTGAAGTTGTCAACAAAGAACAAGTTGTTGAAACTGTCATACAGAAGGAAGCTGAAACTCAGGGGGAACAGACCCTGAGAACCGAGTATGTTGATGAAGAATCTGACAGTGATGAAAGACTGATTGATGAAACAATGCTGAATATGCTCATGTTGCTTTCACGATCCAAGTCTACTTCTCAAGAATCAGCCCCCAGATTGGAACACGAGGAAACAATTAAAGAATTTTCAGCTCCTCACCTTGAGGAAAAAGAGGCTGAAGCAGAAAAAGAATCAACCAAGGTTATTCACTTGGATGAGCAAATCAATGAAGAAAAACCCACTGAGCATACAATGAATGAAGTTCATGTTACTGAATTGGAACTTGAACCTAGTGAAAAACAAGTTGCTGAAGAACTTGTAAGTGAGAAAGTTTTGGAAACTGAGCCGATAATCTCAGTTTCTGTTATTGAAAAAGAGGCATCAGTCGTCCCAGACACTGCTGAGGGAGGAACCAGCAGAACCGATCTTATGCAGACTGATGATGTTGCAAGAACTGATCCCATGCAAATTGAAGATTCTATTCCAGAAGAAGAACAAGAGATCACAAGAGAATCAGAGGACACTCTCACACCATTTAAATGCACAACTGATCATGGTGAACTAATGACAGCTGATTATGAGCGATTGAGCAAATATCGAACTTGGAAACTCAGTTCCATTGCCAATCAAAGAAGTCCGCAGGCAGAAATGGAAATTACCGAGAAATGGGTATTTGATTTATACAACATTACAAATCTATCAGAGATAATCAATACCGATGAGTTTTTAAATCAAGGGTATGCGCTGATCAGAAACAGTTATTGGAAGGAAGCCACAGCTGGTGGAAGTTCCAAAAAGAACGATGATGATGATGATGATTTTCAGGAAGATCCTAACTTGCAAAAAGGGATTCTTGCCTCTCTACAAGAAAAGGAAACTGCAACAGAACATAACACTGATGATGATTCTAGTAGTTCTGGTGAAAGCAGTGGAAGTTCAAGTTATGAAAGTGTATCTGAAACACAGCAAGATAAAGAACAAGAAGGAGGTTGCCAATCTCCCACTGACAAGTCTACACTTGAAATATCAAGAACTGTGGCAAACATGCCTGGAGAAGAGTCAGATGATGAACTCAACGTACATCTGTCACCAGCAAAAGTCATTGACCCATCAAGCTTGGAAGAAGCTAAGAAACAATCTGAAGAAAGAAGACAATCGGCTGAATATAGAGAAAAACTGAAGCAAATTGTTCTCTCACCTCTAAAGCAAGCTAAACCAACTGAGGCTGAGACAAACGAAGGAAAAGAACAACAAGCAGGAAGTTCAAAAGATTTACCCACTCAGGTTGATCTCATTAAGTTTTATCATAATGAGATAATCAAAATTCAGAAAGACGATAACAGCTTATTTGGAAAGGTTCTACATGCCTTATAAGCCAGCAAAGATGAAAGAAGCAATCTTGAAAAGAAAATGGATATCGTCAATGATAACTGTCAAAACACCCTGCTTGAGCTTCGGAAAACAACCATCGAGCATGATACACGAAGAGATGAAACTCAAGATAGATGGGAAATTATTCTTAACAATCTGGTAGATAGAATGATCTTAATGGAACAGAGCATGAAGGACTCAGTTGTGGCTCAAACCATTTTGGCATCAACTCAACAGACATTGAACGCTTACATCAAGAGCCTGATTCATAAAGATGATGTCAATAAGGGGGAAAGTTTGGATATCTTAAAAGTCCATGCAGCTGAGATGCCACAAGTCCTTACAAATGTTGATGATAAATTTAATGAACTGAAGAAAGCAAGAGGAGATTTCACTGATGGAGAAATGGAGCTGATTATTAAATACTCAGAACCGACTGACAAGAGAGTTGGTTTGGATTCTCGACTATACAGTTTATTTAGAAACTTACCAGAAAGGGAAGGAGTATCAAGAGAAGAATCTCCAGAATCGTTCCTACATATGCAGAAGGTGCTTATACACTATTGGAATAAACTGAAGAAATGGGAAGCAGATGGTATTATAGATAAACAATCGAGAGAAAATTGAAAAGGTCAACTCAATTTGTTCAAAATCTACCGAGAATAGCCCCCCAATGAAAGACTAAGGGCAATCGTCTTCACTTCCGCAGCTTCTTTTCAAAAACAATTTTTTCAGAAGCACAATCTATCTCAATCATGGAACATTTGGGCAAGCATCCATAGAATTGAAAGCTCAGCTACAAATGATGCTATGAGATCTGTTGCAGAAAATTATGATAATCAATTTTCTCTATCTGCCAAGTAAAAAGAAACTATCTTCTAGTTCTTTTTATTATGTTGTATTTTATTACTCTATCTTGTAACTCAGTTATCAAATAAATTCTCAGTTTCTCAGTTCATTACGTTATTTACTGTATTGTGCTTTATCTTTTTGCATTGCTTTTAAGGAGGGTATTGACATCATCAAAAAGGGGGAAATAGTTGGAAATAAAATTTATGTTTTGATGATGATTCATCGCTTAATCAGTTATTGTTCTAAACCCCATTGATGAAGTGTCATAACTAGCTGTTATAGTGCAAAGCAAAAAGATGTCTAGACATCAATGTATAGGATTTTATAGAGTCTGATATTTGTATAGGTTAAATCAGACAAGCACTGTAATAGTTCTAGGCCGAGAACTGAGAATATAAGAAACTGAAATTTAGTTAAACTGAGATTCGATAAGGAACTGAAAAACAGAGCACACCAACATGAAAACTGAAGAAGGTAAGTTCGCTGAGGGTTACAGACTCAGTTGGCTTATCCAGAAGACTGAAGAACTGAGGGATCAAACTTAGTAGATGAAGAACTGAGGGTCACAGACTCAATTGTAGAAGATTGAAGAACTGAGGGTTCAAACTCGGTTATGAAGATTACAAGTCGAGACTGTAAAGTTAGACTTCAGGCAAGTTTGTGGTGACCTGAACTGACTTTATGGATCTTGTATGAAGACCTAAGAATCATAAGGACAATGAATTCTTAGAAGATAATTCGTTATGGTGTACTCTGATTAAGTCAATTATAATCAGATGAAAACTAGAGTACTGATATTTGAAGAAGAATAAAATCTCAGTTAACGCTCCAAGTCAGTCAAGAAATTGACAAGTGATAAACTCAGCATAACACTGATAAGGAAACTCAGTTTTATGTGGCAATCATTCAATAAACTAATCGTACAGTCGAACGTTATAAAGGAAGCGATTTTATTGGATGAAATATTGACACAGCAGAACGGTCTGAAAATATAGCCGTTACAGGAAAGGGTAATAGAGCTAAAGAAATATCATAGCTTGTACATATTGACCTTCGGGGTCTTATGAATATACGAGCTAGTAGGAGCTTTTGTGTAGTTGACTTTTTTGTCTGATAACTGCTCGAAACGCCGATTAGTTTATCTAAATATTTGGAGGAATCTATGATATTACCCGAGAAACGAGTATTCCATGCTCAGATATAGGCTATAGCATGTATTTGGAACTGATACTCGGCCTACCTCTAGTGAAACGATTTCACTGAAAGGATAAACCATGTATTGTCTTGTATAGTTATTGATATGCTACATTACACTGCTTAACTCAATTAAGATATTAGTAGCAAAATGATGGTTTACATTATAATGTAATACCGAGAAATCTACCTAGAAGATGCTTATGAATTTATGGATAAGAAGTGAACTTCGTTTACTCCACTTCCGTCAATAGAGGCGTTTAGCACTTGGTGCTTGAAGGTAGGACTAAAGATTTTGTATACACGTTCAGATGGTGACTGTCCGTAAAATATCTTAATGCAATGAGTAAAGGCTGTTTATAATATTCTTAAAATTGGATAGTGATGTTACATCATTTCTAAAAGAATGTTTAGATAACAACCTTAGACCTTGAAGTACAGTTACTCAAGGAGTTACTATCTGATTTAATCGGACCACATCCAACATTGGTTGTTGGTGATAACACTGATAAATACTACTAAACAAGATCAGAATATCAATCCATCCAAATGCAGTGGGAGTATGGTTTATCCATTGACTCGCTGTGATTATACAGACTTTACAATCTGCTGGGGATGATTGATACATATGGTTTTCCGGAAGAACTGTATAGGATTCTTATAAAATGAGGTTGGTTTAAAGCCATATACCTGTAAATGGAGTTTTGGTACTCCAGGTCTGTTCATACACCTGTAGAACCACCTGAGTGTCTCAGGCCCAGTGAGAGAAATTGGATCTACATGGAAAGAGTTGAATGAATGAGAAAGTTCATCTTTCTAAGCGAAGCCAAGTGGTTTTGGGGGTAACCCCTGAGAAGTAGACAGTTAAACAGAGGTGATGCCCTGAAACTTTCTCACCACTCAGCCTTGTTTGACTCTATGGAAAGCAGAAAGATTAATAGAGGTGATGCCCTGAAACTTTCTTGCCGTACAATGGAGATTAGATTCATTCGGAAAGGAAGGGTTTTAGCTTAAAGCAAATGGCATATTGACTGCCCATGCTTATATCCATTGATGGATTAAAGCTAGGTCATTAATGGTCATATGTTTTGGAATGTGTGAGCGTGACCAGAATATTGATGAGTCTTTTGTAAACTAGAGAATCTATATTGGTATAGTAGACATTAGTGTTAATAAAATATAACACTGCAATAGTTGGAAACAACATGGATGTGTTATCTGAAGTCAAAAACTGACGAGCCAAAGCTTCTCTGAATCAGAGAAGTGGACTATATTCTTAGAACTTGATTCGGTCGAATTCATGAGAACAAGTTGTTGGCAATATCCCATCCATCTTATTGGTTAAAGATGATAATGCATTTTCGAATGCAGAATTCAACGAGAGGTTTCCTACCTAACCTCTCACGGAATAATTCTCTTAGTCTTCGAATATAGAGAAAATGGGATAGATTCTCTTTTGGATAAAGAAAGTCAGGTTAATAAAAGTCAATAAAGTCGAGTCTGGGATTCGAGCAATGGATAGAAATATAGTACATCCTCAAGTATCTTAAGAGAATAATGAATCATATGCTTGTATATTCGGGTGTGAACCTAAGTGTCGTTGACTACACTGATTCTGATTTTTTGTCGGATTAAGGATGATCATGAATCGATCTCAGACTCACTGTTTACTCACTGTGATGGAGCTACAGTTTGGAGCAATCTAGCACTATCAATTTGACTCTGTTAGTCGAATACATAGCAGCTTTCGGAGCAGCTAATGAAGCATTGTGGCTCGAGAAGTTCTTTGTTGGATCGGGAAGTGATTCCGGGTCTCGATGAGCCGATACCATTTTACTGTGAAAACAGTTGAGAGGTAGCTCATGCAAATGATCTTTGCAGTCACAAGAGGTCAAAAGCATGTTGATAAAAAGTACTACCTATTCAGACAGATCGTGTAGAGAGGCAACATTACGGTCCTAAAGATCGCCTCAAAACTGACAACCTAGCTGATCAGTTTACCAAGTTGCGTGACATCTAATGTAACTAACGAGCGCTTGGCGGGTATGAAATTGGGAGATATGTCTCATCTGCTTTAGAGTAAGTGTGAGAATGTTGTGGATAGATAGAATAAGGGTGAGGTGCTCTAAAAACAATTGTTGCTCTTTACAGGCAAGTGGGAGATTCTTAGATGTATAGTGCCCGAAAGGCAATTGTTGCTTGTCTATACGGGCAAGTGGGAGATTGTTGGAAGTAGCGCCCGAAAGACAATTTATGTAATTATTTTTAGAATTAATAAATGACAGATTTATTCTATCTTATTACTTGCTTCGTGCTTGTAAGTAATACACTACTGAAAACCCTAAGTCGTATCATAAGTAGCCATTTAACTTAGTGTGTGTAGCATGCGAGGATTAAGTTTATGGTGATACACTTGAAATGTTAGTCTGTGGTGAATTTAATCAACGTATGGGGTCTATTAATTAAACCACCATTAATGCGCCCAGAACACTTTATGGTGTGACCGTCTTATCCGGACCGTCGACATTGGTTGTCTAAGTGGGGCATTTATATATGATGAGAGTCATATAGGACTGGACCGATTTAATCTGCATTTCTCATATAATTCCGTGATTGAGAAATCTTGTTAAATCACAAGATGATCATTTATGGATTAACCTTAATCCTGATGTGATTGCATACTCCTACTTGTTTCAAGATAGGGTTTGATGTGTTCGTTAAGGATCGCTAAGAGGCGTGGTCCGAATCACTTTCACGTTGGCACTATTGTGGAATGAGTGAGAAGTGTGTGCCTCACAGATATGGAATCCATTCCTTCCTGCGGGAAGTAGAAAGACAATCCTTTTATTTGTTGATCCTAGAAACTCACCGATCGGCTGAGTTCGTATTGGTTATGAACTAATTGATCACTAGTGGGTTAATGGTAAATAAAGATAAGATGTATTGAAGAAGGTTTACGGAAATAATCCCGCTTCATTACGGATAGTCTATGGAGGGTTAGTTTATATGTAATGATTATATCAATGGACACTTATCGACTCGGCTCGACGTTTTGAGAATAAGTTATATCTATAATCGATAGAGTTCAGTTTCGGATTTATGGTGGCGTAATTCCGAAATTAATGAGTTGAGTAGAAATATTATGTTCGATGAATATTTTATTCAATTTATTGTAGCTACTAGTTATAGGTCCATGGTCCCCGGGTTGGCTCCTAACACGCGAGTGTTTTCTCGTTTTATGGAACCTCAAGAATAAATTAAGTATTTGGTCTATTTAATGAATATGCAATATTATTTATTTGGTAAATAATATGTAAAATAGACCAGACATTTTCTATTAAAATATTATTAAAAGTGGCGCCCCTTGTGATAAATAATTAGGAAAAGAAAATTTTCTATATTATGTCACATGTGTAATTAATTAATTATCTATTTATTGGATAATTAATGGATAAATTAAGAGATTGATTTTTTAGGAATTATCTCTTATTTTTATGTCAAAATTATCTTTTCCTCATGGGAATAGGTAATTGTATTGTGAAAATGATAACTCTCTATTTACTAGTTATTTTTCTATATAAAGAGGGTTCTTCCTAACACAAGAGATACCAATATTGGCGCCACACTTAAAATAAAGAAGAGAAAAATTAGTTTCTCGTTCTAGTCATTAAGAGAAGAAAAACCTAGGGTTTTTCTTGTGCATATTCGAGGAGGTTCTACGGCGAGGATAGACGTCCACCAGTCGTCGCTAGGAGATACAATCCGGAAGATTGTGGCTTCTCCATCTGTCTATTTACTGTTCCTCTTTAATAAGGTAAATCTTCAACTTTCTTGTAGTTATTAATTAATCATGCGATTCGAATTGTGGTAAAATCGCATGTGAATTTATTCGTAGCTTCCGCTATGCATGATCGAGTGTCTCGATCGGTGCTGTGAATCAGATCTGACGATCCAATTGTGGATCGTATCCGGATTTGGGTTTCTGTATATCCAGCATCGGCCACCATCACCACCATATCTCCATCAAAACCAAACCCTTTTTCCATTTTTACCACCTAAAACATCCATTTTTCCACCCTGTTGATGATTTGCGGTATCTTTGCAAGGTGAGGTGATGCTGTTCTTCTTCTTTCATCAGCAGAGCACTGTCCCAGAAAGAAATCATAAAAATTTAGGCCGGTAAATCGGAAGTACCTGCCGGTTTACCGAGGGACCTTTTTCAAAATCAGCATCATTATCAACTTCAATAATCATCCAGGATGGGTCCCGAGCATAGCAGAACCACCATTCGTCTAGTGGTTATCAGAGTATCTACGGAGATGCTAACCCCTTGATAGATGGGGTTGAGCAATTTCATTCATTAGAGATCTACGAATCGTTCCGAGGGCATTGGAACGCAAGACCTGTTGCCCGAGAACGGGGCATAGAACTGGACGATTGTAGGTCAATTTTGCGGAGAGCCTTACAATTGCAAGATATATTGGATATGGGTGAGGCACCAACACGGTTCAACGCTACGGTAGTGGGGGAATTCTATGCTTATGTTTCGCACAACCCAGGAGCCACATATGCTATGGTCCGTAGCGTTAAGATTGATTTTTTCAATTGAGCGGATCAATGCTCATTTTGGGGTTCGAAATCCACCTGTGGACCCAGACGAGTACACATCCTCGACTAATGTTGAAGATATCGAGAGGATGAACATGATAGCTGAATTCTTTGGGGTGCAATGGAAGGACAACCCTATGGGAGCCCCCACCATCTTCCTAGAGAGCGAATTATCCTGAGATCGGAAGATGGTCAATAGATTTGTTTGTGCCCGCCTACTACCGACCAAGCACACGGTATCTGTCATCACGAAGAGGGCGGAGTTGATGTTCTATCTGGAGCAGGGATCTCCAGTCAACATCGGTCTACTAATACACAGCCATATTCATGAGCTTGCCGCCACATCTGAGCGTGGGCAGTTTCCGTACGGGCCAATGATTGACATGTTTGCTTTAGAGGACGAGGTGAAAATTCTCGTCAATGATGATTGGGAAGACCCTAAGCCGATGATCAATTCACATTCGGTTCAAAGAGTACTAAGACGGGTCATTTCGAGGGGAGGGAGAGAGCGTACTCCAGTCCTCAGAGCACCCTGGACTCAGAGAGCTATGCTAGAGGAGCACTCGAGAGAGATTGCGAGTCTGCATCGCAAGATGGATAGAATTATAGACTTCTTTGGCATTCCACCATCGACCCCACCACCTAGGAATACCCCACATCACCGAGCCTCATCTTCTGCCACTGCTGCCTCCAGTTCTGCACCATCTCCCGATTTCGAGCCTAGAGATGACTGGGAGGATTATTATGAGGAGGACTAGTTTTTTCTTTTTTTATTGTTGTTCTTTTCCATTTTCATATTTTTATTTTTATTTTTCTTTCCTATCTAGTTGATGGAGTATAATTTTATTAATATAATGATTTTGACGGCTTAATCTATATGGAGTAATTTATTTTCTCTTTTACTGCCGTGATATTGTTATACGGTTTCTTGTCACTACTATTCTTCTTGGTTTATTTGAGATATTTAGCGTAGATTCTTCACGGATTACTTACATAAGCCCGACGTATTATGAGACGATCCAATTCTTCTTTGGTTCCACCCTTAACCGAAGCTAAGTTCCTTTTCATTTTTCTTTTTCATCTTACACGTTGGGGACAATCTTTCGTTTATGTGGAGGGTAAGGAACGTCACTTAGTTTCTTAGCATTATATTACATGAATTGCGTGATTATCATGATTCTCTTTGACTCACTGTTCACCATTTAGACTTTGATTCGTTTCGACATAATTTCGAAAAATATGATATCTTTGATCTTTTCGAGTTAATTGACTTCATCTTTGTTTCACGATGCACAAGTAAGAGAAAGTGCCCACTTCTGAAGTAGTGGCGTATTAAGCGCATATTCTGTTATGAGCCACCATTTTAAGCATGTATAACTCACTTCCTTTTGTGTGTAGTCGATAGCATTTTGCTTTGACTAGAGTTGACCCTAGCTTCATCACGAATCATGTTTCACCAACGCTTATGAAGGCAAAGGAATTTCTGATTCGGTAGTTTATCATGAGTGGAGCCGTGAGGATAGATAAATCAATGAGAGTTCACCCGCCAAGAAAGAGAAGTGCATTGAAATATATACACCTATATTCTCTTTGGCAAAACTTGAGTCGATGGAGCGTAAAATGCACGACTTTTGCATAGACCGATAAATGCGAGCCTAAGAGTAATACATACTCGGTTCTCGATCCGCCTTGCCAGCTAATTTGACTTATAAATAACATGTTCGAGACTGGTTAGTTCGACTACAGGTTGACGTAATGTGAGATTGTCTGCATTACTAAGCGGTTGTGAAAGTTATTGCACACACACATTGGCTCATGACATGAATAGTGTTTAATGCATCACTGATGGATATGAGTGGCATGATCTTGATCTTGACTTTGTGAGGCATAGTTGTTTTTAATTAACTTGTATATTGATCAGAGTGTCGTTTTTCTTTTCTCCTTTTTGCTCGGGACGATCAAAAGCTAAGTGGGGGGTAGTTGATAACGCCCTAAATGGTACCATTAATTATTCCCTTATTCACCCCGAATTCTGCTCAAGATATGATAGATAGGCTCGTTATTATGTGGAATATGTGGTAAATGCTATGTGTGTGTTTCCAGGATCGTAATTATGCATATATGCTATTTTCCCGATGTTTTGGTACTGTTTTGTCTCGTTTTGCATGTTTATAGGATGTACCGAATCTGGAGCATTGGAGAATGGAACTGGACCAGAAGAAGTATATTGGGCCAAGTGATTAAAGCCCAAGAAGAAGTCCGCTGAAGAAAAAAGGAGAAAAGTCGGCCCGGTTTACCGAGGGCTAGGGCCGGTAAACCGAGGACTTGTAGGACACGAATTGATTCTGCCATATTATCTAGGTCGGTTAGGATTTTAGAGAGTCATAAGTCGGTCATTGTATCTATATAAGGCTGCATTAGCTGATTATTGTATAAGCACTCAAATATATTCAATCTTTTATATACAATTTGATGAAATAAAGTTATTCCAAGCTTTTGAAGTGTTATTTTTGGTTTTCTCCCTTTCTCTACCATCTCTAGCTTGAATAAATTGAGCTAGATCTCCATTGTTGAAGGTATGAAGCTTTGAACGTTCCTTTTTGTCTTCAATATGGTAGATCTGTTCGTATTTATATGTTTTAGTTAATCTGCATGTTTAAAGACCCCATGATTTACATATTTTAATCGTATGTGAGAAATGTAGATCCAGGAATAGGAAAAGCTGACCCCGGTAACCCAGCGGTCTATACCGGTTTACCGAGGCATTATTTAGAAAACCTAAATCTGGGATTCACTTCAGCTACATTGATCGACAAGTTTAATTAACAGTAGGTTAGATCAGGCCAATATGCTTATTGTATTCGTAAATTAACACGAAGAACTTGCAAGGTGAAGTGTTAGTTTGGACATAGTCTGATGGACCCTAGAAACGTGCCGATCAATGTCGACAGCTGTCTAGGCGGGTTAGCGGTATGAGTTAGCGCTCGATATCGTCAATTCTAGTTCTTTATGCATATGGGCTGTTACGGACCAATTACTAGCTTGCGTATAGAATGTCTACTACCATTGTCAGAATAGATAGGGTTAGGAGTTGCACCCGTAGCTGATGATAATTAAATCAAACGCTCACTCGATTAATTTAAGGAAATTATGTGGGGAAGTAAATGTAACGATTAACTAATCCAAGTTAGTAGATCGGTGAGAAGAGGGGGAGAAATACCATGTTTTCTTTATGTTCATTGTTGGTCAACGACCGCCTCTATGTTTCTTCTTAATTGGGTACGTTAGAATCGTTTATAATTAACGTTGCATTGTCTCTGTGGGATCGACCTTGACTCATATTTACTATACTACGATGTACCTAGTATTCTTGTTAGTAATATCGACGTTAGTGACTTACACGCGATTAGTCCACCCAAAGGCTCCCTTATGCTCTCTCAGTACGCTTAACAGCTTTACTCCTCCAAAGGCGATAATGACGATGAAATTATAAGGGGAGAGTATTTTATCATTGAAGGTCTATGAATCAATCTACATATATCCATAGAAGATACATGCTCTACTTCTAGCAAACGTCCATCGCTGCATCCAGGCCAAGTCTTCTCATCACTTTATTTTTCTTCCTCGAGAGAAAAGTCTCTACACTTCAGGGCCTAGTGCCACTTGCTGTTGCAATTTCAAAACAAGCTCATCAATGGCATCTAGCATGTATCATGCCTCTCCTTCATCATTTTCATAACCAATTATCCTCAACACATAGAAGACCACACTATTTTCATTAAATCTTAGAATCAGCTCTTCTTTGTGGGCATCTATTAGGGTCCTACTAGTCTCTGGGAAAGGTCTTCCTAGGATTAGTGGTACATTACTATTGGCTTCCATGCCCAACACCACAAATTCTATAGGAAACACAAACTTGTCAACTTTCACTCGAACGTCCTCCACAACTCCACAAGGTTGCTTCATGGATCTGTCTGTCAATTAAAAGGTTATCGATGTCTCACTCAGCTCCTTCATGCCTAACTCATGAAAAATGGACAGCGGCATCATATTAACGCTTGCCCCAAGATCACATAACGCTTTGTTTAGGCACATTCCACCAATGGTACATGGTATGAGGAAGCACCCATGATCCTTGCATTTGGGAGGCAGTTTGGGTTGCAAAACTGCCGAGCATTCCTCATTTAGGCAAATAGTCTCAAGATCCAATAACTTCCTCTTAGTAGAATCCACTTCTTTCAGAAATTTGGCATACTCTGGCATTCATGCCAGAGCTTCTACTAAAGGTATATTTATTTGCAACTTTATAAACATTTCTATGAACTTCTCATAGTGAGCATCATCATGATTCAGTTTAGATTTACGAAGGGGATAGGGTAAAGATGCCGAATTAATAGTCATAGTTATAGATGACTTACCTGCTTCATGTTGCTGCTTTTCTTGCTCGTCTGCTGAATCTGCAGACACTCACAATTGTGGGTTGGTATCTTGCAATTGCGGGTCCTCTGTTCTTCCTGATTCTGTTGTGTTCTGGTTCTGAATTTCTGCTTCTTCATGGATAACAGGTCCATGTAACTCGTTTCCACTTCTTGTCATGATTGCATTCACATCCGTCAGATTCTTCTCAATATTACTTGGCAATCCTCCCGGAGGACATGCTGACACCTGTTCTACAATTTGTCCCACTTGGTGTGACAATTTTGCACTAGGGCTTTTAGGTTTGTCAATATTGCATCATTTTTTTACAATATTGTGTGAATTTTGTGCTAAGCTCGCTCATGGACTTTGTCAGTTGATTGACACTATCGGTTTCAATTGTGCTTATCTTGTCCATAGCTGCTTCCCAACCACTGGACTTGTTTGATTGATGTAGGAAACCATCTGATTGCTTCGTTCTTTCGCCACCATTAAGATCACTATATCGGAAACCAATGTGGTTGTGAGAAATTGGGCGATATCCGCCCCCATAAGGATTTCCTTGCCTTCTATATAGCTCACGTCCTCAATGTTGGTTGTCTCAATTCCTTGAACTTTCTTTACTTTGGCAATGTGGTTGATGACGGTCAAATTATACCCGTATCGAGATTAATAATGTATATTTCATATTAAATCACTCGTTTATATTTATTATTTAATGTTAAGTGATTATTAATATGATATTTGGTATTTAGCTATTTTTATTATTAAAAGACCGATTTATTGTGCGATAAATGCTGATTTTGCAGATCAAGACAAATCGAGGAGATAAATGTCATTCAATCAGTAAATCTCGAGATAATAAGGAAGAAAATCGGAGCATTAATCAAGAGATAAATCAGAGGAATCGATCGACGACGGAAGGATGCAATGGGGAACAAGATAGACGCGAAAGCGCGTTTAACACGAGCGCGAGGAGGCTCGATCGACCGAGCCCTATCATTCGATCGACCGAGTATGTCGGTTCGGTCACTCACGGGATTTTTGCGTGTATATCTTCTAGATCCTCCCTAGGTCGGTTACAACCTCTATATAAGCAAAGTAGACTACTGAAATTTGTAAAAAACACCGAGACATACATACAATCCCTTCATTCTTTCTTCAATCTTACAATTCATAATATAACTTTGATACAATGTAGAATAATTTGAGGGTTTCCCGCAATTTAAGGGCTGCAATATGTAAGCCTTTATTTTCTGTTTCTTTCTTTTAAGTAATTAATCCCTCCCAATTATGTTTTATCGTTTGAATTAGTTAATCATAGCTAGATGATGTAGATCTAGGCTATGACGTTAGGGATGTGGCGACTCCTTGTCTATGGGGATCCCATAACCTACGTCATACACTTAGTATTTATTCATGAATCTACTTGATTTAATTAATGCGTATCTATGTTAGTTTATATGAATACTTGTGCGAATTCTTCGCTTAATCTGCTCGTATGATGAAACGCTGAGAGATATATTCTAAGATGTATTCTGGGTTGAAATCGTTCGGGTGACCGAAAGGTGTCATTCGGTCGACCGAGGCCTTACAATCGGTCGACCGAGACCTGTTTCATCAGTTATTTTTGCCACGTCTTTATGGTAGGTTTAGCCTAGTTGAATTTATTATCTCAGTAGGTATGTCTATGGCTATGTTACTCGCTTAGTTTAATAAAAACGTGTAAAAAGGAAATACAAATATAAAACTCTTAGGTAGGCTTATGAATTGCTCTTCACGGACGTTCAACGTTATCTAGGTAGGTTTATATTCGGGAATTGCATGCACCTGCTTATACGTACGTCGAGATTAGCATGAGACTATAACTTGGTAATTTCTAGTTGGACGAGAGCTTGAGTAATCGTTTAGGAAGTATAAGTCGCTAACCATAGGAATGTTGCTGAGCACGAGGTGTACAATTAATATCGGCATCCTTAGTGTCGTAAGCGTGCAAGTTATATGAGATGGATACCCAAAATGTGAAGTCACGTAATGTAGCACAGTGATCTAGCAACCTAACCGGTGCTAAGTCAAGTTAAAGAGGATGACTCCCGTAGCCAATCTAAGATAGATACAAACGATTGACAGTTAATAAGTTCAGTTTATTATATAAATTATCTAGGTCCAAACGATAAAGACTATAATTGGGGAGGTTAATTACGTTGTGTCGAGTTGTGTCTTTACCTTTCTTGTCTAATGTTGGTTGTAGACCGCCTCTATGTCCTTGACACGTTTAATTAATTGTTTGTATATAAGATGATCCACAATTGGTTCCTGTGGGATCGACCTTGATTCACTATAGCTATACTACGATGGGCCTAGTCCTCTTGCTAGTATTGGTTTATGGTGGTCAAGTATATTATAACCTGATTGACCCGATCAAGTTTTTGGCGCCGTTGCCGGGGGAAACCAACGGTCAATTTTATATATAAATAATTTTCTTATTCATGTCAAGTTTACTGCTTTTTTAGAGTCTGCTTTTGAGTCCTCTCGTTGTCTCAAGCTATGTGTAAAAATTCCGAATCTGGAGCAATTTGGTTTCGCTCTCGTGAGATCGCCTCTGCCCGAGCCTAGTTCTATTTTCTCGGGACTTCGCGTGTCTTTATCCCCGTATGTTTAATCCGTAGGTTTGATAGCGACATGGGAAACCATGTTAAAATCGATCTATGGTCTGCTTTTTTTTTTCTTCGCTTGCGTAAACCAGGGAAGCAATAATCTGAGTCAGTAATTTTTCACGGGCGCTGAGAAAATAACCCAGCAAACATGTGGATCTACGAATCTAAGATGGGAAAAGCGATGGAAGCAATACCTTTAAAGCACAAAGATGGCTCCGGAAAAATTTTAAAGGCTTAAATTCTTCGTGGTACAATGTTGAAGGCAAGGTATTACCTTTTTGCTTATGTTTTACTACCTTTTGGTTTTTTATTGAGCATAAGTTAGCCTATACATGAACCTTAGTATGAATCTTGGCCCGGAGTGGTTTGTAAGATTAATTCTATTAGTGTGGAAGGTTCTG
Source organism: Gentiana macrophylla (assembly GCA_026214975.1). Lineage (NCBI taxonomy): Eukaryota > Viridiplantae > Streptophyta > Magnoliopsida > Gentianales > Gentianaceae > Gentiana > Gentiana macrophylla. Next base: position 82,374,516 of record CM047809.1, on the reverse strand, counting down.
CCCCAAATCTGTCTCATCTAGAGGGTGTAAGGAAACATGTAGTCGTTGAAAGGAAGCAGTGAATAAAGAGTTCCTCGTAGTTCTGTTAAAATCTCTTTGTCCTATGCATGAGATTGCTTCTATTGGCCAGGGGAGCATCAAATTGTGTAGTTTAAGCATTCACAATCTAAAGAAGACGTTGAGTTTTGAGAGAACACAATCTTACGCTTTTCGTTGAGTTTTATGGTGATGGCTTCTCGGTGAACCCACCTTAAATGTAAACGAGATTACGCTTTGGGTGACAATTTAGAAATTGGAGACTCTTAGTACATGGGTTCGAAATGGTCTAACCATGGTGGGCGAGTTCAACCGAGCTTCGGCTCAATCGACTCCTCCACGTGTGATGTACGCGTTCTGGCCAGTTCAACAAGACTTAGCATAGCCGATAAGCCTTCGGGCTAAACGGGGCTTAATCTTGACGGATTGGCCTGAATCATCACATATGTTCCAACGAATAAGCCGGCGTAGGCTTGCCTACATAACCGACCTTATTCGGAGTACTTTGATTCATTGTTTCTTATTGTCAAGGCCAAAACCGTAATTTTAACCGAGTTTCTTAGAATTCACTAATTCCTAAAATGAGAGCCGAGGTAAGAGCTTTGGATAAATGGTATGGATAAATGTCGTTTCCTAGGTCTCACAACCAAGGGAAGGGTATTAATCCGCAAAAGCAACAAGCCCACCTCTTATAGTGCGCGAAGGGTCAAGGTCTGGCAATCCAAGAATGATAACTGACAAGGATAATTTTTGGAAAGCCGAGCTGAGGACTTTATACTCATAACTACTTCTTTAAAACCCCTAGGATTTCTTTTTAGGATTTTAGGTTTTGTTTTCTTTGAGTCAAATAAAAGTAACGTGACATATGTTGAGGTTTTTTATTTTGCCGTGTTCCGATGGCCATTGGGCTAAGGATGTGCAAAACTTTTTTACTCAATAGGCCACGTGAAATAGAGTTCCATAGGAGAGTCAAGAAATTGCTAAAGAAAAGGAACTTTAGCAATCCACCTTAAGATGGAGGCATTAAGAGAACTTGAGAATTACTGAAAATGTAACAGAGAATGATTGGTGTGAACAAGAACAATTTTGGTCAACTTCTAAAAACCTTTTAGAAAGGTGATCCAAGTGAAAATCCAAAGTAGTGTGCAATTCATTCTGCAATTATCCTTATCTTTCCCTTTACACTTTTTCACCTTCAAACTTTTCGATCCTCTCACCAATCACCTAACAATTCACATTTCTAACCATTCTTTCATTGCCTCTCTTTCTTTCCATCCGTTTCACTCTCCCACCCAATCCCATTCCTTTAAACAATTCTCAATCCCAAAACACAATTTCTTACCCACCCTTTATCTTTTCTTCCCATCCTTATGTGTATCTTTTTCTAAACCCATCATAGTCTCAACCTCCATTTTGTTTACACAATACCTATGTGTTGCGGAATTTGAAATATTGCTAAGCTTTAATGATTATCTTTTATCATTTTGATTTTCATGATACTAGTTGGGGTAAGTGTAGCTCGACCTTCTAGCTAGATTTTAAGAGTTTTGGTTCAATCAAAATACAACCTATCTTTCTACTTGAAGTTTTAAATTTTACACTTTTCCGACTATTCCGGCATTTCTAGATGATAAGTTTTGTTCGAACTATCACACCGATCCGACCTTGTTGATGACGGTCATGACTTTTACGTGATACATTGGGTTATTAGTAATTTAGAGTAGCTACATCTCCTAAGTTGTTGATATCCAATGCAAGCGAGAAGTTTCTGCGTTAAGTATTTGATTTTATCTTTAGCCAATAGGTCACATTCAATCTGTTATACCTTACCAAGTTTCTCTTTTCTGGATTGGATACCTTTTCGATCGAGTCACCTCGTGTTTTCCCACGTCGGGTAATGTTTTTGATCTTTGTCTTCTCACCCGGTTTTCGAAATATTTAGGCGGTGGAGGTTGTAGATGAAGACCACCATCTTTAGTTGCTTGTTTATTTTTCTTTCTATTTAGTATTTTTCTTTTGGTTTCCACTTGTCATTGGTTGTATAAAATAAAGTGGCTTAAACTGCTTTTTAGGTATTTATACCTCATTCTTTGCCACATTATTTTATAACTTCCATAGACATGGTATTTGACTGATTTCGTGGAGTTTGTTTGCTTATACATGATGTGTCTATCTCTCCACGACGTCTTTGAAATTTACTCCGATCTTTTCCTTTACTTGGACCCGTTCCAGAGCTAAGTCTTTTTCTTATATTCTCATTTATTTTTGTCATTGAGGACAATGCCATGTTTAAGTGGGGTGTAGGAGACTTAGCCATGTTATGTTATAATTGAAAATTGAATGAAACGGCACATGATTGAAAAAATTGAATAAATACCATATTATGTATCTCGTACCCTTAGAATTGTGAGTTCCTAGCTAAGAATTGATAGGAAAGGAACCAAGTTTCATGAGTACGTGATCATTTTATACTTATGTTAAGTAAATTTAAGGATATTCATGCCCATTTTTGCAAGTAGTTATTTATTATTCAATTACTCAATCATGAATCGAGTATACCGCGCAAAATCATAATAACCGTGAAAATTATTGTGTACATTGCATAGATGATTGGTTATGTGAACTTAGTATCAATATCTATCTGCTGATGCATTCTTATCTTTTAGCCATTAAAGCAGAGTAATAAGCTTGAGACGTACCTGTGTTTTAGCAAAATGTTAGACACTGGGCTTGTAGTGACATTACCAAAGTAGCCCCGCGCTTGTGGTAATATTCGATGCTATACATGATCTAAGATAGGGGGATACTCTAAAAAGTTTTCTTCCTTGAGATTGATAGTATTTGAAAAATATGAAGAATTGATGAAATTCTACTTTTAAGAGGCTTTGAGTAGTACTCGGTCTCCAAGTCCAAAATCCCTATAGATACGCTCTTGCTTATTTCTCTAGTGCTCTAACCATTGTGAGGCATAAGAAGTATGAATGCTGAGGTTGGTAGGTTGAGATTGCGAAGTTAGCATAAACTCTAATCTTGCCACGAATATATAAAACTAAATGCACATGCACACATCACTTCGATTCATAGTAAGTAGTGAATAATGGATATCTTATGAGCATGACTAGTATGAGTTGACTTGAGTTTCTTGTGTAAGTATGATTTGACCATAGAAAATGTTGTCTTGGGGAATGACTTATTGATGCTTTGTTCGGGACGATCAAAGTCTAAGTGGGGGGTAGTTGATGACAGTCAAATTATACCCGTAAAAGTCATCAACGTTGACCTTAAATCAAGATTAATAATGTATATTTCATATTAAATCACTCGTTTATATTTATTATTTAATGTTAAGTGATTATTAATATGATATTTGGTATTTAGCTGTTTTTATTATTAAAAGACCGATTTATTGTGCGATAAATGCTGATTTTGCAGATCAAGACAAATCGAGGAGATAAATGTCATTCAATCAGTAAATCTCGAGATAATAAGGAAGAAAATCGGAGCATTAATCAAGAGATAAATCAGAGGAATCAGATCAGCACGGAAGGATGCAGTGGGGAACAAGATAGACGCAAGCGTGTTTAACACGAAGCGAGAGGAGGCTCGGTCGACCGAGCCCTATCATTCGGTCGACCGAGTATGTCGGTTCGGTCACTCACGGGATTTTCGCGTGTATATCTTCTAGATCCTCCCTAGGTCGGTTACAACCTCTATATAAGCAGCATCTACAAAATTTGTAAAAAAACACCTGAGACATACATACAATCCCTTCATTCTTTCTTCAATCTTACAATTCATAATATAACTTTGATACAATGTAGAATAATTTGAGGGTTTCCAGCAATTTAAGGGCTACAATATGTAAGCCTTTATTTTCTGTTTCTTTCTTTTAAGTAATTAATCCCTCCCAATTATGATTTATCGTTTGAATTAGTTAATCATAGCTAGATGATGTAGATCTAGGCTATGACGTTAGGGATGTGGCGACTCCTTGTCTATGGGGATCCCATAACCTACGTCATACACTTAGTATTTATTCATGAATCTACTTGATTTAATTAATGCGTATCTATGTTAGTTTATATGAATATCGTGTCAAGTAATTATGCTTAATCTGCATTACGTATGATGAAACGCTGAGAGATATATTCTAAGATGTATTCTGGGTTGAAATCGTTCGGGTGACCGAAATGTGTCATTCGGTCGACCAAGGCCTTACACTCGGTCGACCGAGCCCTGTTTCATCGCTTATTTTTCGCTTGCGTCTTTATGGTAGGTTTAGCCTAGTTGAATTTATTATCTCGGTAGGTATGGCTATGGCTACGTTACTCTCTTAGTTTAATAAAACGTGTAAAAGGAAATACCAATATAAAACTCTTAGTAGGCTTATGAATTGCTCTTCACGGACGTTCAAATATATTCAGGTAGGTTTATATTTGGGAATTGCATGCACCGCTTATCGTCGTCGTAGATTAGCATGAGACTATAACTTGGTAATTGCTAGTTGGAAGAGAGCTTGAGTAATCGTTTAGGAAGTATAAATCGCCTAACCATAGGAATGTTGCCTAGACGCGAGTTTACGATTAATATCGGCATCCTTAGTGTCGTAAGGCGTGCAAGTTATATGAGATGGATACCCAAAAGGTGAAGTCACGTAATGTAGCACAGGTGATCTAGCAACCTAACCGGTGCTAAGTCAAGTTAAAGAGGATGACTCCGTGAGCCAATCTAAGATAGATACAAACGGATTGACGCTTAATAAGTTCGATTTATTATATAAATTATCTAGGTCCAAACGATAAAGACTATAATTGGGGAGGTTAATTACGTTGTGTCGAGTTGTGTCTTTACCTTTCTTGTCTAATGTTGGTCGTAGACCGCCTCTATGTCCTTGACACGTTTAATTAATTGTTTGTATATAAGATGATCCACAATTGGTTCCCTGTAGGATCGACCTTGATTCACTATAGCTATACTATGATGGGCCTAGTCCTCTTGCTAGTATTGGTTTATGGTGGTCAAGTATATTATAACCTGATTGACCCCGATCAGTGGTCTTGCATGCCATCCATCTTCTCATTAATTACTAACAGCTGGTATAAGATCTGTTGAGAGGTATCCTCTCTGAATACGCCTGCAGCTGATTGTACAACCTCGACTTCATCTGTTCCCTATTGACTAGTATATGCTATATGTTCCAATTTCTCCTCGGATTCCTCTGGTAATAGCAACACAAAACACCCATTGATTGACACATCTACTCTCATCTTATCACTTGGCTGCTATCCATGATAGAATTTGCGCATCCTTTCTAGCACAGTGATATCTTGATGTGGGCATCTCTATTACGCTTCCTTGAATCTTTCATATGCTTCTTCAAAAGTTGACCTAGCTTTATGTCTAAAGTTCATGATCTCTTGTCTCATTTGAAGTGACTTCCTAGGCGGACAGTATTTGTTCATAAATTTCTGCAGTAGGTTTGTCCAAGATTGGATTGAACCTTTGGCGAGAGACAAAAGCCAATTCTTCGCTTTATCATTCAGTGTAAACGGGAACAACTTCAGCTTGAAGTTGTCCTCTAGAACTCTTACTAATTTGACAGTGCTAATTATCTCCAAAAAGTTTGTGACATGTACACTAGGATCTTCATTTGGTACTCCATGAAAGGTAGTGTAGTTGGTCACCATTTGTATCACGATAGGTGTTGGTCCCTTGAAAAGGCTTTGGTTAAGTTTAGAGGGGGGGTGAATAAACTTAACACTTAAAACTTTAGAGTTAACAAATTCTGCAACTTCAGCAGCCTGCCGATACTTCAGGAGTCTGCTGAGACTTCATAACTCTTTAAAAGCAAGAGTTCATCGATAGTTGAGTTTGCTTTGAATTTGTGCAAATGGAATTATATCAAAATTAAGCCTTGAAACTTGTTGTTAAATATGATACTAAGTATTAGATACTCAAAGAGTGTATGTGTGTGATTTCGATTGCTAGATTCAAGAGGTTGATGTGTATAATAAACTAAGTGCAGTAAATGTTTGAAAGTAAGTAGGCGCTTTTATAGTGGTTCCGGGTGGTGTAATCCTCGCCGGTGCACTCTTCTCCCCTGTGATGTTGGAGGAAATTCACTAGAGATCTTTGATGTAGCTGTTACAAAGATTCCTAAGTTGCTTGTCCTTCACCAATAACTATGGCTTCACAAACTGGCTACTGGAGCAGTAGGATTGCTTTGCTCCCGAGTCTTCCACTTTGTCCTTGAAGGGTAGGATTGCCTCTTCACCACTCCACCACAAACAACAGCTTTTCACACCAAAGTGCTTCACTGCTCTTCAAGAGTTCTTTATAAAATAAAGATTGAATCAAGTAAATGATTCAATTAAAGAACTTGATTAGGATGATATAATCAAGCACTTGCGCCTTCAAGTGTGTATGCTTGATGTAGCTTGAATGTAGAATACACTTGAAGAATTTCTCCGGATCAAGAGCTTTAAGTTCAATGGGTTCAAGAGGTGTTTTTCACTTTCGATAATATCTCTTCAAAGTTTGTTAATTTTCATCATCTTGTTTCGAGTTGAAAGTCCTCTATTTATAGGCAAGAATGCATGTGACTTGTATTTGAAATTCAAATGTAACCGTTCTTTGTTTTTGTCCCATCTCGATTTGCATTCTCATCATCGTTCATAGGATCGACATTTGTCGAAATTCCTTTTGTGAAGTCAAATCTGTCAACCCTTTGACTTATATCCAATGGATAAAAATATGAATCATCCCAACGTTCTTTTAATCTCAGCCTTTGATTTCTTTGATAAGTCAGAGGTAGTTGGCTGTCCTTATCCATGTAATCTTTCAATAATCTTGAGTTGATCGAGGTATATTATCAGCAGATTCATCAGTCTGCTGAGATACCTGTCAGTCTGTTGAACTCCAATTTGCTGTGTATAAAATGCAATGCAGCTGAATTCTTTTATCTAACTTTTATTTGTGAAGTTAGATTACACCTTTTAATTATAACCAAGTTCCAAACATCATCCAACTTATGGAACTTAGACCTTACACAAGGTAAGGTATATGTGATCAGTTTAGGTCATCACAGACTTGCCTAAATTCTGATCCCATATCCTTGACTTAAATTACTAAGTTTGATCCCTTAGCCTTCAGAATTTGAGCCTGAGCCTCACCTTCGGTCTTCGCCTTCAGGTTCTTGACTAGTCTATCGACCTATCTACCCCCATCGATATGGACCCGGTCTGGCGATAAAGCTCACCGACCATTACAAAGGCTTGTTTGATCAAACCTATTTATGAATCAAACTCTAATAAGCCTATACATTTGATCTAGACATCTTTTGCCTTTGCACTATAACAAATAGTCCGGCACTCATCATCAAAACTAAGAAATAAGTCCAACAATTTCCCTTTTTGGTGATGGTGCCACTACCCTCACCTAACAACAAAGCAAAAAGACAAAAACAAGAACAGAACAAATATTCATCTTTCATTAAAATCATTTGTTCAAAGATATTACAGTCTAGAATCAGCAAAAAGATAATGCAGTTAAAGTATGCTGATCTACTGTCTTCTTTCTCTCTCTTGTCTGGCCTTCTCCACTTGTTCTTGGTAGGCCCTGATCTCTTCTATCATATCCCTCATCCATTCATTTTCAATCGTTGTAAAATCAATGTAGGATTGACTTGTTTCCGCCATTCCATGCTTCAGCAGATAAGATTAACTCGATTCACTTTGAATCCAAACTTCATGTATAGTTCCTTAAACTCTTCAAGTGAATCCTTTGCTTTTGTGATAGGCAAGTTCCTATCACCTCTGCCACTTCTTCCACCTCTTCCACCTCTCGTTGCTTGCCCTTAAGGCTTTAATCCTTGCCTCCCAAAATTTCAATCCCAAGAAAGAGTTCGACCTTCATGAAACCCTTTGTCTTGATAAGGTTTCCTCCTGTTGTAATACTCTTTCTTGTATTGTCTAAAAAGATCATCAGTAAGTTGCAATCTACCAGGTGCAGGTTGCCTGAAAGCATTGGTATCATCTTGCCATCTCTTCTGTGCAAAAAGTCTTGCAGCCTTTTTTGTCAGTAAATTGTTGGCCCTCTTCCCCCTTAGTGACATCATTAACAAAACGGGACAATAGGCCATGAACACTCTCCTGTGAAATAACCAGATTATTCAGTTGCCCTTCCATAATCTCACTTCTGGTGTCAACTGCAGTAATCCTGGATTGCAAAGTCTGCTCCAAGAGATTGATCCTCTCAAGAACCTTAGGATCCAATCCAAAGAGTTGAGATGTTCCAGCGACCTCGCGAGCTTAGTGTAGCGAGGAAGGTTGTCAAGTTTCTGATGGATGGAAATGAATTGGCCTTTCAAAAACTTCTCCTTTGCAGTATTTCCAACCTTGATTCCCCTCACATCTAGCATCAGATCATTCACAACATTTTGAGTAGATGTGAAGTTTGAAGCAACTGTGGCGATGGCGAGATTGTCTGCTTTCATTCACCATTTTCATCGCTTCTTCAAATCTTTCTTCCTGTTCTATCCAGCTTGAGTTCTTAATCATTGCATATCATTTCTAACAATCCTTAACTCATTCAAAACTTCAATCTGCACTTCACCGTCATCCTTCCACCAAAGAGCTTCATCAAGAGCTCCTCAACATTGTAATGTGGCCTCTCGATTGCTCACAACCATTGCCCAACTCCTATCTAGACCAAAGAGGTTTGGTCCTTGATATTCTTCCAAGATAGGATCAATGGCGGGTTCTTCAAAAGCAGTACAAATGCCTCGTGGGGATCAACTTCAACGCTTTTCTTCTTGCATTTGAAATTCCTCATCACTAAAGTCATAGTCCAAAGAAATTTGCTCATCCTCATTAATGTGCAGCCTGCGACCATCTTTCCTTCAAAGGGTCTTGTCTCCAATAGGCTCCACTACAAAGACCTCTTCAAAGAATGGGGTTTCCTCCAAACCCAAAGTTTGTTCCAACCTTTGTCCAGTGTTTGTTTGAGACTCAAAGACACTGCACTCTCTGCTCCAACTCGTGTGTGCAGTCTTTGTTTGTAGCCCAAAGAACCTGCACTCCTCTTTCAACTCTTTATGGATTGAATATAGCCTCATTATCCACTTGGAATCCTTCAAAGAAGACCAATTTTGGTTAGGATAATGGCAGTTTTAGTGAGAGTGCCCTCAAAGTCAAATCCATCTTGATATTCAATAGATTCTTCTGAGCTGGCACTAGGTTCACTGAAGTCAGTGACCTTCTCTTCATCCAAATCCTCACTCTGTTCAGGTTCAGTTTGTGCAGTAGGCTCTACAACATGGAATGTATTTGGTTCATCAGCTAGCCTACTAGCACTTAGATTTATTCCTTCATTGATCAATGCCTCCAGATCATCCATAGTGAGATCCTGCAGATCCTCATCCATCTCGCCAGTCTGCTGGCCCTCAGCAGACTTACCAGTATCAGTGGACTGTTGTACAGGTGGTTCCTTCAACATTGCAGTCCCACTGGTTCCTCCTGGTCCAGAGGGAAAATCTCCTCTTGAATCTGATGATGAGGATGAGTCATCATTGCCATCTCTTGGATCCCTAAACTTGATACCCTCCTCCTTCTGTTGCTCATCAAATAAGTCCATCAACCGGGATTGCAGCAGGGTGGTATCAACTAGGTCCAACAAATTTTCTACTCCCAACTTGTTAAAAGCCCATTCCTCAAAGTCTGTCATAGGTTCAGCAGCTGGCTTTTGTCTCTTGTAGAAACCAAACTTCCATTGAAAATAGTCAGCAATTTGCTGAAGTTTGGGATCTACATACTCTTCAGTTTTCTTTCTTTCTTTCACATGCCTTTCAAAGGGCATGAAAGATCTCCTGGGAGCAACTCCAGTACCTTGTTGACCTCCAAAGGTTCCAACAAGTAGGTTCATGGTTTCTTCAACAGATGTTTGAAAGTCAGTAGGTTGCTGAGATTGTAAATTTGTGCCTACTACTTCCATCTGTACAACACTTGATTCCCCCTGACTTACATGCTCATCAGCAGGGTTAGCAGCAGACTGCTCTTCCCCCTGAGTTCTTGCAACAATTGCAGGGTCTTTAACCATTTATTCAGCTACCACAACGAGTTTCAGTTCGGTGGTTTCTTTGTGGGTCTTCATAGATACTACAAAGAAAGCTCAGGGTCGATGAGATCGTTGTATATCTCCAACAGATTGCTCAACAACAACCTCGTCCAAATGAGACTTGACAACCTCTTCAGGTGATGAGTCAGTAATTTCCACAGGCTTGATGATAGTCAAGGGCTCAGCCTCAATAGCCTCTTCTTCCTCTTCTACTGATGCTTCCTCTTGGGCTCTTTGTGCCTTCACGCTTTTCAGTTCTTTCCCTTTTCCATGTTTCTGTTTATGGATAATTTCTTTTCTCCTCTTGAAAACGGGCTCATCATCTTTTTCAGCCACAGTAGACTTCCTCTTTCTACTGGCTTCCTTCTGTTGTTCCCTCAGAATTTCAACAACAGTTTTTCTTACAAAGAATAAAGAGGTCAAGAACCTCCATCAACTCCTCAGCAGACTCAAGCAAATCAGGCTTGTTTGCTTCCTTGTTCTTTTAGAAGGCTTTAAAACTTTAGTTGTCTTCCTTGTTTCGCACTTTCTTCTCTCAAGAGCCTTTTCTTTGGTGCAAAGAGTTTAATGATTTCTTTTTAGGTTGCTTGACCTGCTCACCACCAGCATCACCATCATCATCACCATCACTATCATCACCAGCAGCAGGGTCAGCAACAACTTCATCATCATCTAGACCGGGAATAGCATAATCAATTTCCTTCTTGTATCTAGACTGATTGATCTTCTCAGGTTCAAGATCAGGAACTTCCAAATGATTCAGCAGGGTCTGAACCATTAATCCTAAGGGCAGGGCCTTGGATTTCCTCTTTCCTTCTCTTTCCTCCTTGGCTACTTTCTTCATATAATGAATGAAGTAACCAGCCCAGTTAAACTTCATGCTCCTGCAGATGATTATCATCAGCTCTATCTTGGGTCCAGATAGAGTGTCCATACTTCCAACCAATCCAAGTATGTTTTTAGCAATGAGTTTGCTCAGCAGACTGTACTCATTTCCAATATGTCTGCAATTGATGCCTGGAACGGATTTGGTGGCTGCATTTGTTTTGATTTGATCAACAAACACCATCTTGTCCAATCCCATTGCTTCAGGATTTACTGGACCATCTATTACTTCCTCAAATCCAAATACTTTCCTTAGTAGACTAGAGGAAACTACAATCTCCTCAGCATTCACAGTTGTCTTGAATGCTTCAGTCCCTTCTTCCACAACCATATTCTTCCAGAAATCAATAACATTGGTGTATGAAATTGTTTCTAATCTGAGATTGAGTATGTTCTCCAAGCCTGCAAACCTCCTGATTCTCCTACCAATATTTATTGCCAAATCTGTTTTGTTTGCATCCTCAACGAAGCCTCTAACACTTTGGCTCGTTTCAATCTGGACATCAATATTTTCCGCCATTTGTATGAGAAGAATGAGATGGAGAAGATAGATTAAGAATCTGTGTTCACACAGTGTGATTCGCAATGATAAAGCAGATATGCAAGTAGAGAATCTACTGTGTGATAGGCCTGAATATATAGACAGTGAGTGGTTGCAACTGTAATTGCACGTACACCCATGTCAACCACGATTAATCTGAATAAATGCTGGCTTGACACGTGTTCCATAACTCTTTCATAACGTTTGTAACCGTTAGATCGTGTTAACTGTGGTTATAAAGAATAAAATAAATATCCCGCCAATTCTGCTTTTTGACTTTAATAACTTTGACTTAGTAACGTTCCATTCAGCAGGGTAGTCCTCGGGAGGGTGGGCTCAGCAGTCTGCTGATAAAGGTGCTTCAGCAACCTGCTGACAAAGTGACTCTGTTGATCCTTAATTTCTCCTTGTTTTGTTCAATTGATAATACAATATGAAGTTTAATACCAATGACTGATCTGTCAAGTGAGCTCACCAAACATGACAAAGACCAATCCCATTGGCAACCTCATTTGCTCAATTGTCCAAACATGAGTACATGGAATTGTTGATACCAATGACTAATCTGCTAAGTGAGCTCACCCAACATAGCAAAGACTAATCCCTTGGTGAATTCCAATTACAATCTGCGATTATCACCAACTTTGATAATTCCAAGTTCATCCTTAATTTGGCAAATCTTTCATCACAAGTGGTTTAGTGAAGATATCGACAAGTTGATCTTCAATGAGGGATGTATAGAACCACCACATCTTTCTTTTCAACATGATCTCTTATAAAATGATGTCTCACATCAATATGCTTGGTTCTTGAATGCAAAACAGGATTTTCTGTGATTGCAATTGCACTTGTGTTGTCACACATAATTGGAATTTCCTTTTCTTCAATTCCATAATCCCTTAATTGTTGTCTTAACCATAATACTTGTGCCTGAAGAACTTCCAGCGACTATATACTCAAATTCGGTGGAAGTTGATATAGAATCTGCTTTCTTGTCGAACCAGAGACCAGTCTATTTCCCATTAACTGACAGGTTCCTGAGGTGCTTTTTCTATCAATCTTACATCCAGTATAATCAGAATCTGAGTAGGATATGACCTTGAAGCTTCCTTCCTTGGAGTACCATATCCCTACTCCCAAAGTCTCTTTTAGATACTTGAGAACTCTCTTGACTGCACCTAAATGACTTTCTTTAGGTTTAGATTGAAATCTTGCACAAACACCTACAACAAAGGATATATCCGGTCTCATTGGCGATGAAGTACAAAGAGATGCCTATCATCCTTCTGTATAAGGTCTGATCAACATCTTTGCCTTCTTTATCTTCATCCAATCTGATATTTGTACTCATGGGGTTGAATTTTTGGTGTCGTTTTCCATACCAAACTTCTTGAAAGAACTCCTTGGTATACTTGGTTTGATGAATGAAGATTCCATCTTTCATTTGTTTAACTTGCAATCCCAAGAAGTAATTCATTTCTCCCATCATACTCATTTGAAATTTGCTCTTCATTAGATTTGCAAAATTTTCACAAAGTAAATCATTGTCAGAACCAAAGATTATGTCATCAACATAGATCTGTACAAAGAGTCTTGTCCCTTTCACTGATTCTGAAAAGTGTCTTGTCAATGGTGCCTTTTGTAAAACCATTGTCCACCAAGAATTGAGATAGAGTCTCATACCATGCTCTTGGTGCTTGTTTCAATCCATAAAGTGCTTTGTTGAGTCTATACACTTTATCTTCTTGATCTTTAACTTCAAATCCAGGAGGTTCTTTGTACATACACTTCCTCTTCTAGAATGCCATTCAAAATGCACTTTTGACATCCATTTGATATACTTTGAAGTTCTTATATGCAAAGATGTGCCAAGAATAATCGATAGCTTCCAATCTTGCAACAGTGCATAAGTTTCATCAAAATCTATTCCTTCTGCTTGAGAATAGCCTTTTGCAACTAGTCTAGCCTTATTCCTTACAATGGTACCAGATTCATCAAGTTTATTTATGTATACCCATTTAGTACCAATGATATTTTCATGACTTGGCCTTTCAACTAGTGTCCAAACTTGATTTCTTTCAAATTCATTTAATTCTTCTTGCATAGCAATTATCCAATCTGGATCTGAACTTGCTTCTTCAACAACTTTAGGTTCCATTTGAGATAGAAAACAAGTAAACATAGCTTCCAGTTGTCTTCTAGTCCTTACACCTTGCTGTACATTGCCAATAACTTGTTCAGCAGGGTGATTCCTTAACCATTGTGGATTCTGGCTATTTTGATTATCAGGGAACCTCATGTTCGATAGGTCTCACATAGCTTCTTCTACAGGGGTCACAGATCCTTGAACTGCTTCAGTTGTTGCATCAGTAACATTACCAGTAGGGTGTTCAAAGAGGCGATGTCGAAACTTTCAAGTCATTGAATCTTCCCAAAACTTCAACACAATCTGGATCAGTGACTTGTTGATTCTCAGCAGGTTCACAATCTTCATCTTCCATACCAGTAAACTTAGGTTCATCAAACACAACATGTATTGTTTCTTCATGTTTCAGTGACCTCTTGTTCAGCACCGTGAATGCCTTGCTGACTGAAGAATATCCCTAGAAAATTCCTTCATCTGATTTTGGTTGGAATGTTTTCAAATGAACTTTGTGATTTAGGGTAAAACACTTGCTTCCAAATGGATGGAAATAGGATATGTTAGGTTTCCTTCCATTCCAAGCCTCATAAGGTGTCTTCAGCAGCTTCTTGTTTACTGATGTTCTGTTTTGTGTATAGCATGATGTATTGACTGCTTCAGCCCAATATCTTTCAGGTAGCAATGCTTCACAGATCATTGTTCTTCCTACTTCCTTTAAAGTCCTGTTTCTTCTTTCAGCAACCCCATTTTGCTGAGGTGTACCAGCAGCAGCAAGTTGATGTAGTACACAATTCTGTTCACAGTATTCTCTTATTACTTTGTTGAGAAATTCAGTACCCTGATCTGATCTTATTTTTATTACTGTTAAACTTTTCTCATTTTGTAATCTCTTCAAAAGATTAGGCATGCTTTGGAGTGTTTCACTTTTCTTGTTCATAAAAACCACCCAAGTAAATCTTGAATAATCATCCACAACCACTAAGGTGTACTTCTTTCCTGTTACACTTGTTGGAGTTATTGGTCCAAAAAGATCCATATGCATCAGCTCCAACACTCTATTAGTTGATTGTTTGGTTTTTGACTTGAAGCTTGACTTTATCTGTTTACCCTACTGACATGCATCACATATAGCATCCTTTTTGAATGTGATCTCAGGTAAACCAATCACCAGCTTCTTCTTTACCAATTGATTGATATCATCAAAGTTTAAGTGATTCAACTTCTTGTGCCATAACCAATTGAGTTCAGACTTGGTATGCACAATCAGGCAGGTTTCTGGAACTGTAGTAGACCAATCCACAACATACATGTTTTGTTGTCTTCTACCAGCAAGTACAACTTGATCACCTCTTTCACTAATGACAATACAATTGTTTTTGTCAAAAGTGACTTTGTATCCCATGTCACAGAATTGTCCAGTGCTCAGCAAGTTGTAGTCCAGTCCTTCCACATATGCAACATTTTTTATTGCAAGTCCATTTCTCACAAGTGTGCCATATCCTCTTGTATAACCAGGTGTATTTTTGTTGCCAAAATTCACCCTTGGACCATCTTTTGCCACAAAGTTTGTTAAATAGTGCTTATTCTTTGTCATGTATCCGGAACATCCACCACAAAGTACCGACACCACAACAAAACAAAGTTAATGCATTTTAGGTACCCAAACCTGTTTGGGTCCATAGTGGTCGATGGTAAGCATGACTTTTGGTAAGTTTCCATAAGGTCTTCTCCTAAAAGTGTCATACTTTGGTTCATACATGTATTCCACACATCCATAAGTTCTAACAAGAGGTTGTGTAGGATTCACATATGTTTTCCTCGGCCTTTTGGTTTATAATGTCTTTGTTTGAAGTGATTCTTGGTGTTAGAAGCATTAGTATAACCATTTGTTTGTTTGTCTGTTAGAAATGACCTTGTAATATGGAGTCTGCTGAGGTCCCTGCTGAGGCCTTTTATAAGTCCTCTGCTGAGTCCTTTGCTGATTCCATTGCTTAGGTTTTACCCTAGCAGCATGGTTATACTTATTGTTTCTAACAGTAGATACAGGAGTATTCCAATCATCATCAGAAGGGAACAGTCTACCTTTCCCCCTGAGATAAGTATCCCTTAAATGATAAACATTTTTGGGTTTAGGATTCTTATCCTTGGAATATTTCTGTTTCTTACCCTTCTGTGGTCCAACAGACTTGGTAGCAGGTCTGCTATCAGCAGGCTTAGAAGGCACATCAGTCCTATTTTTAGATTTATTATTTTTATTAGAGTGTTGACTTCTTTGACTTCGATTTTGCTTCCTTGAAGCATTCTCATTGGGTTTCTTCGCCTCGGCAACCTTCTTGGGAGTTGGATCTAGTGCGGTACAAACTTAGAACCAGTGCAGTACTAGGTTCAAAGTGACCTTCACTGGATCCACTCTTGTTAGATTGTTGAGTTCCAAATCCAAGCCCTGTTCTATCCCCATAAGGCTTTCCTCGATTTGTATGCAAGAGTGGAGCAAGATGGTTCAAATGATTCAGAGGGCGATGGATGTTCAAAGCAGACTTATCACGATTCTGTCCAACATCTTTTCCTTACCTTTGAGAACCCTTAATTCAAATTTCAATCTTCCAACTTCCAATTCAAGAGCTTTTTTTCACCTTCACAATCTCATAACCAGATTGTATTATCCTCGATTGATTAAGGATGGCATCCAAAGTCTCATTGTTGTCGAAATTTCTAGGATTTGAACCACGTGGTTGATTCACAATCACTTCCAACAGGAGTGTTTATAGATACAATGATTGTATACCTCCTCGCCATCCATATTGGCCATCAAAGCACAATCTTCCATATCGAAACCAATCTTTGTGTCATCCGATTCATTTCCTTTTCGATTCCACTTCATACCCCCGATTCATCTTCAAAAACCATAGCCTTCTTGCCATGTCTTCTTTGTTGACTCTTGGTCTTTTATTAGTCCGGACAATCAGGTCTAAAGTGTCCAGGCTTCTTGCAGTTGAAGCAAAGATAATCAGGTTCCTTGCTTTGTTTTAACTCAGGACATTCAGGTTTGAAGTGTCCTGGTTTCTTGCAATGAAAGCACAGATAGTCAGTATCTTTCTTTGATTCTTCTTTCCTTCTTTCAGTAGGCCTCTTTATGAAATTTCTTGAAGGGGCCTTTCCAGTCTTCATCATCCTGATTTTCTTGCTCAGTAGGGCAATCTGCTCTTGCATCTCATCCAGCAGATCATCTTGTCCTCCTCGATGTTTCTTCTTGATGTGAAGCAGCCAATGCAGTGGTCTTTGGCTCTTCCTTTCATCCTCAGTACAAGCTTTTGCTAAATTCATAAGCTTTGAGATCTCGAAAACAATTTGAAAGTGTCTTCTTCATGCAACTTTCTCATTTCTTCTATTGCGATCACCTTCATTTTCCAAACATCTTTGCAGTGTAGAGCCTCCAAGATTTTAGTGTTTATTTCTTCTTTTGAATAACTTACACTCAAAGAGGTAAGTTCATCCAGATTGCATTAAATCTTGATTCCATTTGCTCAATGGTTTCATTTGGCGAAGATCTTGAACTTTTGGAACCTCTTTCCGCCACACCGATTTTATTCTTCTTAATTGCATCGATGCCTTCACATATCAAATGTATCTTGTCCCAAAGTTCCTTTGCGCTTTGCAATCTTTAACCTTCATGTACATATTGCTATCCAAAGTTCTATAAATGATATCAATAGCAATGTTGTTGAGGTTTGCTCTTTTTCATCTTACGCATTCCATTCTCTTTTGGCTTAGGAATGTACTCGGTTGTATCACCCACTGTTATTGCCTTGGTAATCTCCAGGTGGTCCATCGCTTAGTACATCCATCATCTCATCATGAGTTGCGAGCAAGGTATGCCTCGCATTCGACGCTTATATACTCATCAAATCTATCAAGAGACACATCAAAGATAGTTCTAGCATACCGGGTGTTGTCCATGATGCAAGTCTTTGAAAATCAAGAACTTGAAAGAAAGTTTCAAAGAATTTTCACAAGCACAATAAGTAGGATTACTTGAATGTAAGCCGCCTCCGATTCCAATTGTTGGTCCTTGAAAAGGCTTTGGTTAAGTTTAGAGGGGTGAATAAACTTAACACTTAAAACTTTGGAGTTAACAAATTCAGCAACTTCAAAGAAATTCTCGATACTTGAGAGTCTCACGAGACTTCAATAGCCTCTTTGATAAACAATAGTCTACCGATAGTTGAGTTTGCTGAATTTGTGCAAAGCAGAATTATATCAAAATTAAGCCTTGAAACTTGTTGTTAAATATGATACTAAGTATTAGATACTCATTAGTGTATGTGTGTGTGATTTCGATTTGCTAGATTCGGTAGGTTGATGTGTAGAATAAACTAAGTGCGTAAAGTAAATGCCGAAAGTAAGTAGGCGCTTTATAGTGGTTCCGTGGTGTAATAATCTGTCGACCCACTCTTCTCCCTGATGTTGGAGGAAATTCACTAGAGATCTTTGATGTAGCTGTACAAAGATTCCTAAGTTGCTTGTCCTTCACCAATAACTATGGCTTCACAAACTGGCCAGGAACAGTAGGATTGTTTGCTCCGAGTCTTCCACTGGTCCTTGAAGGGTAGGATTGCCTCTTCACCACCTCCACCACAAACAACGATCTTTCACACCAAAGTGCTTCACTTGTCTTCAAGAGTTCTTTATAAAATAAAGATTGAATCAAGTAAATGATTCAATTCACAAAAACTTGATTAGGATGATATAATCAAGACTTGCGCCTCTTCAAGTGTGTATGCTTGATGTAGCTTGAATGTAGAATACACTTGAAGAATTTCTCTGATCAGTAGCTTTAAGTTCAAGAGGTTCAAGAGGTGTTTTTCATTTCGATAATATCTCTTCAAAGTTTGTTAATTTTCATCATCTTGTTTCTGAGTTGAAAGTCCTCTATTTATAGGCAAGAATGCATGTGACTTGTATTTGAAATTCAAATGTAACCGTTCCTTGTTTTTGTCCCATCTGATTTGCATTCATCATCGTTTCATAGGGTCGACATCGCCGAATTCCTTTTGACAATCAAGATCTGTCAACCCTTTGACTTATATCCAATGGATAAAAATATGAATCATCCCAACGTTCTTTTAATCTCAGCCTTTGATTTCTTTGATAAGTCAGAGGTAGTTGGCTGTCCTTATCCATGTAATCTTTCAATAATCTTGAGTTGATCGAGGTATATTATCAGCAGATTCATCGATCTGCACGAGATACCATCGATCTGTTGAACTCCAATTTGCTGTGTATAAAATGCAATGCAATGACTTCTTTTATCTAACTTTTATTTGTGAAGTTAGATTACACCTTTTTAATTATAACCACGTTCCAAACATCATCCAACTTATGGAACTTAGACCTTCTACACAAGGTATATGTGATCAGTTTAGGTCATCACAGACTTGCCTAAATTCGATCCCATATCCTTGACTTAAATTACTAAGTTTGATCCCTTAGCCTTCAGAATCGAGTTTGAGCCCTCACCTTCGCCGGTCTTCGCCTTGGCAGGTTCTTGACTAGTCTACTGACCTATCTACCCTACTGATATGGACCAGTCTGCTGATAAAGCTCACCGACCATTACAAAGGCTTGTTTGATCAAACCTATTTATGAATCAAACTCTAATAAGCCTATACATTTGATCTGACATCTTTTTTGCCTTTGCACTATAACAGCTAGTCTGGCACTCATCATCAAAACTAAGAAATAAGTCCAGCAATAGGCTTCGGGTGAAAAACCTCAACCGTATTCTCTGGTTGAACAATTGATGGCACAAATTGCTCGATCGTTAAGCGTGGCATAACTCTGTAGAGTTCTTCTCTCCGCAGTATGATCGCTCAATTCCTTCCTCTATTGGCACCATTTTCTACATCTATTTTCTATTAATTCCATTTCATGCTGCCATTGTCTCGTCAGGGTCTTCTAAATCTGAAATCTCCTCATCCTTGTCCTTCTCACTTTGATCTCCTTCATGAGAACTCACGTCATCCGCCAACCTCTCAATCTTTTCTCGAGATTCCTTGCACTTCTCATTGGCAAACTTTTCAATCTCATGTATGAATCTATTGAGTTTGGATGCTGAACTTCGTGTAGCGTACTGCAAGACACAACAAAAAGAAACTATTAGTTACTTGCCTCGGCGGTGTTACACACGCCTGGCAGACTCAGAAAATACAGACTCTGACTACTGACTCGACACTAACCAAACATACACGATTATGTTAGTTCTAGAGTGCTCGTAATTGCGGGCTGCTACTCACAATTTTGAGGGGATTTTTCTAGAACAAAACATAAACGAACTTTTATGACTCAAATATTCATAGACTACTGAACATACTTATAAGCAGAAAATGAAATAATTTAGAGAAAACCAATATATAAAACTTCTCAATCTCAAATTTAAAGGTATTCTTGACACGAGTCCCCGGCAACGGCGCCACAAAAGCTTAATCGCGTGCAACTCGTGAATTACTAGCAATAGGACTAGGTCTATCATAGTATAGTGAAGGTGAGTCAAGGTCAAATCCATAGAGACATCTTAAGATACGAATTAATCAAGATTGAGAACAATTAGAACGGTCGGTAACCAACAATAGCCCAGAATAAACAATGGTAACAGTGAACACACAAGATTATGCAAGTTAAACACTCTGAGTTTCTAATGTATTAGTTCTAACTATGAGTTATTAGTTATTTCCCCCAATTTATGAATTGATCTACCCTATGAATTTTAAATCTTTAATAGCTACGGGTGCTAACCCCTAATATTACGCTACTTCCATTTGCAAGGAGAATAGGTGCCTATATGTAGTTATCCTCCTTCGTTGATTGTATTAACCGACATGCAATAAGATCTAGGGATAGCCGGCTCAAGACAGAAGACTTCTCTGAGCAGTCATCGACACTGAGCGGCACGTTCCTATGGATCGATCTTGACTATTTCCTAACTGACACTTCACCTTGCAATCCCTTTATGCTAATTTAGGATAACATGCAAGTAGTTGATCAGGCTAAAAACATGTAAATTAAATATGTCGATCAGACGTAGCTAGTGCCGATTATCATGAACTAGGATTTACTAGGTATTCAGATCTAGCAATAAAGACCGTCGCAGATATGAAGAACGCAACAACTATTTTATGATTTTTTCACTAACGATTCAGATCTATACATAAATGGGGTAAATGAACTAACTACTACATAACAGAACTAATATAACAATCAAACCATACTAATAACAAGGAAAAACAACAAATCTACATCTAGAAAGCCGGAAAACAACCCTCAATGCCGAGTGCGGATACTCCATAGGTGAATCCATCAGATCTGTGACTAGAACTTATAGAAAATAAATAAAAGAAGGACTTTTATTGCATAGAACTTGTAGTATTCAAAATTCGGGTACAATGAAAATAAGGCCTGGTGCCTCTTATTTATAGTAGTAGAACAGACTTAGCTAACCCTAAAAACTACTCCTCGTCCCAGAAAACATGTTTCCCGAAGCTTCTCAGATGCTTGAAATTTGCGACGGTGCTCTCGCAATTGCGAGGTCAAATCCGTACTTTTTCTCTGCCGACTTAGTTTGGAATCTTCTAGAATGCCTTAAGCCCGATTCTTCATCCAGTCCGCTCCAGAATTCGTCCTTACACATGGCCCAAATCTTGTTACCTGAAAATAGTCTAATAACACACGATATAATACCAATTCGGGAGATAATAATGTGAAATACCATATACTCGACTCATGAACTCGACATATAACATTCAACATAAATGGTACATATAACTGGCCGAAAACAACTAATTTTAGCTTAGAATGGTTGAAATGTTGATGTCGTAAGGTGTATCAATTTAAGCGTCATCACCTCGCAATTGCGATATAGACCGTCACAATTGCGAGAGCGGCGGTTCCTAATTCTGGAATTTCATATGTCTGTTCTGATTAATTCTGGTAAATTATGGGTGCGTTAAACATGCATATTAATTACATTGCGTTAAAAAAAACTAATCAACCATAATAAAAATATAAAGGAACGTTCAAAGCTTCATACCTTTAACTATGGAGGACCTAGCTTGAACAACTCAAGCTAGTTGATGGCTTGAGGAAGGAATCCAATGGAAGAACTCAAAGAAATAACCATGAAACTCTTTATATCATAAACTAAATAAATATTGAAGTACATGTTACAATGGGGTCTGGTACATGCTTTATATAGGCTATGTAACCAACTTAATCAACCTAAAACCCTAATCGACTTAGTTACAACATCGCTTCTCTATTTTTTGTCGCCTGAGGTCTCGCAATTGCGGCTAGGCTTTCGCAATAGCGGGCCTGACTTCATCTTTTCTTATCTCAGTAGTCTTCTTCGTTGACTTTCTTACTTTGGCCCAATGACTCTTTATAGTCCGGATTCACTCTTCATTGCTCCAGAATGTGGTATATCTGAAAAGCACAGAAAATGAGACAGAATAGTACCAAATCCAAAGGATAAATATGTAAATGCAGAATTAACGACTAAGGAACATACACTAAGCAATAGATATGCAATTCACACAATAACCGGACTATCTCTTGTCAATTGAGCATGATTCGGGGGTAAATAATGCTATAGTTTATAGTACTAAATATAGTGTTATCAACTCTCCATTCCCGGACACCGAGTCCTTATCCGGAAAGAACGCCCGACACGCATGAATTTTCTTTTAAATTGCAAAAGTAATATATACGTAAGCCTCGTAACAATTTAATCAGAGTAAAGCAAAAAAATTAAAAACTAAAGAAACGACTCGGGAAATGTCAAAAAACAAACAAAATTGGATTACTACTTTCACTCCACGTCTATGAGAACCAAAAGACTAAAATAGCAAAATAAATGTTGTTCAAACTATTACAATCCTAAAAGAAAGGAAGGATAAAGTGTAAACTCTCAAACATATGAAATGTTTACATCTCTCATACATGAATTAAAGTGCATAAAGTAAATCGATGACATTCTTCAAAAAGTATCCCGAGTTCAAACGTCAGCTCTGTCATTGATTTCATCAAAGTCATAATCATCATCCAGCCGTTCACCTTCTCGGGGTGGGAACAGTAATAAGGGGTAAATACAATTGTGCTCATGAGGGGTTGAAGAATCGGTACAAATAAATGGCATATATATAATGAATAATTCTACAAACTCTACCATGTAGGTTGTAACAGAAGAGCTCACTCACCCTATACTAGCACAGTTAGAATAACCTTGCACAAGTAAAGTTGTAACACCAAGATCAATGGACACTATGTATGGTGAACACCGCACCACAACACTGTCTGCACCTCAAGGGCACGGACAAATCTGTGAGGTAGATCACACGAGCCCCTTGGCATCACACCAAGTGGAGAGGTGTAATGGTTCCATGTTGTGAAGAATAAACGTGCCACACCAATGACCAAAATGTTTTAGCTTTTAGACACATCACATATGTTTATTATGAGTTTTAATCTAATCACCTGATTCATTCACATAAAAAGGCTTCCTAAAGACTTCTAGCCCTACACAATCTAATTAATTTACCTAGCATGTTGTAAAAGGACTATTGACTACTAAGACAACATCCCATAAGGCCTAAACAGTCGCCTTCCGGTGCTCCCGCCTTCTCTCTGTAGAGGGTCTCAATTGTGGTGCTGAGCCGAGGCTAAGAGATAATGCCCCAAAGCCATGCATACCAAAAAAAACATCAGGCAGTACACAAGAAACAATCAAAATAAGGTGAACATGCGTTTTGGCACACGCTAAACCCAGTCCAGAATACCAGTATCATTTTGCTTTACTTTGGTGCCCGTCAAACCTCATTGGCACACGCTAAACCTAACAGTGCATTCTGTTTCATGCCAGATAACCTTGGCGCGCGCTAACCATAACAGAACCATTCTGAAAGTTTCCTGTTTGCTTTAGCACGTGCTAAAACAGGTCTGGCACGCGCTAAAAGGTCGGAAACATGAAAAACAACCTGTTACGGTGCCAGATTCAGGCCTTTCTCAAACCGAATGAATTCCATCCTTTTAACACATCAAAAACTGTCGATTTAGAACAACAAGAAACAACAATAACACCAAAAACCGATAATAACACCCCCTTAACTTGATTTGCAACCAGAAGCTATCCAAAAAGCGAAACGACGTGAATCCTTCGATTGCTCAACTTCTACGAACAATCTACGAACAAAAAACGTAACACTACGATTACTAAAACTTTCCACATCATCTAAATTCAGAAACTCAACCGAAACGATTGAAACCCCAAATTGGGGCTGAAAGAGAAAAGTTACGAAATTGTGAATTGATGGTATCAAAACGTTGCGGGCGACAAGACGATCAACTTTTCCTTTACGGTCTGCACAAAAGGTTGACGAATTAGCTTCGTGGTGGAAGATTCTTCTTCCTCTTCTTTTTTTCGTCCTGCGTCGACCTCTCCTCTGTTTTTTTTTTTCTTTCAGAAATTGACGTTAAAACTGAATAAAGGAAATAATATGTGTTTTATTTCCTTAAATGCTATTGATTAAATACTTTTTATTAACTAACTAGGGTAATTAATAATTAGGTTAAAAGTAATTAAAACCACATGACACTTTTACCCTTATTAAAAACTTGGGGTGTTACATCGACTAATACTTAACCAACAATGATCTAACATGCATTACACACATGATCCTAAAATGCATATATCATAATTACATAGTATTAAATTGAATAAAAGTAAAAAAAATATTTTGAATACCGTAAAAATTCATGTTGACCGGGCCCTTCATGATTGAAAATTTGCAAAATTGGCAGTTGGGCCATAGATTCGATAGCGAGGCCGTTGAATCGATAGCTCTGCTATTGATTTTGCAAATCCCGGCTTCCAAAATTTCTACAGGTTGTTCTAACTTTTTCAATAAAGTTTCAACATGAAAATTCATGAATTCAATAATTGCATAAAAGTAGGTGCGAAATTACATAAAGAAATTTATAAAATTTATCATAAACCTTCAATATTAGTATCCACCGATCTATTTTATTTTATTTTATTTTATTTTATTTAGAAATTGAGAAATGATGCACTATCTATTAATAAAGTCCGGCTATATACAATTTCAATTTTTTTTTTTTTTGTTTTTTCATAATGTGATAGACGTATATACTTTTTCCATCTGGAAAAGGTAGCAATTCTCTCCTGATGCCTACGTCAAGACGCAAAGAAAGATCCAAAATAGCGTAAGCGCCAAACCCTCCCAACTTCTTCCCCCCTCCCCCTCCCCCCCCCCCCCCCCCTCTCCCATCATCACACGGTTAATCCTTAACCTCAGCCACCACGCCTCATCCCCACCGTTTATCTTTCTATTTTATTCATCCCCTAGTCTAAGGTTGTGTTGCTTTTTTTTTTTAATTTTTTGGTAGTTGAATTCTAAGTTGCTGGTTGTTTCGGTCACCCCTCCCCCCCTTCTCTGCAAATTCCATTTCCATCTGTAATTAACTCTTAGGAGGAGTCTGAATATATCTCCATCTTCATTAATTACAAGAATAATTCAACAATTTTCTTGAAATACAGATTAAAGATTCACATTGGCCTCCCAACAACATACTCTGATCTCCCACATTTTAGTCTTGTTCTTGAGCAAATAATGGTAAGGAATTATTATTGTTGCAATCGATGAAGTAGTTTTGACGTTGTGGAAATTAATTAATTAATTAATTTAGCAGGAGGAAACAATGTGGAGGAGGATACCTCCATGGCTAGAACCAATGTTGAATGGATCATTTTTCTCAGTTTGTAAGATTCATGGCGATGCCGCCAGAAGCGAATGCAATATGTATTGTCTGGATTGCAATGTGGATCCCTTTTGTTTCTATTGCCGTTCTTCCAAACATAAAGATCATCAAGTTATTCAGGTTTACTGTCATTGCAATTATTCTTCTATTTTATTTTTTTATTTTATTTATATAGCTATATTAATTAGCTATAGATATAGTAGCACTAGTAATTAAATTACTGTCATTATTAAATCAATGCCAACGACCATTAAATGCACATTACTTAAATGCCCACAAATCTTGATGGTCTCTTCTTCTTTTGGTATAGAATGTGAGTATGTCCTTTTAAGGGATTTGATCTCATTCTTTTGAAAATATCTCTGATTTTTTTAATGGTAAAAACTCTGGTTATGAAGATTTTAATTTTCTTAAAATTATATATTAATGCAGATAAGGCGGTCATCATATCATGATGTGGTGAGAGTTTCAGAGATTCAAAAAGTATTGGATATAAGTGGAGTACAAACATATGTGATAAACAGTGCCAGGGTTTTATTCTTGAATGAAAGACGGCAGCCAAAAAGTAATGGGAAGGGTGTCTCTCATGTCTGTGAAATTTGCACCAGGAGCCTTTTGGATCCTTTTCGTTTCTGTTCACTTGGTTGTAAGGTACCATATCATTTTCTTCTTCATTAATTCTATATTAATTCCCAAAAAAAAAAAAATATTTAATATTTTTTTTTCAGTGCCTAATCTGCCATTTTCAGTCCTACATAAATCCTTCTCGTCGTTACATATACATATAATGTCGTCCCACAATTTTTTATTTTTATTTTTGGTGGTATATATACATTATTAAGAAAACAATTAATGTGTTGTATTTTAAATAATGATGAACATATATACTCTTTCAAATAATAAATGTTCTTTTGGAATATTAAATGTCATGATAGAGTATATTTGAAAAAAAACGTATTAAATTATGCATTGTTTTTTCTAAATGGAGTAGATATATATTGGTATATATATATATATAAAATAATATTTTTATTTTTATTAATTTCATAGTTCATATCACCATACAAACACCGTTGTTCATCGTTGCTTTCAGGTTGTACTATATACTAAATTGTATCACACATATATCCAAACCCCCATTGTTGTTGTCATCTACAAATAATTTGACAGCTCTTGAAACAATAAGTTTGTTTTATTTATCTAAGGACAAAACATACTGTTTAATAGCTCTTGATACTGGATAAGAATATATATATTTTTTTTAATCTAAGGACAAAATAAATTAAGAGAGAAACGGTGGGCATTAATTAATATACATATTTTTTGGGATTTCACTTGAATTAATAATAGTTAAATGTATATACTAGAGGTTGATTATAAAATTATTATTTCTAATATATTTTGTGGTAAATTAATATAGCTGGTTGGGATAAAGAAGAATGGAAATGCAAGGTTTGGGTTAGATGAAAAGAATGAGGAAGTAAATGAAAGAGGAGAAGGGATATCAAGAAGAGTAGTATTGGGGTCACAATCTTCAAGAAGAGAAGGGGAATTGCGTGAAGGCTCAGCAAATGACATAACTACCCCTACGTCACCTTCAAATGCAAGGAGACGAAAGGGTATTCCTCACAGAGCACCTTTTGGTTCCTAATATTATTATTATTATTATTCTTCTTCTTCTATCATCAATAAGTAAAATAAAAATACACAGCTATATATCCTTTTATTAAATACAACCCACTATATACAAATCATTATTATTATTATTATTATATAGTCTCGCAATTTTTAGGGTGTCGTTGTCCCAAACAACTACCCTCAAATATTCTTTTGGTGAGGGAAAAAAAAAAGGGGTTAGGAATCTCCACCTAAGAAAGGTTACTTTTGTCATTGATTACGGTTGAAGGTATATTAATTAATTGTGCAAATTTCCACTTTTTTATATTTGATTGATTATTGTGTACCCTTTTAATTGTACATAATTTTCCAAGAAGAACATATGAGATATATCTCTCTTTTCAATTATTAATTCTTTATGATTCAATTATAGAAATTTGTATGATATAAAATAAACTCATAGTAGTACTACTAAAATATTTGCATTGCAAGTCCGGTTTAGTAAAATTTCCATTTGGATTATGGGCAATGTGTTGGGGGTCCCAAAACATACGGAATCTCTTAGCTTGTGGGGAGAAAGGGACAATAATGCAGAATTATTGGGGAAAGAAGCAAGGTGTGCATTGTAATTAGGGAATTAAACAAAGTCTTTGGGAGTCCGTTTTTTAGTTTTCATGGGGCCACCATGGCACATGGGCCGTTTGTAATCAATTACACCTTTTTTTCCTTATGCTTTTTTATCAAACAACATGCAATTATGTAAATATGCTAATTGTATGTCTGCAAGTTGGTCGTGAGTGGAGATATTATAGGATTTGATAGGGTGTAAACCACAACCCCGAAGGGGTGAACGGTTTTTAGGCTAAAACCATCCATTTTAAATTTTATCTTCATAAGAAAGGTTGTGCTTTGTTCTAATCCTCAATACTAGCGCTAATGTGTGGATGAAGGTTAAGTATGTCACTTGTTAGATATTGTAAACCTCAACGATAAGCCAAGAATGGCTTAAAACAAGCTTAATGTTAAAGACAAGTTCTTGTTGCAGTATTGTGCAACTGAGTTTTACTGAACTTCGTATGCTCGAAATGCTCAATTGTTTATTCAACCAGCTCAAGATATGATAAGTAATCAGATAAAAAACATTCACATTGCAATAAGTCAGCGCAATAAGTAGAGAACACATATTTAGACAGGTTCAAACAACAAGGCGTAAAATGCCAAACTCTTGCGATCGATTACATCAAAGTATGACCTTAGATTTGAATCACTTTTCAATGAGATTTCGTTTATTAATCACTTATAGACTGCTACACGAGTGTTACAGTTCCAAGCACCCTAAGAACCTTAGTTAATCAGCAACAAAGTGTCTCGATCAACTCAAAACACAAGCACGATGGGCTTATCATAAGTGTCACTTCAACTTTCTTTTTGCAGCAACTTGGCTTTGTTCCAGCTTGATATTGCACTTATATGTCAATCCAACTTTGTTCAAGAGTCTCAGATTGTTCCACTAACTTTACAACAGTTTATTGCAGCTCAACACAAGCTCAATCCATCTCAACAACACGTTATACACCAACAGACTACATTGACTCATATGTCAGCTCTGTATCTAAGTTAAACTTTGAAAGATTAGAGTAAATTCTATTACAATTTGAGCTGAGGAAGTAGGGTAACAAAGCAAAATATTTGGCAGGATAAAGCAACCCTTTCTTCATCTATGAAAGACTCTAATTATAGACAAATTCCCTACACAATTTGGAATAGAAAGTAGCCGTTGGATTCAAATTCAAATTTTGGAAGGTTTTTCTTGTTTGATCTCCCAGCTCTTCCTTTCTTCTTTCTCAGCATTGTAAGCTCATTTTCTTTAGCTCAACGGCAACTTAAAGTCTGTAGGGACGTTGGAAAAGAGAAGGAGATGTCATGGAGTGTAGGTGAAGTGACAAACCAACTTGGAATGTGTACTACCTTGAGCATTTATGTGGTAGTGATCAAAGATCAAATTGCAGTTGTATTAATCTATTAGGAAATCTACGCGGGAACGCAGCGGAATTAAAAATATTATCTCCTATCGACCCAAGATCGACTTCGTTTAAGCAATAAACAAATAAGTAGTAGACGGTGGTTACCTTGGTTGATCTAAAAGATCGACGCTTTGACCGTCTAAGGAGAGTAGCGATGCACGGAGCCGCCTAAGTGTTCGGCCTCTACCGCTAGTCCACACGAACAGCCTGCCGGAATCCCATCATGGATTCTTTGCCGGAAAAACTCGGGTCGCTAGACCGACTTTTTTCTCTCAAAACCCTCTCTAAGAAGCTCTCTAATTTTCACAAAAACTATTAGCTCTTGGAATTATGGTGTACAAAAGAGCTTGACACCCACTTCCTATTTATAGGTAAAAGTGGCGCCCCATAGGAGTGGAGAGGAAGAAAATATTTTACTAGTAAAATAAGGAAAATATAATTGATTGATTTATCTCATTAATATTCAATATCTTATATTAAATATTTCCAATATATTGTCAATATCTTGTATTGACTATATTTATCTTATTACCATAAATCTATTTACACATGTGTGCAAATCCATAGTCATTAATATCTAATATTAATATATGACAATACTATTTATCATATTAATCAATGTGCACAATCCAAATACATCTAATGTACTTGGAAAGAGGCGCCTCATACATATATCAAAATATATATATATGTTTAATCAATATAATACTATGATTAATTAATTTGCAAAATCCATGTGTATCAATATACATGATAAATTTCGACACACATACATTATGTGTATATTTAATTAATCAACATAATTAATATCTTGTATTATATTTATTCATAATAAATAAATACCACCATATTAATTTACCACTATAACCTTTATAGTCTCGAGATAAACTTTCCTTATTTGGTTATCATCTACAACCACATTTTAATCCGGCTAGATGTTCATATGTGTGTGACCCGATAGGCTTCTGAATATGTTGGCCATAGACACAAAGCATAATTTACGAAAACGCCCTTCATGCCTAACGATCATGGGATAGCGTCTAGCAACACACCGTGACCCCCAATAATCAGAAGAGTCAAATGCAATGACTACTACCTTTCATGTGAAACAGTTACCGTGTAAATTACTATCCTATCGCTATAATAATATCCATACGGTCGTACGTCGAGTGTCAAACATTAACGACCGTATCTTATAATCTGGATATCATGCTCTCTCGGAATAACACATTTACTCCCACTTTGTGAAGATTCTCGAGAGTAAGACATTCCTTATAAGAAGGCTCTTTCGGATATTCACCCCTACTGATAGGGTACGCGATTCCTAGACGACCAAACATGTATACTCCGCATGCTTCAGTATCACACCCAATCACTACCGCATGATCTCCCCGTGGCTAGGGGAAACCTCAATAGTGTCAAAGCATAACAATCCACACCGTGACGTCATGAAGACTCCGGTCTTAAGGATAATTACACAACCGCCATATAGTGTGACACTTAATGTAAGTGGGTCAGTCAAACATACACATTCTCTAATACACGTCCACGTACAGTCCAAGTGTCTCTACACTTCGATAGACTAGATCTATCCCTGCCCTTAAAGACAGAAGACATCTAATACGTGCTAGCTTTGCTCGTACTATCAATGTCCCGCTTTAATAGTACATCGACTAGAGACATTTAAGTATCAAACTTATTAAAGTGATTAGAGATCTCATCAACCATAATCGCCTATCATGGTTTCTCTATCACGCTTTAATACTAAGGACGTTATCATATAACTATTCATAATTGGTTCTTTAAAAGAACATATATATGACAACATAAAAGCCATTTAATATATGTTTAAACATAAAGAAATAGTAGAAAATATCCGACCCGGTCGGATCCGGTCCAACCTGATTGGGTTTAGGACACTATTTCAACAATCTCCCACTTGGCCTAAAACCAATCACTCGCACACACAAGACCAAGTTGAAACACAAAAATCACATGCAATACTCGCAACCAGCCCTAGCCGTAAACGGATCGCTATCCATGGGGACTCTGACTATCTTCATATCATGTTCCAAATGACCAAGTCAAAGGAACCGCCTCAACACACACACGGATCTCTGACAAGACCCTGGTCCTTGCTCCAAGCAATGAATCCACTTACTGTATCATCTATATAGAAACGGTGGAAGAACCGTATAAGGTTCAAGAATGAACCTCCTAGATCCATGTACTGCTCCCGCTGCGCCTCCAAGGCACTACTGTGTTTTGGCATAGTTGTAGGATTTACAGTGACCCATAGCCAAGAACATTTCCAGCTCACTGTATCACTTAATCAAAGTGACTGCAAACCCAGACTGTAACTCCCACTCGCCTTCATAAGACTTAGGATATATGTCTGTATAACTATATTTATCTGATTCCAAGTTTCGATAAACTAGGAAACCATCATTAACTTGTTTAAGGATATTCTCGACATTCACCAGATTAACTTTCGTACTTGCTCATGACTCTTCATGAACTATGAACATCCGGCATTACATTTATGATGGTTCCTATCGCAGTAGCAAAGGAAACCTTCCATAATCATCATCTTTCACCTCATCTTTAGGACCAACGTCCTAACATAGATAGATCTTGAGAACACCGGCTAGCAGTATCTCTTTCCGTGTTCTATGCTAAACTCTTTTAGCATCACATCTATATAGGTAAACTATAATCTAACAGCAGTTAAATCTATCACTATAGATTCTTATTTCTAAAAATAAGAACTGCCAATCCAAGTGTGTTGGAAATAAAATTTATGTTTTGATGATGATTCATCGCTTATTTGTTAGTTGTTCTTAACCCCATTGATGAAGTGTCATAACTAGCTGTTATAGTGCAAAGCAAAAAGAAGTCTAGATACCAATGTATAGGATTTATTTAATGTCTGATATTTGTATAAGTTAAATCAGACAAGCACTGTAATAGTTCTTGGCCGGAACTGAGAAATGAAGAAACTGATATTTAATCCAGCTGAGATTCTACAAGAAACTGACAATAAAGCACACCAACAGAAGATTGAAGAAGATAAGTTCGCTGAGGGAACAGACTCGGTTGTCTTATCAAGAAGACTGAAGAACTGAGGGACACAGACTCAGTTATTGAAGAATGAAGAATCGAGGGCTCAAACTCGCTTATGAAGATTACAAGTCGAGATCAGAAAGTTGGACTTCAGGCAAGATTGTGGTGACCTGAACTGACTTTATGGATCTTGTATGAAGACCTAAGAATCATAAGGACAATGAATTCTTAGATGATAAATGTATCATGGTGTACTCTGATTAAGTCAATTATAATCAGATGAAAACTGGAGCACTGATTTTTGAAGAAGAATAAAATCTCAGTTAATGCTCCAAGTCGGTTAGGAAACTGACAAATGTAAAACTCAAATATAAAGCGATAAGAGAACTCAGTTTTATAAGTCAGCCATTCAACAAACTGAAAGTACAATCGAACGTTGTAAAGAAAGCAATTTCATTGGATAAGTTATCGACACAAAGGCAGTCGGTCGAAAAATATAGCCGTTATGCTGTGATGAATGTTGAATTAACCCCTATAAATAGATTACCTCTACAACATCAAAGAGGTAGCAGGCATATGATATTAAAAGCAAGAAAATTAAAAGGAATCTATCTAAGAAAGATCAAATTGAGGGGGAAAGCCAAATTCAAAAGAATACCTGCTAAGTATTTAATTGCAAGATCAAGAAATTTCTTCAAAGTGTTCAAGCATATTCAAGCAGACTCAAGATCTAACATTTGAAGAAATAAAGAGCCGTGCTTAAATTAATCATCCAGAAGAAAAGCTCAAATCACAGTTGAATCATAGTCATTGATTCAAAGTCTCAACTTTGATTTTATCAAAGGTTTAGATCTGTGAAACACCAAGAAGGTGTGAAGGATAGGTTGAGTGCAATCAGAAGACTGTGTTTGTGGTGAGTCGGTGAAGAGGCAATTCTACCTCCAAGGATTTGAGTGGTTCAAACAATTGAAGAGCAAAGAATCCTACATGTTCTACAAGTGTTTAGATCATCAAGCTGTGGATTAGCCAAGGACTATCGCTTTAGGACTTTTTGTAATCGGGCCATTTCAAAGAAGTTCTAGTGGAATTTTCCTCCGCATCACAGTGGAAGAGAGGACGACGGGGGATTACACCACCTGGAACCTCTATAATTCTTGTTTATTTACTTTATGCACTCATTTATTTCAGTATAGTAGTTTTCATATCCAAACTAAAGTTACTAGTTGTCAAAGGCTAATATTTTATCCATCGCTAGATTAACAAGACTAAATATAAGTCAGATTTAACTTATATTCGCTTGAGCTAATCAACTCCGTTACAAGTTAAGGGGCAGAACAAAATCGAATCAAGATCGCTGAGTTTCAGAGAGAAACTTCGGCCTCCTGGGGCTTTTCCACTCAGATTAGTTTTTGGTGACAAGTTTATTCACCCCTCTAAACTTGTGTTAGCCTTTCCAATGGACCAACAATTGGTATCGGAGCAAGTTCTTCCTTTTGGAGAGATCCGAGTTATTATTGCTCAAAGGGATAATCGTGCATCGCTTATTTCCGAACAACCAGATTGTTGAAAATCCTTATCAGTATTTCATTACAATGGATACATCTAGAATTAGAAACTGGCTAAATAACCCCCTGACTGACTACTTGCAGAATGTTGTCTATGATTTTCAAGATCAAGTATTTGAAAGATTCAGTACTACAAGCTCTCACACAAATCCGGAACCTCATTTCAGTTATGATGAAGACATTGAGTTTAATGCGAATATTGATGATGAATCCAGAGGATTTGCATCCTTAAGTGATCTTTCAGAAGAAGCAGAAAGAGAATTACTACGAGTAGCTGATTCTATAGAAGAAAAGCTAACCAGAGATCCATCAAGTGCAAAAGTCATAGATATTGATGAGACTCTACCTACAAGCCATGGAGGAGAAAGTGATGAAGAAATTATATTTCTAGGAGCTACACAGGCGAATGCTATTGATAAAGGAAAACAAGTTCTAATCAGTGATGATTCCTCAACAGTAGGTTTATCTATCAAACATCAAGAGGTAAGTGCATCTACATCCAAATCTCACACTATCCTGAACAATCAAAGAAATGAAGTTTTCAATGAAACCTTGGACATACTCATAAAGCAATTAGAGATAATTCAAAAGAATTATGAGAATGTCAAAAAGGAGAAAAAGTTATTGAAAACTGAAATTTCAAGATTGAACGCTGAAATCAATCTAATCAAGACTAATAATGGAACCAAGGTGATTCGACCAACTAATAAACCAACAAACGTTATAAACATCAATGAATCATCAGTTGATCCAATCTCCAAAGTTCAATTCAAACCAGGAAAACCATTTGGAGATAGATCTGGTTTAGGGTTTGATAATCAGTATAATTCTAAGTTAAGACCAAGATCAGTTGCAATAAAATTTGTGACTACTCAACAGTCAAAAACTCAGAAAACTGATAAAGTTATTAGAACTGATAGATACTCAAAGACAAAGAAATGCACAAAGCGATAAAACTCGAAAAATCGGTTGGTAAAATTCACCAAGCCAACAGATTTCTGCTAAAAACTCGGAAAATTGAAAACAAAGAAAAGCGATCCGATGTTAGGAAGAAAAATCTTCAAGTCATATTCATCTAAGAATGAAGATCATTCAAGGATTAATAGACTCAGAGGAAAGGAAGATTATTTCCAAGATGAAGATTGGAATAGACCATCACATCGGTTTCACAAGTTTGAACAAATTTAAAATCTGTTATGACAAAACAGAAAAGTTTGTGAAAACCCGACTTCACACAAATCGAAATGTCAAAAGAGGTATAAAGTTGTACCATCACAAGCTAATCGATTTAGGACCCAAAAGATATGGGTACCAAAATTTCTCACTTTGTTTTGCAGAGAAACACAACCACTGTGGAATCAAAATGCAATTCACAAAACTGAGTTGTATTCACAACTGAGTTTTTGAATTCAGCATCAGGACAAAGCTGAGAATATACAGCTGTTAATACACCGTACCTTCTTTACTCACTTTTATCTAGCTACGGTTATCAAGAAAAGACGTGGTCCTTCTCAATCTAAACCGTTCATAATTTCCACACACCCACCTTTTCGCAATCTGAACACATTTATGACAAGACGTTTTAAGTCCCACTCAATTCTTAACTACCCCCACTCCAAATTATAAATATCCAGAATTTTCTTTTATATAAATTCTTTACGCTTGAATTCTGAATCTACTCTCTGAATTTCAAATTTTCAAATCTTCAATCAAATCCAGAAAAATGACCTTCACTCGTGTTGAACCTGGAATGATCGTTTCTCTTGATCAATATATTGCAAAGTATGTTGATCAAACTCTAGTCAATTCTATTGCGACAAAAATTCGGAAAATTAAAGGATTGGAAGCTGCCTTCAACATCGATCTAAAAAGTGTTTGTTTAGAAAGCATCGGAGACTTCTATCAATTTGGTAAAACAACTGTAGAAGGAGAAGACACACAAACCTATATCACCACTGTCATTGATAAGGAAATCAAAGTCACTGAATATTTAATTGCAGAAATCTTTGGGTTTGACAAATCTGGAGGAGCAGCAGCCATTAAGTTGACTAAGGAACAGTAAGAGAAATTATGGAAAGATATAGCAATTATTGGAGAATCTACTGTCCTACAGACAGGGAGCACAAGCCTGCTCAAGCCAGAATTTAATTTTCTTTCAAAATTGCTGGCAAATTGCATAATTGGGAATGCTGGAAACTTCAGCAATTTATCTGGAGCAAAACTAGATTTGCTATATATAATCTGGTTTGAAAAAGATTTCAATTGGGCGAGGTATCTATTTGATCAATTGATAGCACAGTCAATTGATGTACCCAAAAAGAAGACCGACGTGAAGAAAGGAAGATTTTATCACAAGAAAACTCTAACATTAGTAGTCCAAAAGATACTCGATCATTTTGGAGTTGCTAAGAGAAAAGAGACACCAGTTGCTGACGGAAAGATTGATATTAAGGAAGAAAAAGAAAGAAAAAGGAAAGCTGAGAAAACTGAGACTGAACTCAAGAAAAAGAAAAGCAGGAAATCAAAAGAACCTGCAACTGGAGATGAAGTGTTAGCACAAATTGAAGACTTGAAGAAAAGAAGAAAGCAGTTGGAAGAAACAGGAAAAGGCGTAACTGAAAAATCGATGGATATGTCATCAACTCAAGAAGCTAGAACTGAAGTTGCTGACAGATCAGCACCAGAAGTGCAAACTGAAATTAATCTCACCGAATCCATTCCAATTTCAGAAACTGAGGTTTTCCCAACTCAAGAAGAAGCTATGCATTCACAAGGAATGGAAATAATGAAAGAAACTGAAGTTATCAACAGATGGCAGACTGTTGAAACTGACTTGCAGAAAGAAGCTGTAACTCAGGGGGAATAGACCCTGAGAACTGATCCCGATAATGAAGAATCAGATTGTGATGAAAGACTGATTGATGAAACAGCATTGAACATACTTATGTTGCTTTCAAAGTCTAAGTCTACTCCTCAAGAATCTGTACCCATCTTGGAACAAGAGGAAACTGCCAAAGAATTTCCAGCTCCTCAAACTGAAGAAAAGGAGGCTGAAGCAATAACAGAATCAACCCAGTTTATTCAATTGAATGAACAAGTTCATGAAGCTGAACCCACTGGACACTCAATGGAAGAAGTTCCAATTGTTGAATTGGAACCTGAGCAAAGTGAAAGACAAGCCGTTGAAGAAGATGCAAGTGAAAAAGCTTTGCAAACTGAGCCAATAATCTCAGCTTCTGATATTGAAAAAGGAACATCAGTTGTCTCAATTCATCTTGAGGAGAAACCAGTGAGAACAAATCTTGTGCAAACTGATGATCCCATGTAAATTGAAGTTCCTACTCAAGGAGAAGATCATGAGATCACAAGGGATTCCGAGGACACCCTCACGCCATTCAAATCTCCATCTGATCATATAGAACTAATCAAAGCTGATTATGAGCGATTGCAAAGATACAGAACTTGGAAGTTCAGTTCTATAAATAATCAAAGAAGTCAGCGTGCAGAAATGGAGATTATTGAGAAATGGGTATTCGATCTATACAACATTACAAGTTTAATGGAGATAATCAATACCAAAGAATTCCTAAATCAAGGGTATGCGTTGATCAGAAACAGCTATTGGAAGGAAGCCATAGCCAGTGGAAGCTCTAAGAAGAATGTTGATGATGATTTTGAAGAAGATCCTGACCTACAAAAGGGGATTCTTGCCTCTATACAAGAAAAGGAAACTGCGACAGAACGAAATACTGATGAAGACTCTAGTAGTTCTGATGGAGGCAGTGGAAGCTCAAGTTCTGAAAGCTTATCTGAAACACAGCCGGACAAAGAAGCAGAAGGAAGCTACCAATCTCACACTGATAAATCCACACTTGAAATAGCAAGAACCTTGGCAGACATACCTGGAGAAGAATCAGATGATGAACTGGAAGTACATTTGTCACCCGCAAAAGCTATTGGTTCATCAAGATTGGAGGAAACTGAGAAACAGTCGGAAGAGAAAAGACAATCAGCTGAATTTAGGGAAAAACTGAAGGAAATCGTTCTCTCACCTCTAAAGCAAGCTAATTTAACAGAGGCTGAGACAAGCAAGTCAAAGGAACAACTAGAAAGAAGTTCACAAGATGTTCCTACTCAAGTTGATCTCATTAGATATTATGACAATGAGATACTCAGAATTCAAAAGGATGATAAAAGCTTATTCGGAAAAGTTTTAAAATCCTTAGAAGCCAGTCAAGATGAACGATCCAAGCTTGAGAAGAAGATGGATACTGTGAATGACAATTGTCAAACCACTCTGCTTGAGATTCGGAAGACAACCACTGAACATGTCACAAAGAAAAATGAAACTCAAGACAGATGGGAAGGCATTCTCAGTAATCTAGTGGACAAAATGTTTTTAATGGAACAGGGCTTAAAGGACTCAGTTGTGGGTCAAACCATATTGGCATCAACTCAACAAACATTGAATGCTTACATCAAAAGCCTGATTAATAAAGATGATGTCAATAAGGGGGAAAGTTTAGCTATCTTAAAAGTCCATGCAGCTGAAATGCCACAAGCCCTCACAAATGTTGATGATAAGTTGAGTGAATCAAGAAAGCAAGAGGAGATTTTACCGATGATGAGATGAAATCGATTGTTAAATACTCGAAACCAATCGACAAAAGAGTTGGTCCGGATTCTCGCTCTACAATTTATTCAAGAATTTACGAGAGAGAAGGAGTATCAAAAGAAGAATCTCTTGAAACATTTCTACACATGCAGAAGATACTTGTGTACTATTGGAATAAATCAAGAAATGGGAAGCGGATGGTACTTTAGATAAAGCTTGAGAGAAAGTTGAAAAGGTGAACTCGAATTCATTCAAACTCTATCGAGAACGACCACCAATGAAAGACTCAGGACATCGGTCTTTACATTCGCAAATCTATTCAAAAGTAAATTTTTCAAGAAAAACAATTTATCTCGATCATGGAACATTTGGGCAAGCATTCATGGAATTGAACATTCAGCCACGAATGAGGAAATGAGAATTGTTGCGGAGAACTATGATAATCAACCAGGACATTGAATTTAGTTGTTTTACTTATGTTGTATTCAAACCTTGTAACTCAGCTATCAAATAAAGTTTCAGTTTCTCAGTTCATGGTGTTGCTTACTATATTTTATCTTTTATCTTTTTGCATTGCTTTTAAGGAGGGTATTGACATCATCAAAAAGGGGGAAATTGTTGGAAATAAAATTTATGTATTGATGATGATTCATCGCTTATTTGTTAGTTGTTCTTAACCCCATTGATGAAGTGTCATAACTAGCTGTTATAGTGCAAAGCAAAAAGAAGTCTAGATACCAATGTATAGGATTTATTTAAAGTCTGATATTTGTATAAGTTAAATCAGACAAGCACTGTAATAGTTCTTGGCCGGAACTGAGAAATGAAGAAACTGATATTTAATCCAGCTGAGATTCTACAAGAAACTGACAATAAAGCACACCAACAGAAGATTGAAGAAGATAAGTTCGCTGAGGGAACAGACTCGGTTGTCTTATCAAGAAGACTGAAGAACTGAGGGACACAGACTCAGTTATTGAAGAATGAAGAACTGAGGGCTCAAACTCAGTTATGAAGATTACAAGTCGAGACTGTAAAGTTGGACTTCAGGCAAGATTGTGGTGACCTGAACTGACTTTATGGATCTTGTATGAAGACCTAAGAATCATAAGGACAATGAATTCTTAGATGATAAATGTATCATGGTGTACTCTGATTAAGTTAATTATAATCAGATGAAAACTGGAGCACTGATTTTTGAAGAAGAATAAAATCTCAGTTAATGCTCCAAGTCGGTTAGGAAACTGACAAATGTAAAACTTAGTATAAAACTGATAAGAGAACTCAGTTTTATAAGTCAGCCATTCAACAAACTGAAAGTACAATCGAACGTTGTAAAGAAAGCAATTTCATTGGATAAGTTACTGACACAGCAGGAACGGTCAGAAAATATAGCCGTTACAAGCAGGATGAATGTTGAATTAACCCCTATAAATAGATTACCTCTACAACATCAAAGAGGTAGCAGGCATATGATATTAAAAGCAAGAAAATTAAAAGGAATCTATCTAAGAAAGATCAAATTGAGGGGGAAAGCCAAATTCAAAAGAATACCTGCTAAGTATTTAATTGCAAGATCAAGAAATTTCTTCAAAGTGTTCAAGCATATTCAAGCTGACTCAAGATCTAACATTTGAAGAAATACAGAGCCGTGCTTAAATTAATCATCCAGAAGAAAAGCTCAAATCGCAGTTGAATCATAGTCATTGATTCAAAGTCTCAACTTTGATTTTATCAAAGGTTTAGACTGTGAAACACCAAGAAGGTGTGAAGGACAGTTGAGTGCAGTCAGGAAGACTGTGTTTGTGGTGAGCTGGTGAAGAGGCAATTCTACCCTCCAAGGACCAAAGGGTTCAAACAATTGAAGAGCGACAATCCTACTGCTCGACAAGTGTTTAGATAGTGAAGCTAGGGATTAGCCAAGGACTATCGCTTAGGACTTTTTGTAATCAAGCCATCTCAAAGAAGTTCTAGTGGAATTTTCCTCCGCATCACGGGGAAGAGAGGGCGTCTGAGATTACACCACCTGGAACCTCTATAATTCTTGTCTATTTACTTTATGCACTCATTTATTTCAGTATAGTAGTTTTCATATCCAAACTAAAGTTACTAGTTGTTAAAGGCTAATATTTTATCTGCTGCCAGTTAACAAGACTAAATATAAGTCAAGATTAACTTATATTCGGTTGAGCTAATCGAACTCCGCACAAGTTAAGGGACAGAACAAAATCGAATCGAAGATCGCTTTGAGTTTCGAAGAAACTCGCCTCCTGGGCTTTTCCACTCAGATTAGTTTTTGGTGACAAGTTTATTCACCCCTCTAAACTTGTGTTAGCCTTTCCAAGGGACCAACAAAGTGCTTTCGTAAAGACCTTGAATTACCAAACATTAATTGACTGTGACATGGGGTGATAATTCCCGAGAGAGATATCCAATACCTTACTCAAAAATCGTAACACACTCCGACTATACATCTTGCACATTGGGCATATCCTTCTTTTGACTAAATCCAACTCCTTTGATTATCAAACAAATAAATCGTCTAGAGAAACTTGTTTGAGTCCATAAATGGATCTCGTGGGCTCATATATCATGTTATCGTCTATGAACATCGAGCTGTTTGCCCAACGTCTTCAACACTATCATATAGCCATGATATCAAGTTATAACAAGCATCGTCTGAATAGAACTGGCTCAGCTAGCGGCATAAAGATAATTACAAGGTTTACACCCCGTACCCTTCATCCGTCACTATAGCCTTATGGTAATCATATTACTATCCATGTCAGACTTTCAGGGACGTTCCGTA
Organism: Gentiana macrophylla; assembly: GCA_026214975.1. NCBI lineage: Eukaryota > Viridiplantae > Streptophyta > Magnoliopsida > Gentianales > Gentianaceae > Gentiana > Gentiana macrophylla. Next base: position 82,333,279 of record CM047809.1, on the reverse strand, counting down.
TAGGTAAGACAGACTATGTTCACAACCTGGTCGTCCCTGATGGAATCTAATTCAGATATTATGGCTCCTGGCCATATCTCTCAATCTTGCCTTTCAAACATTCCTTCATAAGTCGTGAGATATTCATTCATTAAGATGAACATACCAGCAGCTCTTTTGGGCTTGAGGTTATCCACAGACTTACAAAACTTTTGTGCGCACTGAGCAGTGTTCTACACCTCATCGCTATGCGGTGTGTGCTCATGTTCCAATGGTTGAATGCATCTTTGTGGTTCTCAAACTCTTATGAGATCTTATTTACTCCCACTATCTCTTTTGGAAGAATCGCTTCCTCTAGAAGATGGCCTGTTTGGAGACAAACATTTTACTCCGCGGACAAGTAAATAATATCCGGCGTGCTAGCTAAGACATTCCACAAAGTTGCATATGTCGTACTAGGCTCCAAGCCTTTATGACTTTGCCTATGACAACTTCAAATCGTCGGTTAAGATAGATTCGACATTATCATCTACCATATCTAATATGGAATTTATTCAACCTTTATTTTCAGAACTCGGTTAAGTATAAGGGCTCTATCCCGAAACGGGAAAGGGATATTTCGCATGGCTTGCGTCACACCTTTATCATATAAAGTGTTGTTTTCATTTAGGGAACACAATCTAATTGCGTATCCCAAAGATGGTATCCTTCATGGGAAGAATCTTATTCCTTATCAGACGACTTCTGAAACACCCTTCAGGTATTAATTGCTTCAATCCAATTGAAGATTAATTCCTAAGTAGCTCATCAATCTCATATTCGTACAAGCTCGAACTTTTCGGGCTTTCCGAATTATGCACTTCATTGAGTACACTTGACTATTTCTAAAAATAGTCGTAGAGATTAATAAATAATTATTTGTGGCATTGATTGTCACAAACCAACAAACATCGGTATGTTTAGGCTTTAGACAATTTTTCTAGATTTTACAACCTTTTCATAAAAGGGTATTTTAGTCATCTTTAGATAAGATACGTATTACCCACATGATTCATAATCATATGGTTCAACATCATCAGAATGACGTTTAGTTACACGCTTCCCTTCCAGATAGACTATGTCTAGAACAACCACAAATATTAAGGATAACAGCCACACAAATATTTAGTTGAGATCCCATCACATATATCAACTATATAGTGACATCAATCTAGTATGTTAGATTCAATGACCTTCCAACTTTATCGGAATAATATTTATTCTTTACAATTGAATATGTCTACTAAATCCTAACAAATAACTGAAAGTATGTTCTTCATAAGAACCGGAACATAATAACATTTATTTTGTTCCCTTATCAGTTTACTAGATCTAGAATATGGTAGGTGTCACAACGTTTGCTTCACCTTCCATATCTTCATTTAATCTTTCTAATTTAATCACACTCGTAAGATATCATATATCTTAGAGTCGACTTTGAACTTAGATAGATTTATCTCAACTCACTTGCCTACAATAGAAACTTCAATTAGTTCTCTATTTAAGCACATGCCTTAACTTTCCTTTTAATCCTTTAAGCAGTTGAAAAATGTTTCTTATTGTAGTCTTCATAAGACTTAATAAAGATCACAAGAGCCATGTCTTTAATTTCCTTTCGTAAAGAAAATCTAAAGTTTATTAAATAGTTTATTCAACCTTTTGAATCGTATCAAAACATTGACCATTTAATTAACCTTTAAGCAATGATTAAAGAAATAGGTCGATACTTAAATCATATAATTTTGAAAACAACCTTTCCGAAATTCGATGTGGTCATTCTTATCCAACGTTTGAATTAATTGTCATCGTATGACTGAATGATCACATTGGATAGTATCCAATGAGCTCCCGCTTTTCTTTAATAATTATAGGCTTGGAGTACTCCATCAAATATGTAGTCTCCTTGTCTTCAACTACTATAACGGGATTGCTCGTGTCACTGCTTATTTTAAAAGGATTAAAATTACTTAACCATATTCGAGAACGTTTCTCAAAAGGTAACAGTCATAATTCGGTTTTACTAATCGAGAATAAAACATAAATATAAAGTTTGCAAAAACTACTACAAAAAAAGAAAATAAAAGAGTGTTGTTGTTTATACACGCAAAATCAAAAATAGTCTTTTGATTTATGATTTTGCTCCCAGTAGTCAACTACTCCCAATGACTTTCAAGAATCTTAAAAATCCTTTAGTGGCCAAGATCCCATCTGGTTACCCCAATCCCCGACGAGGGCCGATCAACCGGAATAATTCGAAAGGTATGTAACAGTTACCAATCACATCTCCATGTGACTCTTGGTGGTTGACTAGTCAACTCTTTGACACTTCACATATTTATGTGGTAGTCAACCCCTTGCCTCTAGAATAAGCGGTCCTGTCGAGGGCCAATCACCGCAATACTCTAGTCAAGTCATAACCCAATATTCGCGAGATCTTATATGATCATATCTCAATAACGACGATATACCAGTGGTAGGTCAACTCCCGACGAGGGCCGATCAGTTGGATCTGAACAAAGGCTCTTCACCGTCGCTATAATATTGGGAGACAACATTTCGACTTGAATTTTTGTTGTGGAAGTATTTATGTAAATTAATTCACTTAATTAATTTTAATTACGGTCTCATCAAATATATCTATCTCTATAGACATACATCCTACACATTTATCTAGATCGTGCCTAGTCATGCATCTATCGTATCATATAAAATAAATACAAGCACAAAATATATAAATGTGTAAAGTAACCGGTATGATCATGGAATTTTCCTAGGTGCGGTCTCGAATACAAATTGACGAAACCGCAGGTCACAATCTAAGGTAGCTACAACCGCCAATAGGATCTTTAATGCGCCATTCTCCAATGGGATCTTTATTCTTCTTTCTTTGGTCTCCGTTTTCTGCTCCATTCTTGTTACATTTAATTCTATCTAATAAAATAAATACACCCGCCGCACACGGGAGGAGCCAACGGGAATGGGATAAATACAGAAAATAAACTAGGTCACGTTCTTCATAACTGTCTAGGACAATTTTTAAACCAACAGAAAAATTAAATCATTCACATCTATCATATCGGTCGAGTCCATGATCAATCGGGGTCCATATAATCATATTATATCTACTATATCTAATCCATACAAGAACATCTTATGAAAAAGATAAAATTAAAATTTTAACTACTTGCGTCTTAATTAATCAATTAACATTTAATCTATTAAATAATGTTATCCAATCAATTAACTTATTAACATTTAATTAATTAAATGATTTTAATTGAAATAAATTTAACGGTTAATTTTAAACGATTTTAATTTCAATTTAATTAATTAGAACTATTCTAAAATAAATCAAAATTAAAATTAGGTCTCTTTTATTTCTTTCCTTTTGATTCCTAATCAAAAGGGATGCCATTGGTTTCCTAAACCAAAAGGCATCTCCCTTGGCCCTTTCCAAAATCAAAATTTTGAAAGGGGCTTATGCCTATGCCTATTCCAAACAAAATTTGGAAATGCCAATATTTTGGTTGATATGCCTGTCCACTTTCCAAAATCAAAATTTTGAAAGTGGCCTAGGCCTACGACTTTTCCCAAATCAAATATTTGGATTTGGAAATGGCGGGGGGGGGGGGGGTGGTCTACAGGGTTCATAACTACTCCTCTTACTACAGGACGCTTACCTAGCCACACCGAATCCTTTTAGAGCCCAAACCTCCATCAGACGTAGCTCCTATCTTTTTGGGTGTGAAGAAGTGTCAAACCAAAATACCCAACAAGCATTAGCTCTCCCTGAAAAGGAGGTGATCCAGCCGCACCTTCCAGTACGGCTACCTTGTTACGACTTCACTCCAGTCACCAATATGAGCATATTGACGATTGCTTGCGCCTATGATTCGAATACACATCAATTCTTGGGCCCCGCTGTTATCGGCTACATTTAAATGGGTCTGAGGTTGAATCGTATTGTTTGGAAAGGCCATTATTATTTTAATGCCATGTGGCATCCCAATGGCCCAAACTATTTGAACCATTAGTTAGCCATATGACACAACCATTTGAAAGGTTGCCCCAGCGCCGACGCCGACCGGACACTGATGGTGGTGCCGCAGCCAGTCGGCCGAGCACCACCGGATCCCCTTTTTTTTTTTTCTTTTCGTGTATCACTTTTGCGAATCAAAAATCTTTCTTCTTTTAATTACGTGATTTAAACGATAAAATTAACTACGTAAATTAATATGCTTATTGCTTAAGCTCGAAACTCGCTCCAATACCACTGTTAGGAATCTACGCGGGAATGCAGCGGAATTCAAAAATTTATTTCCTATCGACCCAAGATCGACTTCGTTTAAGCAATAAACAAATAAGTAGTAGACGGTGGTTACCTTGGTTGATCTAAAAGATCGACGCTTTGACTGTCTAAGGAGAGTAGCGATGCACGTTGCCGCCCAAGCGTTCGGCCTCTACCGCTATTCCACACGAAACACCCTTGAATCCCATCATGGATTGCTACCGAAAAACTCGGTCGCTAGACCGACTTTTTCTCTCACTCAAAACCCCCTCTAAGAAGCTCTCTAATTTTCACAAGAACTATTAGCTCTTGGAATTATGGTGTACAAAAGAGCTTGACACCCACTTCCTATTTATAGGTAAAAGTGGCGCCCCATAGGAGTGGAGAGGAAGAAAACCTTATACTAGTAAAATAAGGAAAATATAATTGATTGATTTATCTCATATATTCAATATCTTATATTAAATATTTCCAATATATTGTCAATATCTTATATTGACTATATTTATCTTATTACCATAAATCTATTTACACGTGTGTGCAAATCCATAGTCATTGATATCTAATATTAATATATGACAATACTATTTATCATATTAATCAATGTGCACAATCCAAATGCATCTAATGTACTTGGAAAGTGGCGCCTCATACATATATCCAAATATATATATGTTTAATCAATATAATACTATGATTAATTTATTGGCAAAATCCATGTGTATCAATATACATGATAAATTTCGACACACATACATTATGTGTATATTTAATTAATCAACATAATTAATATGTTGTATTATATTTATTCATAATAAATAAATACCACTATATTAATTTACCACTATAACCTTTATAATCTCAAGATAAACTTTCCTTATTTGGTTATCATCTATAACCACATTTTAATCCGGCTAGATGTTCATATCTGTGTGATCCGATAGGCTTCCGAATATATTGGCCGTAGACACAAAGCGCAATTTATGAAAATGCCCTTCATGCCTAACTATCACGGGATAGCGTCTAGCAACACACTGTGACCCCCAATCATCGGAAGAGTCAAATGCAATTACTACTACCTTTCATGTGAAACAGTTTCCGTGTAAATTACAATCCTATCGCTGTAATAATATCCATACGGTCGTACGTTGAGTGTCAAACATTAACGACCGTATCTTATAATCTGGATATCATGCTCTCTCGGAATAACACATTTACTCCCACTTTGCAAAGATTCTCGAGAGTAAGACATTCTTTATAAGAAGTCTCTTTCGGATATTCACCCCTACTGATAGGGTACGCGATTCCCAGACGACCAAACATGTATTCTCCGCATGCTTCAGTATCACACCCAATCACTACCGCATGATCGCCCCGTGGCTAGGGGAAACCTCAATAGTGTCAAATCATGACAATCCACACCGTGATGCCATGAAGACTCCGGTCTTAAGGATAATTACACAACCGCCACATAATGTGACACTTAATGTAAGTGGGTCAGTCTAACGTACGCATTCTCTAATACACGTCCACGTACAGTCCAAGTGTCTCTACACTTCGATAGACGAGATCTATCCCTGCCCTTAAAGACATAAGACATCTAATACGTGCTAGCATGTTCGTACTATCAATGTCCTATTTAATAGGACATCAGCCTAGAGACATTAAAGTATCAAAATTACTAAAGTGATAAGAGATCTCATTAACCATATTCGCCTATCATGGTTTCTCTATCACAATTTAATACTAAGGACGTTATCATATAACAATTCATAATTGGTTCTTTAAAAGAACATATATATGACAACATAAAAGCCATTTAATATATATATATATATATAAACATAAAAAAATAGTAGAAATGATCCGACCCGGTCGGATCCGGTCCAACCCGATTGGGTTTAGGACACTATTTCAACATAATCCTCAAAAAATGATATATTTTTATATCATTTGTAATATATGGATGGTACATAAGTGTATGATAGTGTATCACATATTTGCATCCTCAATTATATGATGTATCATTTGAATACTTGAGGTCTTGTATGAATTGAATCTTTGTAAATCTTGTTTAGACATCCTTATTGTTGGTCCGCAATATAAGGCTTGTGAGAGTTCAGATGGGAGGTGAATGAACTCTCTTCGATTTTTGGAGTTTCTTACTTTGAGAACAAATCTAGTAAGTAAGAACAGACTAGCAAGTAGCTCTTCTGATTTTACTGGTCTGGAGCGGAATAATGATATGTTTCAAATTAAGCCTTGAGGTTGGTTTTCAGTGTTGAGTAGTGTGATCTTGATTATGCAAGTGTTGTAAGTAAAGTGCTGAAAGTAAAGAACACAAGAAATGCTATCGATCTTTGGAGTGGCATAATCTCCTACGTGACTACTTCTCCCGTGACTCAGGAGGTATCACTATTGTACTCTAGACATATACAATAAGCAAGTGTCCTTGAAGCCCCGTAGATGCCTCACACCCCGTAGATGCTTCACACCCTAAGTAGCCAATCCTTAACACCCCGCAAACGCCACAAATGCCGCACACCCTGCAGATGCTTCAATGGCCTACTTGAACGCAACTCGTCTGAAGAACTTCCTTTCTCCAACAGCTCGTTTGTCTTCTTCGTTGTTCCTTCACACCGCGTAGATGCTTCAACAGGTTCGCCGTTTCCTTGTGAACTTGGTTGATGTAATTGAGTTGGTGTTGTATCAAATTAATGATACACAGATGAGAGCTTTATTCTAAATCTGTCTTTGAAGATTTGATGGCAGCTCTCTTGATCAAGTAGATCCTGGATGATTTCTATTTGAGATCTTCTTGTTGATCTGCTTGATTTCTAAATTTAGATTGGTAAGATTCTGAGAGGAAGATCTAGTTGAGAGATGACTTTGCTAGATGTTTCATTTTTCTTTTCAAAATTGCTCAACTCTCTCCCCTGCTTTTCCAGCTATTCTTCTTCATCCTTATATAGTTTTCATAGGGTAGGTGTACCGTTGAAGAATGAGTGGCTCTGATTGATTGCTGGGTTGTCCCTTGATATTTCAAAAATAGTCCCGTTTAGCTTTTCAACCGTTGGATCCTTGTACTTGATGGCTTTTAGAAGATAACTTTATAGCATCAAATGTTACTCTTCCACTTGTATGATTTCATAGTCGTTAGATCAAATGTTGACCTGATGGATGGCTACACGCCCTTTAATTTGTCTCTTCATTTGTCTTTTAGTCACTTGAGAGCTTTTGGTAGTCTCTGATCTGGTTCTTTACACGTCTGGATGCTTAGCTTGTTTGGTCTTCAATATTTTCACTTGTCTGTTCTTTGCTTTACTTTTTGGACTGCTTTGCCTCTGCTGATTTTGTCTTGATAGATGATGGGACAAGATTCTGGTCTTCTAGTCGTTTTGCCTTCTTGTCTTCAAGTCTTCAAGCCTATACTATGAATACATAGGCAAAGTCTGACTTATCCTATACAATTCGCATGTCAGACTACTAAGCAAACTTATACTTGGTTTCTAAACCAACTATTTTGGTATCATCAAAACTTCTAGTCTATGGGGACCTAACAAATTCCCCATTTTTTATGATGCCAAAACAAGCAAGTAAGTGCTAGATAAATTAATTTTTGAGCACAAGTAAAGAAGTCAAAGAGATTTTTGACTTGAGGGGAAAAAGATAGATATTTTATAAATGGATCAGAAGAGTTATGAAATGTTCAAAACATAAAGGTACAGATGGAATAAAGACAAAATAAAGTAAAACACTAGTCTGGTCTTCTCTCATAGCTTCCTCCAGACTCTTGTCCATCTGTCCCTTATAAAATGCCTACTTCTTCCTCCTAGGTCTCCTCAGTTAAAAGCAAAAGTTTTCATTTCCAACTTCCAAGGATCATATCTTCTCTTTACCTTTTCCAGCAGCAGCATTTCCAGCACTTCCATCTCCATCTTCTTTTTTATCCTCCCTTTTTTTGGCAGCATCTAAAAGGGAGTCCATGAAGGGTTGGTTAAGAGCAGTCTGATTAGTGATGAAGGTATTGTGAACAGAGGTTAGGGAATTGACCATTTCATGAATGTTTTGGATCTGTACGTCATTTCCAGATGCACTTAAATCAACATGTGCCCGTATTTGGCCTTTCAATCGATCGATCTTGAAATAAGTATGGTCATGTCTGCTCCTATATATATCATTTCTTGTTTGGATTTGTGCCAATACTTCTTGATGTTGACCGACCATGCATTGATCAATCTTGTAGTTCATTGTGGTTTGAGTATTGTTGACATATGTTGCAAACTCTTCCCTTAATCCTGAAGTCTCGGCCTTTGATTCAGAAATCTTGTTTGTCAGACTTTGTAATGCTCTGCCATCTAAGTCTTGTCTTTATTAAAGATGAGTGTGGATACAGTCAACATCATACTGTATATCCCTTGTGATATCCATCAGACTAGGACCTTTATATGCAGCAGGTTGTGGGAAAGATTCATGTTCCCCCTGAGTTGGTTCTCTCTCTGCTTGATTTACCTCTAAGTCTGGCTCATTTTCCTCCAGAATTTCAGTGTTTTCAAAAGGTTCAGTTTCCTGAGCAGGTTCACTGATTGTCTCATCAACTTTGCCTTTTGCATTCTCATCAATGTTTCCAGGAACTGCAGGTTCTGATCTTGGGGATCTTTCATTCATTTCTCTCAAAATGTTGGTAATGACAGTTATGAGCCTCCAAGGATCAAAGAGATCAAGAAAACTAGTTTCTGAGTGTACCTCCACTTTGTCATGTCTAAGCAGATTTCTTACCCAAGTTTCTTCTTGTCTCATCACTTCTCTGTCCATCTTAATGGTACTGACTTTCCATTTCATCCAATCGACTACTTTCATCTTATGAGTGTACAAAGGATTAGAAGGATCTACAAGACAAGGACCAATTTTCTGGACTTCTTTGTTGTAAAAAGAATCAGATCTTAGCTCTCCTAGCCCCGAAATTTTGGCAAAACCCTCAAGGAAAATTATGGGCTCAGTAGGGTCAAGTTGAGTTTGGTTATGTTCTGGTACAGATAGGTACCAACTTCATATGCAAAAGTTGCTTAGACGTGAGTTGTATCTGAGACTGGTCTGGTTCAGTGACAAACTCATGACCATGTTCTGTTGTCTCATGTATTTCCACCTCCGGAACATAAATTTTTTCATTTACAATATGTGCACATTCTTGTGCATTGTCGTGTCTGGTCTAAGGATTGATTGATTCACCAATCTGCTCTATGATTACATCCATCGAGCTTGGAGTGTTTTCAGCAGTGATTGTAGTCATATTAACTAGACTTTGAAGTGTTTTCTTCTCTCAGACAGAGGAACGTTGTCAAGTCAATCCTCTTTTTGCTGTTTGGTCCTACTTGATGTTGAAATAGTGTCCTAAGCCCAATCGGATTGGACCGAATCCAACCGGGTCGGATCATTTCTACTATTTCCTTATGATTATACAAATATTAAATGGCTTTTCTGTTGTCATATATTTGTTCTTTTAAAGAACCAATTGTGAATTGTTATATGATAACGTCCTTAGTATTAAATTGTGATAGAAAAACCATGACAGGCGATTATGGTTGATGAGATCTCTAATCACTTAAATAAGTTTGATACTTAAATATCTATAGGCTGATGTACTATTAAACAGGGCATTGATAGTACAAACAGGCTAGCACGTATTAGATGTCTTCTGTCTTTAAGGGCAGGGGTAGATCTCATCTATCGAAGTGTAGAGACACTTGGACTGTACGTGGACGTTTATTAGAGAATGCGTACGTTAGATTGACCCACTTACACTGTTAAGTGTCACACTATGTGACGGTTATGTAATTATCCTTAGGACCGGAGTCTGCATCGCATCACGGTGTGGATTGTCATGCTTTGAGACTATTGAGGTTTCCCCTAGCCACGGGATGATAATGCGGTAGTGATTGGGTGTGAGACTGAAACATGCAAAGTATACATGTTTGGTCGTCTGAAAATCGCGTACCCTATTAATAGGAGTGAATATCCGAAAAGGCATGATATCCAGATTATAAGATACGGTTGTTGATGTTTGACACTCGATGTATGATCGTATGGATATTATTACAGCGATAGGGTTCTATTTACACGGTTACTATTTCACATTAAAGGTAGTAGTCATTGCATTTGATTCTTTCAATGATTGGGGGTAACGGTGTGTTGCTAGACACTATTCGTGATCGTTAGGTGTGAAGGGAATTTTCGTAATTTGCTCTTTATGTCTACGGCCAACATATTCGGAAGCCTATCGGGTCACACATATAAGAACATCGAGCGGGATTAAAATGCGGTTATAGTGATAACCAAATAAGGAAAGCATTTATCTCATACTATAAATGTTATAGTGGTAAATTAATATGGTGGTATTTATTTATTATGAATAAATATAATACAAGATATTAATTATGTTGATTAATTAAATATACACATAATGTTGTGTATGTCGAAATTATTATTTGTATATGATACACATGTATTTTACAAATTAATTAACCATAGCATTATATTAATTAAAGAATATTCTGGATGCCAACTTGATGGCATATGGGGTGCAACTTTTAGTGTATTAAAATACACTTGGTGGTGGATCCCTATGTGATTCAATATAGCTCATAGTTGTGATTGGTAATTCCTTTTTTGTTTAGTTGTGCCATGTGGCTAACCAATGGTTTAAATAGTTTGGGCCATTGGGATGCCACATGGCATTAAAATAATAATGGCATTTCCAAACTTGGTTTGAAATAGGCCTAGTCCCTTTCCAAATATTTGATTTGGGAAAAGGCCTAGGCCTAGGCCACTTCCAAAATTTTGATTTTAGAGAGTGGCCATGTATATTAACCAAAATATTGGCATTTCTAAATTTTGTTTGGAATAGGCCTAGGTACTTTTCAAAATTCTGATTTTGGAAAGGCCAAGGGTGATGCCTTTTGGTTTAGGAAATCAAAGGCATCCCTTTTGATTATGAATCAAAAGGAAAGAAATAAAAGAGACCTAATTTTAATTTTAATTTTGATTTATTTTTGGAATAGTTCCAATTAATTAAAATTAAAATTGAAATCGGTTTAAAATTAATCGTTAATTTTATTTCTATTAAAATCATTTAATTAATTAAATGTTATTTAGTTAATTGATTGGATAAAATTATTTAGTAGATTAAACGTTAATTGATTAATTAAGACGAAAGTAGTTAAATTTTAATTTTATCTTTTTCATAAGATGTTATTGTATGGATTAGATATAGTAGATATAATATGATTATATGGACCCCGATTGATCATGGACTCGACCGATAGGATAGCTGTGAATGATTTAATTTTTATGTGGGTTTAAAAATGGTCCTAGGCCGTTATGAAGAACGTGACCTAGTTTATTTTCTACATTTATCCCATTCCCGTTAGCTCCCCCCGTGTGCGGCGGGTGTAATTATTTTATTAGATAGAAATAAATGTAACAAGAATGGAGCAGAAGATGGAGACCAAAAAAGAAGAATAAAGATCTCATTGGAGATGGCGCATTAAAGATCCTATTGGTGGTTTCAGCTACCCTTAGATTGTGACTCGTGGTTTCGTCAGTTTGTATTCGAAACCGCACCTAGGAAAAGTCTATGATCATACCGGTTACTTTACGCATTTATTTATTTTGTGCTTGTATTTATTTTATATGATACGATAGATGCATAACTAGGCACGATCTAGATGAATGTGTAAGATGTATGTCTATAGAGATAGATATACTTGATGAGACCGTAATTAAAATTAATTAAGTGAATTAATTTACATAAATACTTCCACCTCAAAAGAATCAAGTCGCAATTGCCTCCCATGTTATAATGACGGTGAAGAGCCCTTGTTCGGATCCAACTCATCAGCCAAAGCATGAGGTTGACCTACCTCGGGTATATCGTCATTATCGAAATATGATCATATGAGATCTCACGAATATTGAGGTTATGACTTGACTAAGAATTCTCTCGCCACCAAGCCAAAGCGGGTCGTTTTTAGAGAGCAAGGGTTTGACTACTTCATAAGATGAAAATTGTCAAGAGTTGACTAGTCAAACAACAAGAGTCGATAAGATACGATTGACAAAGAGTTGTCTACCTATTAGGCTATTTTCGGCCCATCAGCCAAAGCGGGGGTCGCGGTAGTTTAGTGGGATCTTGTCCACTAAAGAAATTAATAATTCTTGAAAGTTAATTGGAAGTAGTTGACTAGTGGGAGCAAAATCATAAACCGAAAGACCATTTTTGATTTTGCGTGTATAAACAACAACACTCTTTTATTTTCATTTTTATGTTGTAGTTTTAGCAAACTTTATATTTATATTGTATTCTCGATTAGTAAAACCAAATTATGACTGTTACCTTTTGAGAAATGTTCTCAAGTGTGGTTAAGTAATTTTAATCCTTTTAAAATAAGCAATGACACGAGCAATCCCGTTATAGTAGTTAGAGACAAGGAGACTACATATTTGATGGAGTACTCCAAGGCTTTAATTATTAGTGAAAGCGGAAGCTCATGATATGATTAAATCATTTGAAATAAGTTTCAACGAATTAATCATATATTCGATACGATCCAAGATGATCATTCTGTCATACGAAGACAATTAACTCAAACGTTGAATAAGAATGACCACATCGGATTTTGGAAATGTTGTTTTCAAAATTATAAGATTTAAGTATCGACTTATTTCTTTAATCATTGCTTAAAGGTTAATTGAATAGTCAATGTTTTGAATGCGATTTAAAAGGTTAAATAAACTATTTAATAAACTTTAGATTTTCTTCATAAAAGGAAATTAAAGACATAGCTCTTGTGATCTTTCTTAAGTCTTATGAAGACTACACTAAGAAATATATGCAGGTGCTTAAAGGATTAAAAGGGAAGGTTAGGGCAAGTGCTTAAATTGAGGACTTATCGAAGTCTCTATTCTAGGCAAGTATGTTGAGATAAATCTATCTAAGTTCAAAGTCGACTCTAAGATATATGATATCTTACGAGTGTGATTAAATTAGAAAGATTAAATACAGATATGGAAGGTGAAGCAAACGTTGTAACACTTACCATATTCTGGATCTAGTAAATTGATAAGGGAACTAAATAAATGTTATTATGTTCCGGTTCTTATGAAGCACATACTTTCAGTTATTTGTTAGGATTTAGTAGACATATTCAATTATAAAGAATAAATGTTATTCCGATAAAGTTGGAAGGTCACTGAATCTAACATACTAGATTGATGTCACTATATAGTTGATATGTTTGATGAAATCTCAACTAAATATTTGTATGGCTATTATCCTTGATATTTGTAGTTGTTCTAGATGTCGACTCTCTAGAAGAGAAACGTATAATCAAATTTCATTTAGATGATGTATGAACCATGTGATTATGAATCATGTGGGTGATACGTATCTTATCTAAAGATGACTAAAATACCCTTTTAAGAAAAGGTTATAAAATGTAGAAAGTTGTCAAAAGCCTAAACGTACCGATGTTTGTTGGCTTGTGACAATTGATGCCGCAAGTAATTGTTTCTCTCTATGACCATTTTTAGAAATAGTTGAATGTACTTATTGAAGTACGACAATTCGGAAAACGCGGAAAAGTTCGAGCTAGTACGAATATGAGATTGATGATCTACTTAGGAATTAATCTTCAATTGTATTAAAGCAATTAATATCTATAGGGTGTTTTAGAAGACGTCTGAAATAGAATCAGATTCTCCCTTGAAGGATACCATCTTTGCGATACGCAATTAGATTGTGTTCCCAAAATGGAAACAACACTTTATATGATAAAGTTGTGACGCAAGCCATGCGAAGTATCCCTTACCCGTTTCGGGATAGTGCCCTTATATACTTAACCGAGTTCCAAAGAATAAAGGTTGAATAAATTCCATATTAGATATGGAAGGGGATAATGTCGAATCTATCTTAACCGATAATTTGAAGTTGTCATAGGCAAAGTCAGAAAGGCTTAGAGCCTAGTACGACATATGCAACTTTGTGGAATATCCTAGCAAGTAAGCTAGATATTATTTACTTGTCCGCGGAGCAAAATGTTTGTCTTCAAACATGCTGTCATCTAGAGGAAGTGTTTCTTCCAAAAGAAACTGTGGGAGTAGATTTAGATCTCAAAGATAGTTTGAGAACCACAAGGAGATATTCAACCATTGGAACATAAGCAGACACCGCATAGCGATGAGGTGTAAAACACTGCTTAGTGCACACAAAAGTTCTGTATGTCTGTGGATAACCTCAAGCCAGAAAAGGCTGCAGGTATGTTCATCTTGAAGAATGAATATCTCACGACTTATGAAAGAATGTTTGAAAGGCAAGTTTGAGAAATATGGCCAGGAGCCATAATATCTGAATTAGATTCCATCAGTGACAACCAGGTTGTGAACCTAGTCAGTCTTACCCAAAGGGAATGTCCCTGTAAGGCTGAGCCCAGTTCTATTCAGACTATGCTTGTTATAACTTCATATCATGACTATAAGATAATGTTGAAGACGTTGGGCAGACAGCTCGATGTTCATAGACGATAACATGATATGTGAGCCCATGAGATCCATTTATGGACTCAAACAAGTTTCTCTAGACGATTTCTTTGTTTGATAATCAAAGGAGTTTGATTTAGTCAAAAGAAGGGATATGCCCCATGTGCAATATGGATAGTGGGAGTGTGTTACGATTTTTGAGTAAGGTATTGGATATCTCTCTCAAGAATTATCACCCCATGTCACAGTCAATTAATGTTTGGTAGTTCAAGATCTTTACGAAAGCACATGGATTGGCACTTCTTATTCTTGGAAATAAGAATCTATGGTGATAGATTTAACTGCTGTTAGATAATAGTTTACCTATATAGATGTGATGCTAAAAGTGTTTAGCATAGATCGCGACATGGGATACTTCTTGGCGGTATTCTCAAGATCTATCGATGTTAGGACGTTAGTCCTAAAGATAAGGTGAAAGATTATGCTTATGAAAGGTTTCCTTCACGACTACGATAGGAACCATCATAAAGGTAATGCCGGATGTTCATAGTTCATGAAGAGTCATGAGCAAGTATGAAAGTAAATCTGGTGAATGTCGAGAATATCCTTAAACAAGTTAAGGAAGAGTTCCTAGTTTATTGAAACTTGGAAATAAATAAACATAGATATACAGACGTATATCCTTAGTCTTATGAAGGCGAGTGGGAGCTACAGTCTGGGTTTGCAGTCACTTTGATTAGGTGACACAGTGAGCTGGAAATGTTTCTTGGCTATGGGTCACTGTAAATTCTACAACTAGGCCAAAACACAGTAGTGCCTTGGAGGCGCAGCGGGAGCAGTACATGGATCTAGAAGGTTCATTCTTGAACCTTATGCTGTTCTTCCACCTTTTCTATATAGCTGATATAGTAAGTGGATACATTGCTTGATGCAAGGACCAGGGTCTCGTCGGAGATTCATGTGTGTGTTGAGGCGGTTCCTTTGACTTGGTCATTTGGAACATGATATGAAGATAGTCTGAGTCCCCATGGATAGTGATCCGTTCATGGCTAGGGCTGGTTGCGAGTATTGCATGAGATTCTTGTGTTTCAACTTGGTCTTGTGTGTGCGAGTGATTGGTTTTAGGCCAAGTGGGAGATTGTTGGAATAGTGTCCTAAACCAATCGGGTTGGACCGGATCCGACCGGGTCGGATCATTTCTACTATTTCTTTATGTTTATACATATATTAAATGGCTTTTCTGTTGTCATATATATATGTTCTTTTAAAGAACCAGTTATGAATTGTTATATGATAACGTGCTTAGTATTAAACCGTGATAGAGAAACCATGGATATTAGATATTAATTAATATGTATAAATATATGTATGTAGGTGTGGATCATATATGTGATATGCGTCCACTCACGTGTCTAGGAAATGGATATATTTAGTAGTACATATTATATATATATACATAGATTTATATATGTGATATATACACATGTGTAAATTGATTTATGGTAATAAGATAAATATAGTCAATATAAGATATTGAAAATATATTTTAAATATTTAATATAAGATATTAAATTAAATTAGATAAATCAATAAAAGATATTTTTCTTATTTTATTGGGAAAATGTTTTCTTTTTCCTCAATCAACTAGGAAGCTAATCCCAATCAGATTGGGAATCATAAATGGCGCCCCAACACCTATATAAGAAAGGGGTTGGCTAGCTCTTTTATACCTCACAATTCCAAGAGCTAATAGTTCTTATGAAAAATAGAGAGCTTCCTAGAGAGAGGTTTATGAGAGAGAAAAAGTCGGTCTAGCAGCCGAGTTTTTCTGGTAGCAATCCATGATGGTATTCCGGAGAGGTGTTTGTGTGGATCACCGGTAGAGGCCGAACACTAGGGCGGCTTCGTGCAGAAACTACAACCGTAGACAAAGCGTCGATCCAATTGGATCAACCAATGTATTATTTTGTCTACTTCTTTTATGCTCGTTGCTTAAACGAAGTCGATCTTGGGTATAAGGAAATCAAAATTTTGAATTCCGTTGCGTTCCCGCGTAGATTTCTTAACAGAAGGTTCATTCTTGAACCTTGTACAGTTCTTCCACCTTTTCTATATAGCTGATATAGTAAGTGGATTCATTGCTTGAAGCAAGGACCATGGTATCGTCGGAGATTCATGTGTGTTTTGAGGTGGTTCCTTTGACTTGATCATTTGGAGCATGATATGAAGATATTCTGAGTCCCCACGAATATCGATCCGTTCACGGCTAGGGCTGGTTGCAAGTATTGCATGAGATTCTTGTGTTTCAACTTGGTCTTGTGTGTGCGAGTGATTGGTTTTAGGCCAAGTGGGAGATTGTTGAAATAGTGTCCTAAACCCAATCGGGTTGGACCGGATCCGACCGGGTCGGATCATTTCTACTATTTCATTATGATTATACATATATTAAATGACTTTTCTGTTGTCATGTATTTGCTCTTTTAAAGAACCAGTTGTGAATTGTTATATGATAACGTCCTTAGTATTAAACTGTGATAGAGAAACCATGATAGGCGATTATGGTTGATGAGATCTCTAATCACTTTAATAAGTTTGATACTTAAATGTCTCCAGGCTGATGTACTATTAAACAGGGCATTGATAGTACAAACAGGCTAGCACGTATTAGATGTCTTATTTCTTTAAGGACAGGAATAGATCTCGTCTATCGAAGTGTAGAGACACTTGGACTGTACGTGGACGTATATTAGAGAATGCGTATGTTATACTGACCCACTTACACTGTTAAGTGTCACACTATGTGACGATTGTGTAATTATCCTTAGGACCGAAGTCTGCATGGCATCACGGTGTGGATTGTCATGCTTTGACACTATTGAGGTTTCCCCTAGCCACAGGGCGATCATGTGGCAGTGATTGGGTGAGATACTGAAGCATGCGGAGTATACATGTTTGGTCCTCCGGAAATCGCGTACCCTATTAGTAGGAGTGAATATCCGAAAGGGCCTTCTTATAAAGAATGTCTTACTCTCATGAATCTTTGCAAAGTGGAATTAAGTGAGTTGCTTCGGGACAGCATGATATCCAGATTATAAGATACTGTCGTTGATGTTTGACACTCGACGTACGACCGTATGGATATTATTACAGCGATATGATTCTATTTACACGGTAACTGTTTCACATGAAAGGTAGTAGTCGTTGCATTTGACTCTTCCGATGATTGGGGGTCACGGTGTACGATATCCCGTGATCGTTAGGTGTGAAGGGAATTTTCGTAATTTGCTCTTTATGTCTACGACCAACATATTCGAATCCTATCGGGTCACACACATAAGAACATCTAGCCGGATTAAAATACGGTTATAGTGAACCAAATAAGGAAAGAATTTATCTCATACTATAAAGGTTATAGTGGTAAATTAATATGGTGGTATTTATTTATTATAAATAAATATAATACAAGATATTAATTATGTTGATTAATTAAATATACACATAATGTATGTGTATGTCGAAATTATTATTTGTATATGATACAAATGTATTTTGCAAATTAATTAATCATAGCATTATATTAATTAAAGAATATTCCGGATGCCAACTTGCTGGCATATGGGGCGCCACTTTTAGTGTATTAAGATACACTTGGATTGTGCAATTTAATTAAAAAGATTACCATAATATTAATATTGGATATTAATTGATTTTTGGAAAGAAAATAGATTTATGGTAATAAGATAAAGATATATTCAATATAAGATATTGTCAATATATATCTTAGGAAAAATATTTAATATAAGATATTGAATATTAATGAGATAAATCAATCAAAGGGATTTTCCTTAATTTATTAGGAAAAAGGTTTTCTTTCTCCTCATTCTACTAGGAAGCTAATCCCAATCAGATTGGGACATAATGGGGCGCAGGTATCTCCTATAAAAGGGAGGCTTGGCTAGCTCTTTTGTACAACACAACTCCAAGAGCTAATAGTTCTTGTGGAAAATAGAGATCTTCTTAGAGAGAGTTTTGAGAGAGAAAAATTCGGTCAAGCAACCGAGTTTTTCTAGTAGCAGTCCATGATGGGATTCCGGCGGGCTGTTCGTGTGGATCACTGGTAGAGGCCGATCGCTTGGGCGGCTCCGTGCATCGCTACTCTCCTTAGACGGTCAAAGCATCGATCTTTTAGATCAAGAAAATTAACCACCATCTACTACTTATTTGTTTGTTGCTTAAACAAGGTCGATCTTGGTTAAAAGGAAATAAATTTTGAATTTCGATGCGTTCCCGCGTACATTTCCTAACACTTGCTACTCTCTTGTTGATCACAGTTAGAGTGAGAGTATCCTCCTCTGATGAAGGTATGTCATTAAGATTAATTTGAGGAGAATCAGTAGTACATGTTCCTCATTATCATGAGTAGGGATAGAGGTATGTGCAGCAGATGCAGTAGGCTATGAAGCACGGACACGGACACGAGAACGGCGCATTTACGACCACGACACGGACACGGCGACACGGTTACTTTGTAATTTGAGGGCACGACACGCCCGTCGACACGCTTTTAATATATATATATATATATATATATATATATATATATATATATATATATATATAAAAAAAATAGAGCGTAGGTTGGTGCGGATTGCATTCTTGCGTGTCCCTTTACGTGTCCCCAACGTGTCCCGCCGCCGTGTCCTTGCGTGTCCCTTTGCGTGTCCGCTGCGTGTCCCGCCGTGTCCCCACCGTGTCCCCACTGTGTCCCGCCGTGTCCCCACCGTGTCCCTCGCCGTGTCCCGCCGTGTCCCTTGCGTGTCCCCAACGTGTCCCGCCGTGTCCCCACCGTGTCCCCGCCGTGTCCCCACCGTGTCCCCGCCGTGTCCCGCCGTGTCCCTTGCGTGTCCCCAACGTGTCCCGTCGTGTCCCCAACGTGTCGGGCCGTGTCCCTTACGTGTCCCCAACGTGTCGGGCCGTGTCCCGCCGTGTCCCCAGCGTGTCGGGCCATGTCGGAATTCAAAATTTGAATTTAACATTATTTTAATCGAGCGACACGTTTCCGACACGTGTCGGGAGCGTGTCGGGCTGAAAATGTGTCGGACACAGCGCACGGCGACCTAATTGAAGTGTCGGTGCTTCATAGGCAGTAGGGGTTCCCTCAGCTATTGTCGTAACAGTTCTTTGCTCAACAGCTTTCTTCCTTTTCTTTGTTGTCCATTTGCTTGTTGGCCTTATTGCTGCCACATCAGTTGATATTTTCTTTATTTTATTGCTCCGTGCTTGTATTTCCTCAGCTAGGAGAAATTTGATTTTTGACACATTGACGTTCTGGGGATTTGTCATTGGAAAGTTCAATTTTGATATCAGTGATTGAATGATGAATCCCATATACTTTCCTTCATGAAATGAACCGTCTTCCTTCTCCCCATCCTTGCTCACCAGCTTTTGCTCAGATGTCACTAGGTATACCATTTTTCTGAATATAAATTCACTCTAACTGAATTTATGTAGCTTGTAGATGATGTACATCAGTCGTAATCTTTCGTCAGTGACACTATTTTTCTTTCCGCGTCCAGCTGATAGATAATTGATGATCATATCATGAAGCTGGATAAAGGGTTCCTTCAGCTTCTTCAAATTGCACTTTACTTTGACTTTATTGCTGTTGTTGAGGGAAATTGTATCAAAGAATTTATTTCCGTCCTCTATGAATACATCCTTGGGGATGTGTGAATCTCCGGTTTCTAGCTCCATTATTTCCGTGAAGGTGTTTTTGTTGATGATGAGATCCCGTTCCTATACCGTTGTCGTGATTTCTTCACTTGATTCACTGTATTTGGCGTTTTTCCAGAAAGCCTTGACGTCGTCATAGCTGTATTGTGGATTTATGTAATCCACGATGGAATCCAACTTAGTTCTTCTCATATACTCAACCACTCTTTGTGCGATGGGACAATCTCCAGAAATGGCTAGATATCCATCAAGATGATATGAGAGACTAGTAAGAACTTGATTATCATCATCCATTAGGATAAACTGAGTGAGAATTTTCTGGTATAGAGAATGAGGCTTTTGTACGAGTTAGGGCTTCAAAATTTGAATTGGCAATGTGAAAGGGTTTGAGGAGGTAAATTATATGGATGGTTAGATATAAATGATCTGAGGGTTGTGTATATCAATACACCGATTGTAGGTCTTCTAGCCACATTGATGGCTTTATGCTTCGAAGATCGTGATTTGTCCATAAAGAGGACACTTTATGGCAGTTTAGAGACGCAAACAGTCTGCTCCATGCCATCAGAATCGCAATCAATAGACGTTGGGCTAATGTGAACTCGCCGCATGTCTGATTTCATTGAAACTCCTGCAAATCCTCTGATAAACATTCATATATCGCGATTTGAAATTCCAAGTGGTCTGAATATTAATTCCTTGTCGCACTTGATTAAATAATCACTTGCTCATTAAAGTTGTAACACTTTTCATCTTAAATGTGATTCGATACAACATCGTATTCTTCTATATCAGAATAGATTCCCTTTGTCTGATTGACTTTCTTCCATGTCACATAGTCATCTGCCCTGAAGTCTTATTACTAGTATGTGTCCATTGATCGTCTGGTTTGTCTTCAGACTAGCTTTATTCATCAAAACTAATATGGAGACCTAACAAATGCTTGATAACCAAATGTTTTGGAAACCAATGTTAATTTAAGAAATCTTTAAACATAGTGACCAATCTCCGAATGATAAAGATTAAGTACACCAGTTAATTTCAGATGAATATAAGAACTATGAAAGATTCTTAGTCCAAGACGACTTCTTAATTCTGTGAATCTGTTTTCACAAAGAGGTTTGGTGAAGATGTCTGCAAGTTGATCGTCTGTTTTGATGTAGACCAATCTCACATCCCCCTTTTCCACATGATCCCGTATGAAATGATGTCTGATATCAATGTGCTTAGTCTTGGAATGTGGAACTGGATTTTCTGATATTGATATAGCACTTGTATTATCACACATGATTAGGATCCCTCTTTCTTCAATGCCATAATCTATGAGTTGTTGTCTTATCCATAAGACTTGTGCACAACAAGTTCCAGCAGCTACATATTATGCTTCAGCTGTAGATGTTGCAATGGACGTCTACTTCTTGCTAAACCATGATACTAGTCTATTCCCTAGCATTTGTCATGTACCATATGTACTTTTTTGTCCACTTTGCAATCTGCATAGTCTGCATCTGTGTATCCGACCAGACTAAAATCTCATTCTCTTGGATAGAATAATCCAAGTCAACTATATCTTTGAGATATTTCAACATTCTTTTTGCAGCAGCTAGATGACATTCCTTTGGATCTGATTGAAATCTTGCCCATACCCTGACAGCAAATGATATGTCTGGTCTGCTTGCAGTTAGATATAATAATGAGCCTATCAGACCTCTGTATTTGGTTTGATCCACACTTTTGCCATTGATGTCTTTGTCTAAGTGTAGGGTTACTGACATAGGAGTTGCAGCTTTGGCACTTGATTCCATTCCATACTTTATGATAATATTTTTGATGTACTTGCCTTGGTTGATGAACATCCCATTTTCTAACTGTTTAACTTGAAGCCCCAGAAAATAATTGAGTTCTCCCATCATGCTCATCTGGAATTTACTCTTCATCAAATTGGCAAACTTTTCACATAGCTTGGAGTTCTGACATCCAAAGATGATGTCATCTACATAGATCTGTACCAACAGTGTGCAATCTTCTTGTCGGATTCTGAACAATGTCTTGTCTATTGTTCTCTTCTTGAATCCATTTTCCACAATAAATTTTGATAAAGTTTCATACCAAGCTCTGGGTGCTTGTTTCAACCCATATAGTGCTTTGTTGATCTTGTATACTTTATCCTCTTGCCCTTGTTGCACATAAACTTATTCTTCAAGTAGTCCATTGAGAAAAGATGATTTAACATCCATTTGATATACTTTGAAGTTCTGATGAGCAGCATATGCTAAGAATAATCTGATAGCTTCAAGTCTTGCAACTGTTGCATATGTCTCATCAAAGTCAATGCCTTCAGTTTGAGAGTAGCCTTTAGCAACTGGTTTGGCTTTGTTTCTAATCACAAATCCATTTTCATCCATCTTGTTTCTGTAGACCCATTTGGTTCCAATGACATTTGAGTGGTCTGGTCTGTTTGTGTGTTCCCAGACTTGATTTCTCTCAAATTCATTTAGTTCTTCTTGAATGGCGATTATCCAGTCCGCATATTTGCATGCATATTCAATAGTTTTGGGTTCCATGTCTGACAGAAAAGAAAATAGCATGGTTTCCAGCTGCCTTCTGGTTCTAACACCAATGTTCGGATTTCCAAGAACTTGTTCTACTGGATGATCTTTTAACCAATTCAGAATTTGGTTCAGAGACTGGTGCAATCTGTATTTCTTCTTGAGTTGTATTTTGCTCAATTGTGGGATGAAAATCCTCTGGATCAGTTGAATTGAGTTGTCTGACTACAATATCCACATAGATTGGCTCATCAGTTGTCTGATCTTCTTCCTGATTTGGTGGATCAGGGTTGAAGTTAGGTTCATCAAAGACAACATGAACAAATTCTTCAATAGATAAAGTTCTTTTGTTTAGGATCATGAATGCCTTGCTCATATCTGTGTTGAAATAGTGTCCTAAACCCAGTCGGGTTAGACCAGATCCGACCGGATCGGATCATTTCTACTATTTCTTTATGTTTGTACATATAATAAATGGCTTTTATGTTATTATATATTTGTTTGTATAACGGACCAATTATGATATTGTATATATGATAACATCCCTAGTGTAAAACTGTGAAAGAGAAATCCTAATGGTGATTATGGTTGATGAGATCTCGACTCACTTAAAAAGGTTTGATACTTAAATGTCTCTAGTCGTATGTACTATCAAACATGACAATGATGGTACGATTAGACTAGCACGTATTAGATGTTTTCTATATTATTGAAGGTAGGGATAGATCTCGTCTATCGAAGTGTTGAGACACTTGGACTGTACGTGGACGTGTAATAGAGAATGCGTACGTTAGACTGACCCACTTACTTTATTAAGTGTCGCACTATGTGGCGGTTGTGTAATTATCCTGAGACCGGAGTCTTCATGACATCACGGTGTGGATTGTCATACTTTGACACTATTATGGTTTCCCCAAGCCATGAGGCGATCTTGCGGTAGTGATTGGGTGTGATACTGAAGCATGCGTAGGATTCATGTTGCTCATCCGGAAATCACGTATCCTATGAATAGGAGTAAATATCCGAAAAGGTCTTCTTATAAGGAATGTCTTATTCTAGAAAGTCTTTGCAAAGCGTAAGTAATATGTTACTTCGAGAGAGTAGGATATCCAGATTATAGGATACGGTCGTTGATGTTTGACACTCGACGTACGACCGTATGGATATTGTAACAGCGATAGGATTCTATTTACACGGTAACCGTTTCACATGAAAAGTAGTAGTCATTGCATTTGACTCTTCCGATGATTGGGGGTCGTGGACGTGTTTCTAGACGCTATCCATGATCGTTAGGAATGAAGGACATTTTCGTAATTTGCACTTTGTGCATACGACCAACATATTCGGAAGCCTATCGGGCCACACACATAAGAACATCTAGCCGGATTAAAATGCGGTTATAGTGATAACCAAAATAAGGAAAATTTTATCTCGACTATAAAGTGTTATAATGATAAATTAATATGGTAGTATTTATTTATTATGAATAAATCAAATACAAGATATTAATTATGTTGATTAATTAAATATACATATAATGTATATGTATGTGGCGCATGTGTGTATATTGATACACATGTATTTTGCAAATTAATTAATAATGGTATTATATTAATTAAGAATATTCTGGAAGCCAATAAAAGGCTATATGGGGCGCATGTTATGTGTGTATAAGATACACTTGGATTGTACAATTTAATTAATGATATTACCACACATTAATATTAGATATTAATAGATTTGCATAAATTGATTTATGGTAATGAAATAAAGATAGTCAATATTAGATATTGACAATATCTTGGAAATATTTAATATGAGATATTAAATTAAATGAGATAAATCAATCAAACATATTTTCCTTATTTTACTAGTAAAACGTTTTCTTTCTTCTCAATCTACTAAGAAGCTTATCCCAATCAGATTGGGGCATAGGGGGCGCAGGTCATCACTTAAATATAGTGGTGTGCCAAGCTCTTTCATAAATCACAATTAGAAGAGTTCTAATTTACAAAATAAACTAAGAGCTTCTTAGAGAGATATTTAGAGAGAGAGAAAAGGCCGGTCTAGCAACCAGATTTTTCTAATAGCTATGCAAGGAGGATTCCGGCGAGGTGCTCATGTGGATATTCATAGAGGTCGGACACGTGGACGGCTCGCGCACTACTACTCTCCGTAGACGGTCAAAGCGTCGATTTTTTAGATCAAGCAAGGTAACCACCGTCTACTAACTTAATATGTTTGTAGCTTAAACGAAGTTGATCCTGGTTAAAAGGAAATAAATTTTGAATTCCGCTGCATTCCCGCGAAGATTTCTTAACGGTGGTATCGGAGCGAGCTTCGAGCTTAAGCAATAAGCATTAGTTAATTTGCGTAGTAATTAATTTATGATAGATGCTAAATCTAGATTCACGAAACGAGAAACAAAACAAAAAAAAAGGGGCCGATGTCGGGTTTGGGGGTTGGGCCAAAGCGGTAGACCCCCACCGTGTTGCCGCCGCCGGCGGCCCTAAGGCTACTGTTGTCGTCCGGTCATATGCGGTTGACCCGATCTTTTTTTTATCGTTTTGTGATATTTTATTGTGCATTGATATCTCTTTGTTTAGTTTGTGTCATGTGGCTAACTAATGGTTCAAGTAGTTTGAACCAATGGCGTGCCACATGGCATTAAATAATATTGACATTTCTAAATTTTGTATGGAATAGGCCTAGGCCTTTTTCAGAATAATTGATTTTGGAAAAGGCGTAAGCCCTTTTTAAAATTTTGATTTTGGAAAGGGCCCAGGTTGGTGCCTTTTGGTTTTGAAAAACCAAAAGGCAACCTTTCGATTAGGAATCATAAGGAAAGAAACAAAATACACTTAATTTTAATTTTGATTTATTTTTTTAGAATAGTTCTAATTAATTAAAATTAAAATTGTAATCATTTAAAATTAACCGTTATTTTTATTTCGTTTAAAATCATTTAATTAATTAAATGTTATTTAGTTAATTGATTGAATAAAATTATTTAATTGATTAAACGTTAATCGGTTAATTAAAGACGCAAGTTGATAATTTTAGTTTTTATCTTTTTCATAAGATTTTTATTGTGTGGATTAGATATGTTAGATATAATATGATTATATGAACCCTGATTGATCATTAACTCGACCAATAGGATAGATGTGTGTGATTTAATTTTTTCTGTTGGTTTTTTAAATTGTCCTAGGCCGTTATCAAGAACGTGACCTAGTTTATTCTCTGCATTATTTCATTCTCGTTAGCTCCCCCCGCCCATGTGCGGCGGGTGTATTTATTTTATTAGATAGAATATTATCTAACAAGAATGGAACAGAAGATGGAGACCAAAGAAAGATAAAGATCCCATTGGAGGTGGCGCATTAAAGATCCTATTGACGGTTGCAGCTACCCTTAGATTGTGACCTGCGATTTCGTCAGTTTGTATTCGAAACCGCACCTAGGAAAAATCCATGATCATACCGGTTACTTTACGCATTTATTTATTTTGTGCTTGTATTTATTTTATATGATATAGATGCATGACTAGGCACGATCTAGATGAATGTGTAGGATTTATGTCTATAAAGATAGATACTATTGATGTGACCATAATTAAAATTAATTAAGTGAATTAATTTACAAAATACTTCCACTAAAAACATCGAGTTAAATTTGTCTCCCGATATTATAATGACGGTGATGAGCCCTTGTTCGGATCCAACTGATCGGCCCACGTCGGGAGTTGACCTATCTCGGGTATATCGTTATTATCGAGATATGATCATTATGAGATCTCATGATATTTGGGTTACGACTCGACTAAGAATCTTGCGGTGATTGGCCCACGTCAGGACCGTTTGATTTTAGAGACAAGAGGTGGCTAACACATAGAGATGTGAGATGTCCAAGAGTTGACTAGTCAACCAATGGAAGCCGCATGAGTTGCGACCGGTAAGTGTACCCACCTTTCAAAATTGACCCGGTCGATCGGCCAACGTCGGGGATCGAGTCAACTAGATTGGATTCCATCCACTAATGAATTTTGGATAATTTTTGAAAGTCAATTGGGAGTAGTTGACTAGTGGAGCAAAATCATAAACCATAAGACCATTTTTTATTTTGCATGTATAAACAACAACACTATTTTATCTTTATTTTTTGCTGTAGTTTTTAGCAAACTTTTATATTTATGTTTTAATTCTCGATTAGTAAAACCAAATTATGACTATTATCTTTTGAGAAACGTTTCCAAGTATGGTTAAGTAATTTTAATCCTTTTAAAGTATGCAATGACACGAGCAACCCCGTTATAGTAGTTAGAGACAAGGAGACTACATATTTGATGGAGTGCTCCAAGACTTTAATTATTAATGAAAAGCAGAAGCTCATGATATGATTAAATCACTTGAAACAAGTTTCAACGAATTAATCACATATTGGATACGGTCCAATATGATCATTCTGTCATACGATGACAATTAATTCAAATGTTGGATAAGAATGTCCACATCGAATTTTGGAAAGGTTGTTTTCAAAATTGTAAGATTTAAGTATCGACTTATTTCTTTAATCATTACTTGAAGGTTAATTAAATAGTTCATGTTGTGAATATGATTCAAAAAGCTAAATAAACTATCTTAATAAACATTGGATTTTCTTTACGAAAGGAAATTGAAGACATGGCTCTTGTGATTTTTCTTAAGTCTTATAAAGACTACATTAAGAAATATTTACCAGTGCTTAAAGGATTAAAAGGAAAGTTAGGGCATGTGCTTGAATAAGAGAACTTATCAAAGTCTCTATTCTAAGCAAGAAAGTTGAGATAAATCTATCTAAGATCAAGTCAACTCTTAGATATATGATATCTTACGAGTATGATTAAATTAGAAAAATTAAATACATAATGCACTAACATATGAAAAGTGAAGCAAACGCTGCAACATTTTCGGTATTGTATTCTAAATCTAGTAGACTGGTAAGTGAACCAAATAAATATTATTGTGTTCCGGTTCGTATGAAGAACACGAATTCAGTTATTTGTTAGGATTTAGTAGACATATTCAATTGTAAGGAATAAATATTATTCCTATAAAGTTGAACGATCACTGAATCTAACATACTAGATTGGGGTCACTATATAGTTGATATATGTGATAAAATATCAACCAAATATTTATGTGGCTGTTATCCTTGATATTTAGTGGTTATCTAGACATAGTCTCTGTTGAAGAGAAAGGTGTGATCAAATGTCATTCTTATGATGTCTGAACCATGTGGTTATGAATCATGTGGGTAATGTGTATCTTATCTAAAGATGACTAAAATACCCTTTTATGAAAATGTTATAAATTCTAGAAAAATTGTCTAAAGCATAAACATACCGATGTTTGTTGTCTTATGACAATTAATGTCACAAATAATTATTTATTAAACTCTATGACTATTTTTAGAAATAGTTGAATTCTTAGTGAAGTACAACAATTCGGAAAGCCTGAAAAGTTCGAGCTAGTACGAATATGAGATTGATGAACTACTTAGGAATTAATCTTCAATTGGATTGAAGTAATTAATACCTGAAGGGTGTTTCAAAAGTTGTCTGAAAAGGAATAAGATTCCCCCTTGAAGGATGCCATTTTTGGATACACAATCAGATTGTGTTTCTAAAGTGTAAACAACACTTCATACGACAAAGGTATGACGTAAGCCATGCGAAGTATCCCTTACTTGTTTCAGGATAGTGCCCATATACAAACATATACTTAACCAAATTCCAATGAATAAAGGTTGAATGAATTCCATATCAGATATGGAAGACAATAACATCAAATCCATCTTAACCGATGATTTAGGGTTGTCGTGCTTCTAGAAAGTAGGCAATGTCGGAAAGGCTTGGAGCTTAGTATGTGATGACGGTCAAATTATACCCGTAAAAGTCATCAACATTATCCTTAAATCGGGATTAATAATATCTATTTTATGATAAATCACCTGTTTATATTTATTATTTAATATTATGTGATTAATAAGATATAATTTGGTATTTATCCGTTTTTATTATATAATTTGGTATTTAGTTATGAGTTGTTGCTGTTGTTCTTTCTCTTGAAGGGGGCTTGAATCCATCCACTTCGAGGTGCGAAGCCACTCGTCAGTTTCATTATATTTATCCGTTTTTATTTAAATATGATTTATTTTGGGATAAATATTTATTTTGCAGATAAAGATAATTTTTGGAGGATAAATATAAATGGAAGAATTAATTTACAAGATAAATCCAAGATGCATTGAAGATAAATATCGGATAAGCACGAAAAGAGGAGTAAAGCATGACAAAAGCCGGCAAACCAATCCAAGAGTGGCGTCCCCTTCCACACACACCAAGGGGGGCGCATTTTGCTATTTTCCGGAGATCGGCTGGGAGTTATCTCTTATTATTTTGATATTTTGAAGTATATCTTTTAATTAGCTTGAACCCTTATAAATAGAGCTGTACTTTACACACCAAATACACTCTAGAAACACAATATTACAATACTTTTAGTTTATCAATATAGTTCTTCTTATTTTATATTATGTTTCTTCATCACGGAGGCGATGGATTCATCGATTAGAGATTGCATTGAAGGATCGGAGGACCCTCCATCTACGAGGGTAATGTCTATCCAAATATGTCGTTTTTATTCGTAGATCTATTTTATTTCGTTATGGAGTAGTCGTTTGTGTATTGATTTCGTGATGTAGTTAATTAACGAACCCATATTCATGTAAATCTAAGTCGCATGCTGAAGGCGTTTCTGAGAAAATTCTATAGTCACCGGTCTAGATCTACCATGGTCTATATGGTTAGATCTAGCCATCTAGATTCTAGTAATTTTCTATGAACGACTTCGGCTACGTCGTGCTTTCTGTTTTTCATATATACATGTAATAGATCTGGCCAATTTGTTACATCGTTCTCGTAAATTAATATGATATATTGTGAAAATTGTCATGTTACTAGGACATTAGTTAGCCGATCGTTTAGGAGGTGTGCCAATCCGTCCACGGTGGTTGCCTAGACGAGGTGACGATTTTAGATCGGCATCCCTAGTTTGGTATAGCATGCTTGTTATATGATGTTCTATCCTGTCCAAGGAAGGATTCGTAATTAAGCATAAAGATCTTCTATCCGTTCACAAATTAGATCCAGTTTAGGGGATGACTCCCGTAGCCAAAATATAATCAACCTTAATGTCTTTTCTGTCTCGGTTTAGATATACATACATGGGGGAGTAATTACTACTAGCGTAATCAATACCGTTTGTTAGAGTCTTATAAAACCATAAAAATAAGTGTTTTATTATTTGTGTCGTATTGTTAGTCTTCGTGTTTTCTATCGTGTCAACCTTTATTTCTACGTTATTTGTTGGTCGAAGACCGCCTTTAATTTGCTTTTAGTTTAATAAGTTATATTGCGTTTAAGCCGAGTCTCTGTGGGATCGACCTCGACTCTATCTAGCTATACTACGATTGAACCTAGTTCTCTTGCTAGTTGGTTATTTAGGTATCGAGTTATTTTTATAACTTGACCATGCATCAAGTTTTTGGTGCCGTTGCCGGGTACTCGTGTCATTAAATTAAGTATAGCTTATTTTATTAAAAGTAGATTCGTAAATAGTGTCTATTTAATTAGTTTTTATAACATAGAATTAACCTGTAAGAGTCGTAAAACAAATCTGGGCAGTTTCTGTTCTATTTTGTTTTACACAGTTTATACTTTGTGTTTTTTGTATTTTTAGTATTTTTGGAGTCTGTTTTAGCTTAGTTTTTATTTATTAAGTCTAGTTAAAGGATTAGCCATTAAATTTTCTAATTGTTTATTGTTTTTGTTTTTTTGTGTCTATTTTAGAGTCTCGCCAAAGGCGGTAGCCTTGGCGTATTTTAATTGTTTATTGTTGTTTTTGTCTTGCAAATAAAAAATAAAAAAAATAAAAAATAAAAAACAACAAACAAGCTACCCGGATTTCTAAGGATCCAAACGAAGAGCAAGACGAGGAAAAATCTGAAGGAGCACATCAATCTGACTCAGACATGGAAGCATTACTGAATAACGGCAGCCAGGTAAATGGAAATAATTTTAATAATGCAAATTTTGTTAACCAAGCTGTGGCTGCATGGGAAAGGCGTACTTTGCAAAGCTATGCAACGCCTGCCATTGAACAATTCATTCCTGCTATCGTAGTACCTGAAAATGCTGCTGAAATTTATCACCCGAAACCTAATGTCATTCAAATGGTGGCAAACTATTCCACTTTTCATGGTATCTTGAATGAAGATCCTGGCATTCACGTGATGAATTTCTTAGAGATCGTTAGTACCGTGAAGTTCCTGAGGAACTGCTGCAAAAGTTCATGAATAAGTACTTTCCTTTAGGAAAGACCTTTAAGTTACGCCAAGATATCTTGGGGTTCAAGCAAAGAATAACATGGGAGAGTTTTGATCAAGCTTGGGAACGTTTTAAGGAGTCCATGAGGAAGTGCCCTCATCATGATATCCCTCTATGGATTTTAATGCAAACCTTTTACCATGGATTGAGAGATACGGAGAAGATAAGAGTAGATGCCTCCAGCAATGGAGCGTTTGTTCTTTTATCTCCTGAGGAGGCACGAGGAAAGATGGAGCAAATAGCAATGAATAGCCAATGGGGAGGTGGTGAAATAGCAACTGTGAAGATGGTCGATAATCTTGAGGAGGATGTATCGCATAAGATCCTAAATACTCTATTGCTCATAAATGATAAGGTGAATGGTATGAATGAGAGAATTGTACGAGTAGAGACTGGAAAAGGGACGGAAACGACTAAACCATTAGAGAATGCGGGTACTAAAGAAGCCAATTACATTGGGAAACAGGGTAATCACTATGAAGGTTACAAACCAAATCATGACCAACCTGAATTCCGATGGAGTGATCCAAATGAAGGGGTAAAACCACACAACACTTATGTACCTCAGCAAGCTCAAACTTACGGTTGGGAAGTTGCACTTGAAAAGATGAGTAACACAATGTCTGACACTGTGAATCAATTAGAAAATTCCATGACTGACTTGGCTACAAACTTTCACCAATACTGTCAAAAGAATGATGCCAAAGTCACCAACCAAGAAGCCTTAGTCCATAATCTCTCTCATCAAATAGGACAATTAGGTGAACAATCACAACTAGACCTCCTGGGGATTTCAAGCGACTGATAGGAACCCTGGGATGTGAATGCGATAATGATTAGAAGTGAAAAGGAGCTTACTCCAACAAACCCAAAGAACGAGGAAAATATAGAAGATGTTAGGGATGATGAGAAAGAGCCCGAGGAGGCATTCACACCACCTTAGAAAAGCCCCGGACGAGCAATTATCCTCCATCTCTACCATTTTAGGGAATAGTGATTGCGCCAGTAGATCTTTGCAAGGTGAAGTTGTTAAGGCCGAGAAGCAACAACCATGGTTTAAAGATTATGTGAATTATTTATCCGGGAGATATTTACCACTGACTTGAACCAAAGCAAGAAAAGAAGAAGTTCTTTGTCTTGACCTTAAACACTATTATTGGGATGAACCCTATCTTTTAAGCGTTGCTCGGACAACATCTTTAGAAGATGTGTTCTGAGTGAATTCCCGATATACTTAAACATTGCCATACTTATGAAGCGGGGAGGACACTATGGAGGGGACAAGATCTGCACGCTAAAGTTCTCCAATGTGGTTTTTATCGCCACATCTTTACAAAATCGCACACCTAATATGCTAGATCCTGTCATTCATGCCAAATGACGGAAATATCTCAAGAGAAATGAAATGCCACCGAGGAGTATCCTAGAACCGTAAATCTTTGATGTATAGGGTATTGATTTTGTGGGACCTTTCACTTCGTATGTTTCAAACCGCTATATTTTGGTGGCAGTTGACTATGTGTCCAAATGGGTCGAGGAAATTGCTTCACCTACCAATGATGCAAAGGTTGTACTGCGGTTTTTAAAGAAAAATATCTTCACGCGGTTTGGAATCCCTCGTGACATCATTAGTGATAATGGGAGCCATTTATGTAATTAGCCGTTTGAGAAGTTAATGGCCAAGTACAGGGTGAGACATAAGTTAGCTACCGCTTATCATCCTCAAACAAGTGGTCAAGTTGAGGTCACGAACCGAGAGATTAAGCGCATCCTGGAAAAAAACTGTGAACCCAACAAGGAAAGATTGGTCGTTGAAGTTAGATGACGCTTTATGGGCTTATCGGATCATGTATAAGACTTCCATAGGTATGTCCCCATACCGTTGTTTTTGGGAAAGCGTGTCATCTACCGGTTGAACTTGAGCACCGTGCCTTATGGGCTACTCGTATGTTGAATTTGGATGAAAGTTTAGCCGGAGAGAAGAGATTGTTGGAATTAACTCGCCTAGAAGAGTTTCGCATTGAAGCTTACGAGAATGCTCGGATCTATAAAGAGCGCACTAAGAGATTCCATGATAAAAAGATCCTTGACCGCACCTTTAAGGTGGGTGATATGGTTCTTGTTTACAATTCGCGCTTGAAACTCTTCCCGGGCATGTTAAAATCAAGATGGTTTGGTCCTTATAAAGTGAGTAAAGTATTTCCTTCCGGAGCTGTAGAGGTAAGTCACATGGATGATCGAAAGACTTTTGTGGTGAATGGCCACCGAGTAAAGCATTACCTCGGGAATCAATTTGATAGGGAGGAAGAAGTACTTACTCTAGGAAATCCTAGTTACAACTAGACCATCATGTGAGTACAGTCGAGCTAACGACTATAACCATAGAACTATTTCTTAAAACTTTCTTTTAGATTTGTTTTTGTTTTTGCTTTGAATAAAGTAACATGAGACTGTTAAGGTTTTTTTCATCTCGCCATGTTCCGATTCTAAGTTCGGAATAAACGAGGTTTTTTCCTTGATAGCCGCCATGTGAGTTTTGTAGCTTTAACTGTCTGGTTTTCTGTGACGTTGGTTGTATAAAATAAAGTGGCTTAAATTGTTTTTGGATATTCTATATCTAATTACTGCCACATTATTTTATAACTTCCATTGACATGTTATTAACGGTTTCGTGGAGTTTCTGTTTGGTTTGCTTAAACAGGTTTTCGTTTGCTTCTCCACGACGTGCTTGGACTACTACTATATTCTGCATTTACTTGAGAGCCGTTTCCAGAGCTAAGTCTTTTTCTTAAATTCCCCTTTTTCTTTGACATTGGGGACAATGCCAAGTTTAAGTGGCGGGTAGGAGACTTAGCTATGATGTGTTATAATTGAAAATTGAATGAAACGGTGAAAATTGAAAAAAAAATTTGAACAAATGCCAAATTAAGTATCTCGTACCCTTAGAATTGTGAGTTCTTATGCAATGAAATAGTAGGGATGGAACCAAGTTTCATGATTACGTGATCATTTTATACTTATGTGAATGTAGATTTAAGGATATTCATGCCAACTAGTGCAAGTAGTTATTTATTATTTGATTACTCAATTTGAATCGATGAATACCGCACAAATTATAATAACTAAGAGAGAATTATGTGTACATTGCGTAGATGATTGGTTATGCAGACTTAGAGTCGATATTTGTCTGCTGATGTATTCTTATCTTCTAGCCATCAAAGCGGAGTAATAAGCTTGAGATTTATCTGTGTTTTGACAATTAGTTAAACACTGGGCTTGTAGTAATATTACCAAAGTAGCCCCGCGCTTGTGGTAATATTCAATGCTTCCACTAATCCGTGAGAGAGGGATTCTTGCAATGCATACTTTACTTTTAAAGCAAGTTTCTTTCTTGAGAGGTGTTAAAGCTTGAAACTATGAAAATGTAAAAAATTCAAATTTTTAAGAGGCTTGAGTATTTTCTCGGTCTCCAAGTCCAAAAACCTTATGGATGACGCTCTTGCTTATTGCACCATGACTTTAACCATTGCGAGGCTTAAGAAGTAGGAATGCTGATGTTGGTAGGTTAAGACTGTGAAATTAGCATAAACTTTAATCTTGCCACGAATATATAAACTAAATGCACATGCACACATCACTTCGATTCATAACGAGTAGTGAATAATGGGTACCTTATGAGCATAAGTGGTATGAGTTGACTCGAGTTTCTTGTGTAAGTATGATTTGACCATGGAAAATGTTGTCTTGGGGAATAACTTATTGATGCTTTTTTCGGGACGATCAAAGTCTAAGTGGGGGGTAGTTGATGACAGTCAAATTATACCCGTAAAAGTCATCAACATTATCCTTAAATCGGGATTAATAATATCTATTTTATAATAAATCACCTGTTTATATTTATTATTTAATATTATGTGATTAATAAGATATAATTTGGTATTTATCCGTTTTTATTATATAATTTGGTATTTATCTGTTTTCATTATATTTATCCGTTTTTATTTAAATATGATTTATTTTGGGATAAATATTTATTTTGCAGATAAAGATAATTTTTGGAGGATAAATATAAATGGAAGAATTAATTTACAAGATAAATCCAAGATGCATTGAAGATAAATATCGGATAAGCACGAAAAGAGGAGTAAAGCATGACAAAAGCCGGCAAACCAATCCAAGAGTGGCGTCCCCTTCCACACACACCAAGGGGGGGCGCATTTTGCGATTTTCCGGAGATCGGCCGGGAGTTATCTATTATTATTTTGATATTTTGAAGTATATCTTTTAATTAGCTTGAACCCTTATAAATAGAGCTGTACTTTACACACCAAATACACTCTAGAAACACAATATTACAATACTATTAGTTTATCAATATAGTTCTTCTTATTTTATATTATGTTTCTTCATCACGGAGGCGATGGATTAATCGATTAGAGATTGCATTGAAGGATCGGAGGACCCTCCGTCTACGAGGGTAATGTCTATCCAAATATGTCGTTTTTATTCGTAGATATATTTTATTTCGTTATGGAGTAGTCGTTTGTGTATTGATTTCGTGATGTAGTTAATTAACGAACCCATATTCATGTAAATCTAAGCTGTTTTACGAGAAAATTCTATAGTCACCGGTCAAGATCTACCAAGGTCTATATGGTTAGATCTAGCCATCAAGATTCTAGTAATTTTCTGTGAACGACTTCGGCTACGTCGTGCTTTCTGTTTTTCATATATACATGTAATAGATCTGGCCAATTTGTTACATCGTTCTCGTAAATTAATATGATATATTGTGAAAATTGTCATGTTACTAGGACATTAGTTAGCCGATCGTTTAGGAGGTGTGCCAATCCGTCCCACGGTGGTTGCCTGAGACGAGGTGACGATTTTAGATCGGCATCCCTAGTTTGGTATAGCATGCTTGTTATATGATGTTCTATCTGTCCCAAGGAAGGATTCGTAATTAAGCATAAAGATCTTCTATCCGTTCACGAATTAGATCCAGTTTAGGGGATGACTCCCGTAGCCAAAATATAATCAACCTTAATGTCTTTTCTGTCTCGGTTTAGATATACATACATGGGGGAGTAATTACTACTAGCGTAATCAATACCGTTTGTTAGAGTCTTATAAAACCATAAAAATAAGTGTTTTATTATTTGTGTCGTATTGTTAGTCTTCGTGTTTTCTATCGTGTCAACCTTTATTTCTACGTTATTTGTTGGTCGAAGACTACCTTTAATTTGCTTTTAGTTTAATAAGTTATATTGCGTTTAAGCCGAGTCTCTGTGGGATCGACCTCGTCTCTATCTAGCTATACTACGATTGAACCTAGTTCTCTTGCTAGTTGGTTATTTAGGTATCGAGTTATTTTTATAACTTGACCGTGCATCAGTATGACATGTGCAACTTTGTGGAATATCTTAGCTAGCACGCAGGATATCATTTACTCACATACGGAGCAAAAATGTTTGTCTCCAAACATGCTGTCTTCTAGAGGAAGTTTTTCTTCTAAAAGAAACAGCGGGTGTATATTTAGATCTCAAAAGTAGTTTGAGAACCATAAAGAGATATTCAACCATTGGAACATAAGCAGGCACCACATAATGATGAGGTGTATGACACTGTTCAATGCACACAAGTATTCTATGAGTCTACAGATGACCACACGACTGAAAAGGTTACTGGCATATTCATCTTGAAAAATGAAGATCTCGCGACTTATGCAGGAATGCTTGAAAGGCAAGATTAAGAGATATGGCTAGGAGCCATAATATCTTAAGCAGATTCCATGTATGACAACCAGGTTGTGAACCTAGTCTGGCTTACCTGAAGGGAATGTCCTTAAAAGGTGAAGCATGTCTTTATGAAAGACAAACATGGAAGGTAATGCGATTACTAGTTAAGCTGAGTTGATGGCTAAAGGCTATAAGGTGAGAACCTTGTAATTGCCTTATGCTACCGGCTATGCTTAGGTATATTCATATAGTACTTGTTGTAGCTACGTGTCACGGCTATATGATAGTGTTGAAAGCGTTGGGCCAATGGCTTGATGTTCATAGACGATAACGTGATATGTAAGCTTATGAGATCCATTTATGGATTTAAACAAGTGTTAAGGGTGAATTTATACGTTTTATATCGATATATTTTATGATAATTTCCCCCATATTCGTATAATTTGCATTAGAAACGAGTGTTTAGTAGATTTATTAAGCAAATGAGGTTTTAAATGAGTTATTCGCAAAATAGGTTATTTTTGGTGTTTTAATTGTGATTTTTATGATTATTTGGACGATATTACATTTTGCGATGTTTTAATGTGTTATAGGTACATGTTTGATGCTCAAATGTTGATCAAAAAGAGATAAGAGTCGATTTTCATTGATGATAAAAAGATAATGATGATTGGATTTGATGAAAAGAGATAGAGATGAAGAAATCAAGATGAAGTCGATCCTGGACGGGCGTCCAGCAGCTTGAACTGGCGTCCAGAGTGGACGGGCGTTTGGTCAATTGGACGAGCGTCGGGAGGAGAAATTTGGTTCGAGATGTTCGGTTTTTCAGTGGACGAGCATCCAATTTAAAGAAGGACGGGCGTCTGATCCAGCTCGGCCCGACTCGAAGAAGTTTACACAAGCTGGACGGGCGTTCACCCTTTCCAGACGGGCGTCCAGTAGCCGGCTTAGTAGAACCGACTTCGAATTCTATATAAAGGCAGCGTATTTTCTCCCCAACATCACCATATATTCGAACCCTAAACCCTAAGGGCGGCTAGGCTGCGTTTTTCCTTAGTTTACAAACAGTTTTTACTTAAATACTTTTATGCACTTTTACTCTAAACAATTCAAGTTTAAAAAGAGGATGTTGAGAGGCTAGACCTCCATTGAACAAGCGTTGTGAAGCCATCCGACCAACTTATTGATTTTGTTCTTGATTATCTTGTGAGTATCTTAATTCAAGTTGTTTCTTTATCATGTTTTTCATGTTGTTATGCAATTTATATCGAAAGATCTTTGCATGTTGATTGTCTATTTTGATGAAAATCATGTTAAACTTTAGATCACCATGATAAAGAATAGATCTTAAATCTAATTAACGAGAGTTATTAGGTTAGATTTCTAGGTTAGAAATTGAGAGATTTCACACCTTGATTCGAAAGCATTAATCTTTAGATCGAAAGATAGAAGATTGATAGGAGAACTTGTCTAAGAAATTAGGAGTTCATACCTTGGTTAGGTGAATCACAACTTGGTTAGAAATCATGAGATAATCTAGATCGAAATTGATAGTTGTAGGATAGGTGGATCAGTCACTTGTTCGTTCGTAAATTATTGATCTTACCCCCTTGAATTTGACTTGTTTAGCTTAGTTAGTCGTTTATTGCATATTAGGTTTAGTTTAGTTTAAATTGGTTCGCAACTATATTTTCCTGGCTTTAGATCTCGATCTTACATCCAGATTCGTTTGTTATCTTCCGTTTTAGTTATTCAACGTTTTATTTTCGCTTTACGTTTAGTAGTAGTAATCGTGACATAGTTAGGTTAGGAATAAAAACTAGAATCCACAACCCGATTCCCGTAAGATCGACCGGTATTAACCTCTTTACTACGATCCTTGCACTTGAGGTATATCGGATTTATAAATATTATTACTTGTTATTTTGCATTAGATAAATCCGTGACAACAAGTTTCTCTATAAGTTCTTTACTTTGATAATCAAAAGTTTTTGTTTTCACCAAGAGCAAAGATATGCCTTATGTGCAGAAGGATTAGTGAGAGTGTTACAGTTTTTATGAAGGTGTTGAATATTCTTCTCGAGAGTTGTTACCTCATGTCAGAGTCAATTAATGTTTGGTAATTAAAGGACTTTTCAAAAGCTCTTGAAGATTGAAGTTCTTATTTCAGAAATAAGAATCTATAATTGTTGGTCCCTTAGAAAGGCTAACACAAGTTTAGAGGGGGGTGAATAAACTTGTCACTAAAAACATATCTCGAGCCGAAAAGCCCGGAAGGCGAGTTTCTCGAAACTCAAACTGATCTCCGATTCGATTTTGTTCCTGTCCCTTAACTTGTCAGCGGAGTTCGATTAGCTCAATGAGTATAAGTCAATGCTTGACTTATATTCGATCTTGTTAATCGCGGCGGATAAATAATAGCCTTTAGTGCAATAGATGTGTGAATAGAAATCTAGACCTTCTATGTATCGCTTCAGGTCGACTCGATGTCATTGTTTTTGCCGAGTGATAATGCAATAAATAAAACAAACACAAATGCATAAAGTAAATTAACACAAGATTTGTTTATGGAAGTTCCGGGTGGTGTAATCCCGTACGTCTCCCCTTCTCCTGTGGTGTAGGAGGTAACACTAGAATCTTGAGATAACCGTTACAAAATCCTAGCACTATGACAGTCCTTCACGACACCCTAGTTTCACTGTCTACACATAATGAAGAAAGGTAAGATTGCTCCCTTCATTCTGCACACTGATCTTTCGGAGGTGGAATTGCTCCTTCACCAGCTCACCACTAACACCAACACACAGTCCATAGACTGCACCAACAGCTGTGGCAACCAAGTTGCAACCGTATGAAGAAAGGTAGAATTGCTTTCTTCAAACTATGCACAACCAACCCTTTTTCACAAAGGTTAGGTTTAGAATTAATCAAGGATTAATTCAGTGAGCTGTCTGATTCTTCTGGATCTGGCTTTGTAGCTCCAAGATGCCTTCTTTCCCCCTCAATGGGTTACTGGATCTTCCTTTGAAGTCTTCAAGGCAATTCCGTTGGCTTCCCCTTTTTCTAGATATATATAATCTGATTTTTGTGGATCTGGATTTGGATCTTTGAATATGTGCTTGTAAAGCTCTTTTTCTGATCCTCATCTCTCTCTCCTTCAAGTGATTCTCTTGTGTATTTATAGGGGTGATGTAACGGTCCCTAGCTCTTGTAGCTGTTACACTTGTCGTTTAGCCAACGTTCACATGTACGATCTTTTGTCGTATTGTCAGTTTAAATTCAACAAGGCCTTAACTCAGTTTTCTATTCTTCTTCAAAACTGATTACCTTAACATCTGACTTTAATTGACTAAGTCAGAGTACACCATTCGATTTCTTCTTTCACAGTAACCGATAATCTTTGTCCTTAAGATTATTCGGTTTTACATGATCTATAACTCGATTTCAAGTCACCATAGACTTGCTCGAATCTCGACTTATAGTCACGACTTAATCGACTTCTAACGAGTTTTCCACCTCGCTTCTTGATCTTCTCAGAATCGAGTCTGTGTCCTCGGTTCTTGATCTTCTAGATAAGCCAACTGAGT
The DNA here is from genome assembly GCA_026214975.1 of Gentiana macrophylla. NCBI lineage: Eukaryota > Viridiplantae > Streptophyta > Magnoliopsida > Gentianales > Gentianaceae > Gentiana > Gentiana macrophylla. The sequence continues at coordinate 82,292,405 of CM047809.1, read as the reverse complement.
CTGTGTCCTCAAATGAACTTATCTTCTTCGGGCTTCTTGCATAACGAGTTTGAACCCTTAGTTCTTTATGTGCATATTCGATTTTCTTGCTATAACTCGCTTTCTTGTTGTGACTCAAATTGCTCGCCTAGTTCCCATTCTATTACAATTCTTGTCTGAAACAACCTATACAAAGTTCAGACTCTAGATAGAACTTATACATTTATCTCTAGACCATTTCTTGCTTCTTCTTTCATTAAGCACTATAACAGTTAGTTACGACTTCATCATCATGGGTTGTAAGTGATTTGTCTAATTACGTGACGAATCATCATCAAAACACAAATAATATTTCCAACAATTTCCCCTTTTTTGATGATGTATCATAACCCTCCCTAAAAGCAATAATAAAAGAATAGTGCAAGAAATCATAACAAAACAAATTAAGATAGCAAACTAGAACAACCAAGTTTATTACAAGATTCAAATTGAAACAAACTAAGTTAAAAACTGAATAGATTACATCTTTTCTTTTTCCAGTGCTGTTATCTTTTCTCCAAGAAAAATGCTTCTCTTAGTTTCCCGAAGTCTTTTTTCTTTTCCTTCTTCAACTGATTCGCCATCTCTAGGCTTGATCTCCAGATATTCACTGATCAATTGATTTGCTTCTTCTTTGTTGTTTCTGAGCTTGATCAGTATTTCTTTAATCTCTTCGTTCATCAGCTTCTCTTCTTCTTCTGATATGAGATTAGATTCCTTCCTTTCAATCTTTTCAGCTTTTCTTTCTTGTTCCAATTTAGCTTCCTCCTTAGTTATTGTCTCTCCTGCCTTTAGTCGTTCTTTCAGTCTGATACAGATTGCAAGTTTCTTCCTTATATTCAACACAACTTTGACTGCGGTTTCTTCATCTTCTTCAGTCCTTGTTTCTGTGATAGTCTCTTCTGCAGTTAATTCCTCAATCAGACTATCAGCTTTTTCTTTATTGAGTTGAGTGGTTAACAGATCAACATTTATCTGTTTGTCTTGTTCTTCCATCAACTGTTTGGCAAGGAATTCTTCATCTGTTTCAGCTTTAGCATCGCTTCCACCAGTACCAGCTTCATCCTTAACTTCATCACCAGCTTTATCTTCCCCCTTGTTTGAAGATAAGCGATAGCAATCTTCAAATAACTTATGGAGGGTGATGAGGTTAGAGTATTCGTTCAATCCTGAATAATGAGATCTTACAATAAAGTCATGTAGATCGTAAAGCTTCTGCTGTAGGGTGTGCATTACGCCTTCAATGATTTCTTCCACATTTTTCCTTCTTTCAGCTTCAGTTTGTTGATGCTGAGATTCTTCAGTTGCCAATTTGCTTGTAGATGCCTCATGAACTTGTGATGAGAAACCGGTTTCAGGATAATAAAATTGAGTATCATGAACTGTCAGTTCCTTTTCATACTCAGCTTCGCAAAATTTAGCGTCTTCCACAAATTCTCTCTCTGCTTTTGATGTACTCCCCATACAACTCGCTTGGAGATTCACTATCTTGATTTCATCAACATCATCATCTTCTTTAATTTCTTTATTTTCTTGATTTCACTTTCCTCATCTTCATTCTGCTCACTCTCTTGATTTCATCCTCAACTGATTACATTCTCGCCGCTTTCTTTGACTGAAGCTTGTTCCACATCCTCTTCTCGCCTTCCGGGGTTCTTTCGTCTAGATTCACAGCCCACTTGAACCTGAGTCTCAAACTTCACACCATTCTTCTTCTTCAATGATTTTTCTTTTCTTTGTCCCAAGTGGACACCGATTTGAGTTTTGCTTTGGTTTCGTGACTTTTGAGATGGAGAAATGATCTAGTATCCTTTGCTCTAGATAAGTAAATCCTTTTTCAAGAAGAACATTTCTTGATATCCTTTCTTCCTTTGACTTTCTCTTTCTCTTCTGAAATTTGTTTTATCAACTGATTGAGAACAAACTTGTTCCAATCCAGTTTCTCTCCAAACCAAATAGCATAAATCATCTTCATTTTATCTGATGAGAGAGTGTAGAAGTTTCGAACATGACCAATGACGTTTCTGGTAAGAAGTATCGTCAAGATTGCGAATTCTCTCTTTTGTTGATAGATGGAGCCAATGAAATTTTTCTCCTTCTTGTTGATTGCAGTGACACTCCAAAGTTTGCCTTTTTCTTCATTCCCAAAAGTGAAAGATGAAGATCCTCCGATTATGTCTAACCCGAAGACAAGTGATAGCAAATGTTCATCAATAGTAAAGCTTTTATCTTGAACAGTCGTTTTGAAGCTTTTTCTATTGTTGATGATTTCGGCATTCCTGTAGAAATCTCTGATGCCATCTGGACACAAAGTAGTGACCTTTGTATCAATCAGGTTCTCCAATCCTCAAATATTTTTGATCTTCTGTGCAATTTGGATTGAAAGAGTGGAGATTGAGAATTTTTGACAAAATTCGTCCAGGCTTGTAGTGATTCTTTCATCAATGTTGTAACGATCCATGGATTTCTGATTTGTGAAATTGCAGGGTGGAATCTTGAAAGTTTTGAAGTTGATTGAACAGATTTCGTCAAGATTGCGCGCTCTATCAATCGTTTTCAAAAATGAGAGTCGTGACACAATCAATGGGATATTGTAGGGATGAGCTTCTACTTTTTCTCCCAGTTGACACGTGGCTTCGAGTGATTTGTCATGTCAGCCCAAACGTCAGATGGTAGCTGGAAAGTCTTCTGCTTTTGACCAATTTGTCCTCCATCGACTTTGTATAGAAGTCGGTTTTAGAAGATTATGTAAACCCGACTTTTCCTCAAAAACAGCTTTAAGTTTTCTTCGGTACCCATATCTTTTGGGTCCGGTGAGTTAATTCTTGAAGTATTACTTTGATTTCTTTGTTGAGAGAATTAAACCTTCTCAACTCTTTTCTAAATAAACCATTCCGCTCAACCTTAGTTGATTTCACAAGGATTCTTTTAGATTTAACATTTTTATTTTCTTTGTGTAATCTACTAAGTCTTCCAGTATCTTGATTTCTAAAGTTTATACTTTTTGAAGTCTCAAGACTAGGTAGGGGTAGGGGATTATCATTGCTTTTGTCAAATTTACTAGACATTAATCTTTCAGCTAGATTTGACACCTCAGTTTCAAGAAACTCATTCCAATCTTTTGCTTTGTCAAGTTCTCTGTCTTTTAATTTTAGTTCCAACATAAGTTTTTCAGTTAACTTGACAAGATCAGAGTTTCTCGGACTGAGTTCAAAGAAATGATAAGTGATTTGAAGAATGTACCTTTCCTTGATGATTTGATGCAGTTTTAGGATTCGAATGTACACTCTTTTGTTGCTGTGATGAATCTTCTATATCAACAACCACTTGCAACAACTCCTTTCCTTCTTCTTTTGAGAGGTCTCTTAGTGATGGAACTCCTCTGGATTCGTTAATATGAACATTGAAGATTGAATCCACATCATCACTGAGTTGAGGTTCTGGATTTGTATGTAAATTTGTCGCACTGAACCTTTCAAACAGTTGATCCTGAAAATAAGATACATTTTGCAAGCGATTAGTCAGGGGGTGAGTAAGCCAACTTCTAACTCTAGATGTAGACATTGAAACTAAGTGTTTTACAACAGATACATTGAAGGGTCTTCAACAACTGGTTGCTTTGATCAAAGTAACAGCTCTGATACCAATTGTTGGTATCAGAAACAACTGAACCTTGAAGCGGTAAACGATTTGGATCACCTTCAAAAGAAGGAACCGCTCCGATACCAACTGTTGGTCCCTTGGAAAGGCTAACACAAGTTTACAGGGGGGGTGAATAAACTTGTCACCAAAAACTTATCCTGAGCTAGAAAAGCCCCAGGAACTGAGTTTCTCCGAAACTCAAACTGATCTCCGGATTCGCTTTGTTCTCGTCCCTTAACTTGTGCGGAGTTCGATTAGCTCAATCGAGTATAAGTCAATGCCGACTTATATTCGATCTTGTTAATCGCGCAATGGATAAATACTAGCCTTTAGTGCAATAGATGTGTGAATAGAAATCTAGACCTTCTATGTATCGCTTTACTGTCTTTGACTCGATTATGTCTCATTGTTTGTTTGAGTGATAATGCAATAAATAAAACAAACACAAATGCATAAAGTAAATTAACACAAGATTTGTTTATGGAAGTTCCGGGTGGTGTAATCCCGTCGTCTCCCTTCTCTCTGTGGTGTAGGAGGTAACACTAGAATCTTGAGATAACCGTTACAAAATCCTAGCACTATGACAGTCCTTCACGACACCCTAGTTTCACTGTCTACACATAATGAAGAAAGGTAAGATTGCTCCCTTCATTCTGCACACTGATCTTTCGGAGGTGGAATTGCTCCTTCACCAGCTCACCATTAACACCAACACAGTCCATGTTTGCACTAACAAATTGTGGGCAACCAAGTTGCAACCGTATGAAGAAAGGTAGAATTGCTTTCTTCAAACTATGCACAGCCAACCCTTTTTCACAAAGGTTAGGTTTAGAATTAATCAAGGATTAATTCAGTGAGCTGTCTGATTCTTCTGGATCTGGCTTTGTAGCTCCAAGATGCCTTCTTTCCCCCTCAATGGGTTACTGGATCTTCCTTTGAAGTCTTCAAGGCAATTCCGTTGGCTTCCCCTTTTTCTAGATATATATAATCTGATTTTTGTGGATCTGGATTTGGATCTTTGAATATGTGCTTGTAAAGCTCTTTTTCTGATCCTCATCTCTCTCTCCTTCAAGTGATTCTCTTGTGTATTTATAGGGGTGATGTAACGGTCCCTAGCTCTTGTAGCTGTTACACTTGTCGTTTAGCCAACGTTCACATGTACGATCTTTTGTCGTATTGTCAGTTTAAATTCAACAAGGCCTTAACTCAGTTTTCTATTCTTCTTCAAAATCGATTACCTTAACATCTGACTTTAATTGACTAAGTCAGAGTACACCATTCGATTTCTTCTTTCCTGGTAATCGATAATCTTTGTCCTTAAGATTATTCGATTTTACATGATCTATAACTCGCCAAGTCACCATAGACTTGCACGAATCTCGACTTATAGTCACGACTTAATCGACTTCTAACCGAGTTTTCCACCTCGCTTCTTGATCTTAATCGAGTCTGTGTCCCTCAGTTCTTCAGTCTTCTAGATAAGCCAACTGAGTCTGTGTCCCTCAGCGAACTTATCTTCTTCAGTTCTTGCATAACTGAGTTTGAACCCTTAGTTCTTTATGTGCATATTCAGTTTTCTTGCTATAACTCAGTTTTCTTGTTGTGACTCAGCTGTTCGCCTAGTTCCCATTCTATTACAATTCTTATGCAAAACAACCTATACAAAGTTCGGACTCTAGATAGAACTTATACATTTATCTCTGCAGACCATTTCTTGCTTCTTCTTTCATTAAGCACTATAATCATTGAATTCTGACTTCATCATCATGGGTTGTATGTGATTTGTCTAATTACGTGACGAATCATCAGCAAAACACAAATAATATTTCCAACAATAATGATAGAGTTAGATACTGCTTAATTATCACAGTTCTCTCTAATAGATGGGATGCTAAGAGAGTTTAGCATAGATCATAGCAGGAGATACTTCTAGCCGGTATTTTCAGGATCTATCTATGACAGGATGTCAGTCCCGAAGATAAGGTGAAAGATAATACTTGTGGAAGGTTCTATTTGCTTCTGTAATAGGGTCCATCATAAGTGTTGTGAGTTAAACCAGATGTTTGTACTTCATGAAAAGTCATGAGTAAGTATGAAAGTGGTTCTGATGAATGTCAAGAACATCCTTAAAACTATTAAGGATGGATTCTAGTTTATTGAAACTTAGAATCGAATAAACGTAGATATACAGATGTATGCCCTGAATCTTATGAAGATAGTGGGAGCTACTGTCTGGGTTTGTAGTCGCTTTAGTCAAGTGATACAGTGGGCTGGAAATGTTCTTAGCTAGAAATCACAGTAAATTCTACAACTGGGCCAAAACACAGTATTGCCTTGGAGGCACAGCGGGAGCAGTACATGGATCTAGAAGGTTCATTCCTGAACCTTGTGCGGTTTTTCCACATTTTCTATATAGTTGATATGGTAGTGGATTCATTACTTGAAGCAAGGACCAGGGTGTTGGAATAGTGTCCTAAACCCAATCGGGTTGGACCGGATCCGACTGGGTTGGATCATTTCTACTATTTCTTTATGTTTATACATATATAAAATGGCTTTTATGTTATGATATATTTGTACTTTTAAAGAACCAATTGCGAATTGTGTTATGATAACGTCCTTAGTATTAAACTATGATAGAGAAACCATGATAGGCGATTATGGTTGATGAGATCTCTAATCACTTTAATAAGTTTGATACTTAAATGTCTCTAGGCTGATGTACTATTAAACAGGGCATTGATAGTATGAACAAGCTAGCACGAATTAGATGTCTTCTGTCTTTAAGGGCATGGATAGATATCGTCTATCGAAGTGTAGAGACACTTGGACTGTACATGGACGTGTATTAGAGAATGCGTACGTTAGACTGACCCACTTACACGGTTAAGTGTCACACTATGTGGTGGTTTTGTAATTATCCTTTGGACCGGGGTCTTCATGGCATCACGGTGTGGATTACCATGCTTTGACACTATTGAGGTTTCCCCTAGCCACGGGGCGATCATACGGTAGTGATTCGGTATGATATTGAAGCATGCAGAGTATACATGATTGGTCGTCCGGGAATCGCGTATCCTATGATTGGGATCGAATATCCGAAATGGCCTTCTTATAAGGAAAGTCTTACTCTCGTTAATATTTGCAAAGTGGGAGTAAATGAGTTACTTCGAGAGAGCATGATATCCAGATTATAAGATACGGTCGTTAAATTTTGACACTGACGTCATGCGACCGTATGGATATTATTACAATGATAGGATTGTAAGTTACACGGTAATCGCTGCTTTCACATGAAATGTAGTAGTCATTGCATTTGACTCTTCCGATGATTGGGGGTCACGGTGTGTTGCTAGACGCTATCCCGTGATCGTTAGGCATGAAGGGCATTTTAAGTAATTTGCACTTTGTATCTACGGCCAACATATTCGAAGCCTATCGGGTCACAACATATGAACATCTAGCCAGATTAAAATGTGGTTATAGATGATAACCAAATAAGGAAAGTTTATCTCGAGACTATAAAGGTTATAGTGGTAAATTAATATGGTGGTATTTATTTATTATGAATAAATTAAATACAATATATTAATAATATTATATTAATTAAAGAATATTCCGGATGCCAAAATATTGGCTAAAGGTGGCGTAATTTCGAAGTGTATAAGATACACTTGGATTGTGCAATTTAATTAATGGTATTACCATATATTAATATTAGATATTAATATTTATATATATGTTAGCTATCATGCGTGTGTTGTACATATATATAAGATATACATGTTCACACTTGTAATGGCTATATATTTATATAGATTTATTTGTATAATATATATATGTGATATATACACATGTGTAAATTGATTTATGGTTATATAATAAAGATAGTCAATATAAGATATTGACAATATCTTGGAAATATTTCAATATGAGATATTGACAATATCCTAGATTTATTTAATATAAGATATTATAATAAATGAGATATATCAATCAATTATATTTTCCTTATTTTATTGAAAAAATGTTTTCTTCTCCTCCACACTCTAGTTGGGGCGCCACATACACTATAAATATAGTGTGGGTGTCAAGCTCTTTAGCACAACACAATTCCAAGAGCTAAAAGTTCTTGTGTAAAATAGAGAGCATCCTATAGAGAGTTGGAGAGAGGGAAAAGGACGATCTAAAGAACCGGAGTTTTCCAATAGCAATCCATGATGGGATTCCGCGGGTACGTTAGTGTGGACTAGCGGTAGAGGCCGAACACTTGGGCGGCTCTATGCAGAACTACTCTCCTTATACGTTCAAAGCGTCGATCTTTTAGATCAACCAAGGTAACCACCGTCTTAAGCTTATTTGTTTATTGCATAAACGAAGTCGATCTTGGGTAAAAGGAAATCAAAATTTTGAATTCCGCTGCGTTCCCGCGTAGATTTCCTAACAGTGGTATCGGAGCGAGAGCTCCGAGCTTAAGCAATAAGCATGTTATTTTGCGTAGTTAATTTTATCGTTTAAATCACGTAATTAAAAGATGAAAGATATTTTATTCGCAAAAGTGATACATGAAAAAAAAAAAAAAAAAAAAAAAAAAAAAAAAAGGAGAGATCGGGTGGTGCTCGTCCGATGGCGGTTGCCACCACCACCACAAGGCTAGGCGGCGGCAAAGAGGTAACTCGCGCGGCGATCGATTGACCGGTCAATCTTTGGCGGATCTCCAAATTTTTGTTTTGTGTATTTTGTGATTCAATATGGTTCATAGTTGTGATTGGTAATTCCTCCTTTGTTTAGTTGTGTCATGTAGCTAATCAATGGTTCAAATAGTTTGGGTCATTGGGATGCCACATTGAATTAAAATAATAATGGCATTTCCAAACTTTGTTTGGAATAGGCCTAGGCCCTTTCCAAATATTTGATTTAGGAAAAGGCCTAGGCCCAGGCCACTTCCAAAATTTTGATTTTGGAAAGTGGTCAGGCCTATACCAAAATTACTTGGCCTTTCCAAATATTTGATTTGGAATAGCCTGTTTTTTTCAAATATTTGATTTGTAAAGGCTGGCTCAAGCCACTTCCAAAATTTTGATTTTGGAAAGTGGCCAGGCCTAAACCAAATTTGGTTTAGGAAGATGCCTTTTGGTTTAGGAAACCAAAGGTATCCCTTTTGACTAGGAATCAAAATGAAAGAAACAAAAGAGACTTAATTTTAATTTTGATTTATTTTGAAATAGTTCTAATTTATTAAAATTAAAATTAAAATCGGTTTAAAATTAATCGTTAATTTTATTTCGATTAAAATCATTTAATTAATTAAATGTTAATTAGTTAATTGATTGGATAAAATTATTTAATAGATTAAATGTTAATTGATTAATTAAGACGCAAGTAGTTAAATTTTAATTTTATCTTTTTCATAAGATTTTATTGTATGGATTAGATATAGTAGATATAATATGATTATATGGACCCCGATTGATCATGAACTCGACCGATAGGATAGATGCGAATGATTTAATTTTTTTGTTGGTTTAAAAATTGTCCTAGGCCGTTATGAAGAACGTGACCTAGTTTATTTTCTGCATTTTATCTCATTCCTCATTAGCTCCCCCACACGTTTGCGGCGGGTGTATTTATTTTATTAGATAGAATTAAATATAACAAGAATGGAGCAGAAGATGGAGACCAAAGAAAGAAGAATAAAGATCTCATTGGAGATGGCGCATTAAAGATCTTGTTGGCGGTTGCAAATTACCCTTAGATTGTGACCAGCGGTTTCGCGATTTGTATTCAAACCGCACTTTAGGAAAAGTCCATGATCATACCGGTTACTTTACGCATTTAATTATTTTGTGCTTGTATTTATTTTATATGATACGATAGATGCATGACCAGGCACGATCTAGATAAATGTGAAGAATATATATCTATAGAGATAGATATATTTGATTAGACCATGATTAAAATTAATTAAGTGAATTAATTTACATAAATACTTCCTCAACAAAAATCAAGTCGAAAAATTGTCTCCTAATATTATAACGACGGTGAAGAGCATGTGTTCGGATCCAACTGATCGACCACCGCCGGGAGTTGACTTACCTCGGGTATATCGTCGTTATTGAGATATGATCTTATGAGATCTCGTGAATATTGGGTTATGACTTGACTAGAGTCTTTCGGTGATTGGCCACCGTCAGGGCCGTCTGACTTTAGAGACAAGGGGTTGACCAACACATAGTGATGTGTATCGCCAAAGAGTTGACTAGTCAACCACTGAGAATCACATAGAGATGTGAATGGTAAAGGTGTTACCTACCTTTCGAAATTATCTTGGTTGATCGACCACCGTCGGGAATCGAGGTAACTAGATTGGATCTCAGCCACTAAAGAATTTTGGAAAATTCTTGAAAGTCAATTGGAAGTAGTTGACTAGTGGGAGCAAAATCATAAACCAAAAGACCATTTTGATTTTGCGTGTATAAAACAACAACACTCTTTTATTTTCATTTTTATGTTGTAGTTTTAGCAAACTTTTATATTTATGTTTTTATTCTCGATTAGTAAAACCAAATTATGACTGTTACCTTTTGAGAAACGTTCTCAAATATGGTTAAGTAATTATAATCCTTTTAAAATAAGCAATGACACGAGCAATCCCGTTATAGTAGTTAGAGACAATGAGACTACATATTTGATGGAGTACTCCAAGGCTTTAATTATTAATGAAAGCGGAAGCTCATGACATTGGATACGATCCAATATGATCATTCAGTCATATGATGACAATTAATTCAAACGTTGGATAAGAATGACCATATCGAATTTTGGAAAGGTTGTTTTCAAAATTGTAAGATTTAAGTATCGACTTAATTCTATCATTGCTTAAAGGTTAATTAAATAGTCAATGTTTTGAATACGATTCAAAAGGTTAAATAAACTATTTAATAAACTTTAGATTTTCTTTATGAAAGGAAATTAAATGCATGGCTCTTGTGATCTTTCTTAAGTCTTATGAAGACTACACTAAGAAATATTTACAAGTGCTTGAAGGATTAAAAAGGGAAAGTTAGGGCATGTGCTTAAATAGAGAACTTATTGAAGTTTCTATTCTAGGCAAATGAGTTGAGATAAATCTATCTAAATTCAAAGTCAACTCTAAGATATATGATATATTACGAGTGTGATTAAATTAGAAAGATTAAAAACAGATATGGAAGGTGAAGCAAACGTTGTGACACTTACCATATTCTGTATCTAGTAAACTGATAAGTGAACTAAATAAATGTTATTATGTTCTGGTTCTTATGAAGAACATACTTTCAGTTATTTGTTAGGATTTAGTAGACATATTCAATTGTAAAGAATAAATGTTATTCCGATAAAGTTGGAAGGTCACTGAATCTAACATACTAGATTGATGTCACTAAATAGTTGATATATGTGATGAGATCTCAACTAAATATTTGTGTGGCTGTTATCCTTAATATTTGTGGTTGTTCTAGACATAGTCTCCCTGGAAAGGAAGCGTGTAATTAAACGTCATTCTGATGATGTTGAACCATATGATTATGAATCATGTGGGTAATGCGTATCTTATCTAAAGATGACTAAAATACCCTTTTATGAAAAGGTTGTAAAATCTAGAAAAATTGTCTAAAGCATAAACATACCGATGTTTGTTGGCTTGTGACAATTAATGCCACAAATAATTGTTTATTAGTCTCTACGACTATTTTTTAGAATAGTCAAGTGTACTCAGTGAAGTGCATAATTCGGAAAGCCCGAAAAATTCGAGCTAGTACGAATATGAGATTGATGAGCTACTTAGGAATTAATCTTCAATTGGATTGAAGTAATTAATACCTGAAGGGTGTTCAGAAGTCGTCTGAAAAGGAATAAGATTCTCCCTTGAAGGATACCATCTTTGGGATACGCAATTAGATTGTGTTCCCAAAATGGAAACAACACTTTATATGATAGAGGTGTGACACAAGCCATGCGAAGTATCCCTTACCCGTTTCGGGATAGTGCCCTTATACTTAACCGAATTCCAAAGAATAAAGGTTGAATAAATTCCATATTAAATATGGAAGAGGATAATGTCAAATCTATCTTAACCGATGATTTGAAGTTGTCGTAGGCAGAGTCAGAAAGGCTTGGAGCCTAGTACGACATATGCAACTTTGTGGAATGTCTTAGCTAGTATGCTGGACATTATTTACTTGTCCGCGGAGCAAAATGTTTGTCTCCAAACATGTTGTCTTCTAAAGGAAGTGTTTCTTCCAAAAGAAACAGTGGGAGTGAATCAGATCTCAAAAGAGTTTGAGAACCACAAAGATATATTCAACCAATGGAACATGAGCAGACTGTTGAGTATTTTGTGGTTCCAGTTATAGGTTGATTAATTTTCAAAAAGAATTCTCCCTATGTTTTAAAGCTTTTATTAAGTATTTTGTGTGACATTTTCTCATGTTATATCATCACTAATAAATATTGAGTTTAAGTGGTTTTGCGAGGTATCTCAAAGTTTAAATTCAAACATTTAAACGTTTTGTGATGACATTGTTAATATGTTATATAGTTATGTTATATGTGATGGCAAATTAAATGTAACACATATAATATATCATATTACATATCATAGTGTAACACAAATTATTTAAGTGTATGGCATTTACATCAAAAGTTTTATTGGACTTTAATTGATTTTAATCCAATCTTTGAAAGTCCTAAGCCAGCCTTTTTAATTCTTGTTGGACCCGTTTCTTAAATGTCTGAGCTCATCAAACGACCTTTTGTCTTCGGCCCTTTTTATCCAATTATACCCGTCCACCCTTTTATTCCCAAAATCCACAAAACCCTATTTTGAAAGAATCGCTCGATCGTTCTTCGTTTTCTCTTCGTCATCAATGCGAATCCTTTCATTACTCCAGAATCTGCACTCTCTGCTACTCTTCTTGCCTTTTCTAGATGATTCCAGATTGAAGGCTTGATACGACAACGTGAGGAAACGTGATGGTTTCGTTCAATTCAAATCGGTAATATCGTTACGATACGATTTCGATTCGAAATCTGATGGGTTCTTGCGAACCGAATCAAACGTTTCGGAAGCACACGTGTGTCGGTTCAAGCTTTTAATTCCTTGAATACGCAAATCCTTAAATCGCGATGGCATGGCGTTTTCCATGGTCAAGATCGAAGCTTTTCGTGGAATATCTTCTAATTCGGGAAGTTTCGTAATTCCTATTTTTTGGTTAATATCATTTTATTAAATTGATTTGATTCGAAATCTACCGTGATTTTGTGTTGAATGCGTCTTCGTGAAGGTTGTATGTGAAAGGCTTGACCTTTCCTCCGGTTTGATCGTGATTCAAGCAACCATGTGTTGATTTCATCTATGAAAGGCTTGACTCGATGGAACCCTCGCACTCGATTCTTGACAAGGTGCATTCCTTCCTTGTTAAACGCCGATTCTGTCCCTTTAAATTCGATATGAATTGATTACTGTGTTGATTTCGCCATTCTCCTACTTGGCGGCAATCCTTTGTCCGGCATGGTCAAGATCGGTGTTCTAATGAATATAGATTACTGATCCACGACCCTATGCTTGAATGGGCGTTATCTCACGTGTTCAAAATCACGGCTTTAATGGCGAATCCCTATCTAATTCAGGAAGTTTCTCTCACGTTCATTTCGTTAATATCCTGATATTAATTCGATTTTGAATCGATATTTCCTTGACTTGCCTTTTGTGATTAATTTGCGAGCCTACGACCGGAAACACGTTCTACGTGATGGTGATCGTATAGCCTTTAAAGGCCGAACACGCCCCAATTTCGATCCTGATTCAAGTTGAAATCGAGTGTTGCCGTTTCAATGCACCGGTGGTTCTCTTTCCTTGGTTCGGACAGCCTCGGTTTGGTAAATTGCAACCCGATCTGCAATGGTAAATTGGTCCGTGAACCCTTCTCTTGACCCGGTCCCCTCCTGCGTTGCCTAGGTTGGTTGAACCAAATGATGTCGGTTTGTCGGTTTAAATTAGGTTATATCACCGGTCTTAAGGTGAGGGTTTACACCCAATGATGCATTGGTTTAATCACGATTTTATATGTTTGAATTATTAGACCGAGAGGTATCCTACATGATGTGTTGATTAAACCATGTCCCTTTCGGTTTCGGACATGAGCTTGTGTTTATGGTCGAGTCTAAACATAAGTTTTTTTTTTTAAACCACCGATCAAACCCTATGTGTTGCTGTAAAGCTTTTGTTTGATCAGTTTGGTTTGTTTGGGCCCTTCTAGTAATTTTGTGTCAAAACGACACATGTGACCGTTTGGTAGGTTGATTCTTTGTCACATGTCAAAAATCGGTTTTGGAAAGTCTTTGATTTGGCTTTAATTGTATTCACATTATTCACTTTTAAAAGCGAGGGTTTTTCACCCCTCAATTGCTATATATACCTAGCTTCTTCCGTCTTGCATAACCAAGAAATCTAACTCAGTCCCACATTTTCAAAGTTCACAAAAATCCTTTTCGCTGTTTTTGAAAGTTGTGGTCTTGGTCGTGTAGAGTATTTTGAAGGTTAGAAGATTCTTGTGGAGAATCACAAGAAGTCCCATAAGCTTCAGAGTCTTCTAGTGTGGTCAAGGATACTTGTTCTTCACGTGGCATACCGAAGGTACCAAGTATCTTGTCACTTTTGTTTTTAAACTGTGTTACATTGTCTCAGTATGTCTGTTTTAGTATTTGTTCATCTCGAAACTGTTTTGTTTAGTGAAAATCAGTATAGTGTTCATTTGATTTAATCCGTGTATAGAAACAGTCTCAAAATCCACTTGGTTTGATAAACCTAGGTGACTTGTCCGAATAGACTTGAGGAACTGATTCTTGACCGTAAGAGATTGAATCAAAGTGACACTAGGCCTGATTGGCTCACTAGTGTGTCTATCCCCTTACTTGGTTACTATATCAGAATTTCAGTGTGATTCATTCACTGAGTTTAAGTGTTGAAATTCTTGTCACTTTTGTGGCTGATTGTGCTTGGCTTTGGTTTTGATAAAATCTGCACTTTTTGCTGCCTTGCACATTCACTGTTTTTACACTTTGACACTGCTGTACTTCATTTAATCTGTCTGTGATCTACTGCACTCATTGTGCACATAAGCCAACTGTTTGTGCACATTACCTGTTGCCTTGCTGAGTTTGCTGCAGCATATTTGCTGTGCCTAAGCTTGCTGCTCCTCTTAAAGTTTTTCTGAAACGGTTCTAGTCCTGAATCTGAAGTGTTGTTGTAATAGGACTTAGCTTTTAGTGGTTTTGCTGTTTTGCTGACTGTTGTGTACTCAGTTTAATTTAACAGTGTTGATAATTTCATCCTTAGGATTTAATTATCATTTCTGAAAAATCATCTGAGTGGTCAGCCTTAGTCCTGATCAGCTCTGTGGTGGTTATTCAGTTTGCTTGTGCTTTGAATAATCTGCTATATTGTATCTTGAGCTGAAGCTTGTTAATCTGTAATCGGTTTTGCAAACTGAAGTTGTATTTTGGACTTTGAATGGAACTTGTTGTTTCCCTTTGCAATCTGATCTTGTAACTGATTTGTACTTAATATTCTGAATTACTACTTGAATAAAAGTTGACTGTTTTTGTTCTTAATCTGCACCCTTTGTGTTTGATTAATCACCCCTGCTATAGTCTTTTGATTGACAAATTTCTGTCTGCATATATACTGTGTTCTCGCTTACATAGTTCGGTATCTCATCCTAATCTTTTAACCTTTAAATAAGCAATCATACAAGTCCAGTACAACTGCCATATACTTTATTGTGTTAATCAATCTGCATTTTATTAATAGCTTTTATCTTGTACCTTTTGTTTAAATCACTTGCACATCCCTTAAGGTTTAGCCACCTGCACTTATCTATTGGAATAAACAAAGTCGACATATATCTGTTTTAAGTAATTTAGTTTACAAGCAGACCTGTTCCTTTCTATCCGCACTTTCAGTGACGCTTGTTTAAACGTCACTATAAGTAGGGATTAATTCAGCCTGCAACTTGATTTGTTTATCAGACCTTTTATTAAATCCTAAATCAAATTGCTGAAACTTTCTTTTACCTCATGTGCATCTTTACTTGATTAAACTTTGTATTATTTGTTTAGATCAACCTAAACCTTTTGCAAGTGCTGAATTGTTTGTCTTGAACTCATTGCAACGTGTCACCTCTCTTTTATTACCAACAAATTAATCCTTCTGATCACTAAGGTTTATAACACAAGCGAATAGTTAATTAAGTGAGCTTCCGCACTTAATTTACTAGTACTTGTGTTAAGCTCGAAAAGAGTTTTAAAAATACACCAACACACTCTATTCACCCCCCTCTAGAGTGTGTTTGCGCCTATATCGATCCAACAATTGGTAGCAGAGCCAAGTCACCTAGTGATCAAACCTCGGTATTAATTTGTGTGATCATTCTTTTTTTGTGTGCCTAATTGTCCTATCTGCTTATCTTTCACATACTGTGCTTTACATAGATATTTTTGTGTTTGTTTTGTGACTCGACATCTTCTGGTTTATAATTAGACCATCACCCTTTTGTGATCTTTTCTTTTATATGTGTTTAAGTGACCTTTGTGCCTATCTTGTGTTTTTAAATTTTGATTTGAAATTTTTTTGGCTATTTAACTGTCCTTATTTGTCATATTTACTTGTTTGATAAATATTTTTCTGTGATATAATATACTTGGTCTTTGGAGATTGACATTTTTGCGAAATTATTAAGTTTGTCATCTAAACCGCAAAATGGGTCGTAGAAATCGCGTGGCTCGATCTAAATCCTCTTCTAATAAGCCTATGCACGAGTTGGCCCTTGGAGCTAAAATTGATGAAAACTCGGACAATAGAGAAAAATCAAATTCTGAGCATTTGAACAACCAATCACAATGTTCTGAATCAAATTCAGAATCAAGCTACGACTCAGAATCCGAGGAACCTCTTGACATCATTGAAATTTGTGAAGGCTTCAAAAATAGATGTGAGTATCTATCTAAAACAAATAAGGGTCTCAAAAAGGACATAATTGAGAAAGACAATCTCATATGTTGTTTAACGAGCACCACAAATCAACTCGAGTTAAAAGTTAAATCTCTCGAAGTTGATTTGAAACAAAAGGTTTCTAAGTATGAGATTGAATTGGAGTCTTTAAGATCGAGAGAGATAAATTGCAAGAAGCTATTCAACGACTTGAGAACAATCGTAATAGATTGGAACCTTCTCTCTCATGTCCTAAAGAGTCATCGGGTCA
Source organism: Gentiana macrophylla (assembly GCA_026214975.1). Lineage (NCBI taxonomy): Eukaryota > Viridiplantae > Streptophyta > Magnoliopsida > Gentianales > Gentianaceae > Gentiana > Gentiana macrophylla. The sequence goes on along the minus strand of CM047809.1, from coordinate 82,275,444 downwards.
CACTGACACACATTCTTGAGACTTTTAAGGAAGGAACCTTGAATGAGTCTCAAATCACTGAACTCGAGTCTCAAAGGGAACTTTTGTGCCCGGCCCATTGCACTTGATCATGCATCACCGGCACAAAATGTTGCATCTAAACATACACACAAGTATGCTTCATCTTCAAAAACACACACTTCACAGCATACTTCAAACACTAGAAATAATGCTAAGAGGAAGCATCATGCATACCGGTATGATAGGAGAGGTTCTAGGAATTACACTCCCAAGAACTACTCTTATCAATCTAATTATGAATCACCTAGCAATCATGCCTATAGAAATTTGCATACACCATCATATAGATATCATGATTCTAGAATTCATAAAGCACCTAATTACACTTATAGGCAAAATATTCACACACCAAAATTTGCCGAACCACACTTTTGGAAATCATATCATGATCATGCCTTTCATCGTCATTCATATCATGATCCATATACATTTGATTCGTCCTACTCATACTATCCCGACTACGGATTTTATGGTCAGTTTACTAGACCCGTATGGGTTAGAAAAACTGAACATAAGCCCAAAGTTAGGAAAGTTTGGGTTCCCAAGAAAAGTCAACCTAACCCCCAAGGACCCAAAATATAAAGGGTACCATTGTCTTTTTCTTGTCCTTGTAGGTCCTTTGAGCTTAAATAGAATATTTCATGGATACATGGAATAAATGACACGGTGCGAATCTTCTGGTATCTATGAATTAAAACTATCATCGACACAAGCTCAATGCTCAAATGATAATCATTGGTATCATTAATAGGGATGTACACTTTTCTCTCATTCCCTTTTATTGTATATGAGTATTTTGTGTCAAACGAAATTTAAATTTTATATGAGTATTTTTTATAAAAAAAATGAGCTTTTTGTGTTATAGCTCTCAACCCCGAGCCTTTAAGTCCTTTTTTGATTAATTTTCAAACTAAGGGGGAGAGAGTAGTATTAAAGCTTTTAAACGAGAATTTATTCTATGTTGAAAAGCTCTAATTAAGGGGGAGCTTATATTTAGGGGGAGTGCAACGCTCCATGCTTTCAGATGTCCCTTAATAAAAGCTTTAAAGTTGTTATTTTGAAAATGAATCAAAGGGGGAGAATGTTGAGTATTTTGTGGTTCCAGTTATAGGTTGATTAATTTTCAAAAAGAATTCTCCCTATGTTTTAAAGCTTTTATTAAGTATTTTGTGTGACATTTTCTCATGTTATATCTGTCACTAATAAATATTGAGTTTAAGTGGTTTTGCAGGTATCTCAAAGTTTAAATTCAAACATTTAAACGTTTTGTGATGACATTGTTAATATGTTATATAGTTATGTTATATGTGATGGCAAATTAAATGTAACACATATAATATATCATATTACATATCATAGTGTAACACAAATTATTTAAGTGTATGGCATTTACATCAAAAGTTTTATTGGACTTTAATTGATTTTAATCCAATGCTGAAAGTCCTAAGCCAGCCTTTTTAATTCTTGTTGGACCCGTTTCTTAAATGTCTGAGCTCATCAAACAGCCTTTTTGTCTTCGGCCCTTTTTATCCAATTATACCCGTCCACCCTTTTATTCCCAAAATCCTGAAACCCTATTTTGAAAGAAGCGCTCGGTCGTTCTTCGTTTTCTCTTAAATCATCAATGCGAATCCTTTCATTACTCCGGAGAATCGCACTCTGCTATTCTTCTTGCCTTTTAGATGATTCCGGCATTGAAGGCTTGATACGACAACGTGAGGAAACGTGATGGTTTCGTTCAATTCAAATCGGTAATATCGTTACGATACGATTTCGATTCGAAATCTGATGGATTCTTTGCAACCGAATCAAACGTTTCGGAAGGCACGTGTGTCGGTTCGAAGCTTTTAATTCCTTGATACGCAATCCTTAAATCGCGATGGCATGGCGTTTTCCATGGTCAAGATCGAAGCTTTTCGTGGAATATCTTCTAATTCGGGAAGTTTCGTAATTCCTTTTTTTGGTTAATATCATTTTATTAAATTGATTTGATTCGAAATCTACCGTGATTTTGTGTTGAATGCGTCTTCGTGAAGGTTGTATGTGAAAGGCTTGACCTTTCCTCCGGTTTGATCGCGTGATTCAAGCAACCATGTGTTGATTTCATCTATAGAAGGCTTGACTCGATGGAACCACCTTTTCGATTCTTGACAAGGTGCATTCCTTCCTTGTTAAACGCCGATTACGTCTCTTTAAATTACGATATGAATTGATTCTTGTGTTGATTTCTCGCCATTCTCCTACTTGGCAAAGAATCCTTTGTCCGGCATGGTCAAGATCGGTGTTCTAATGAATATAGATTACGATCCCGACCCTATGCTTGAATGGGCGTTATCTCACGTGTTCAAAATCACGGCTTTAATGGCGAATCCCTATCTAATTCGGGAAGTTTCTCTCACGTTCATTTCGTTAATATCCTGATATTAATTCGATTTTGAATCGATATTTCCTTGACTTGCCTTTTGTGATTAATTTGCGAGCCTACGACCGGAAACACGTTCTACACGTGATGGCGATCGTATAGCCTTTAAAGGCCGAACTCGCCCCAATTTCACCTGATTCAAGTTGAAATCGAGTGTTGCCGTTTCAATGCACTTGGTGGTTCTCTTTCCTTGGTTCGGACAACCTCGGTTTGGTAAATTGCAACCCGATCTGCAATGGTAAATTGGTATGAACCCTCTCTTGACCCGGTCCCTCTCGTGCCTAGGTTGGTTGAACCAATGATGTCGGTTTGTCGGTTTAAATTAGGTTATATCACTTTGGTCTTAAGGTGAGGTTTACACCCAATGATGCATTGGTTTAATCACGATTTTATATCTTTGAATTATTAGGCCGAGAGGTATCCTCATGATGTGTTGATTAAACCATGTCCCTTTCGGTTTCGAGACATGAGCTTGTGTTTATGGTCGAGTCTAAACATAAGTTTTTTAAACCACCGATCAAACCCTATGTGTTGCTGTAAAGCTTTTGTTTGATCAGTTTGGTTTGTTTGGGCCCTTTCTAGTAATTTTGTGTCAAACCGACATGTGACCGTTTGGTAGGTTGATTCTTTGTCACATGTCAAAAATCGGTTTTGGAAAGTCTTTGATTTGGCTTTAATCGTATTCACATTATTCACTTTTAAAACGAGGTTTTTCACCCTCAATTGCTATATATACCTAGCTTCTTCCGTCTTGCATAACCAAGAAATCTAACTCAGTCCCACATTTTCAAAGTTCACAAAAATCCTTTTCGCTGTTTTTGAAAGTTGTGGTCTTGGTCGTGTAGAGTATTTTGAAGGTTAGAAGATTCTTGTGGAGAATCACAAGAAGTCCCATAAGCTTCGAGTCTTCTAGTGTGGTCAAGGATACTTGTTCTTCACGTGGCATACCGAAGGTACCAAGTATCTTGTCACTTTTGTTTTTAAACTGTGTTACATTGTCTGTGTCTGTTTTAGTATTTGTTCATCTGAAACCTGTTTTGTTTAGTGAAAATCAGTATAGTGTTCATTTGATTTAATCCGTGTATAGAAACAGTCTCAAAATCCACTTGGTTTGATAAACCTAGGTGACTTGTCTGGAATAGACTTGAGGAACTGATTCTTGACTGTAAGAGATTGAATCAAAGTGACACTAGGCCTGATTGGCTCACTAGTGTCTCTATCCCTTACTTGGTTACTATATCAGAATTTCAGTGTGATTCATTCACTGAGTTTAAGTGTTGAAATTCTTGTCACTTTTGTGGCTGATTGTGCTTGGCTTTGGTTTTGATAAAATCTGCACTTTTTGCTGCCTTGCACATTCACTGTTTTTACACTTTGACACTGCTGTACTTCATTTAATCTGTCTGTGATCTACTGCACTCATTGTGCACATAAGCCAACTGTTTGTGCACATTACCTGTTGCCTTGCTGAGTTTGCTGCAGCATATTTGCTGTGCCTAAGCTTGCTGCTCCTCTTAAAGTTTTTCTGAAACGGTTCTAGTCCTGAATCTGAAGTGTTGTTGTAATAGGACTTAGCTTTTAGTGGTTTTGCTGTTTTGCTGACTGTTGTGTACTCAGTTTAATTTAACAGTGTTGATAATTTCATCCTTAGGATTTAATTATCATTTCTGAAAAATCATCTGAGTGGTCAGCCTTAGTCCTGATCAGCTCTGTGGTGGTTATTCAGTTTGCTTGTGCTTTGAATAATCTGCTATATTGTATCTTGAGCTGAAGCTTGTTAATCTGTAATCGGTTTTGCAAACTGAAGTTGTATTTTGGACTTTGAATGGAACTTGTTGTTTCCCTTTGCAATCTGATCTTGTAACTGATTTGTACTTAATATTCTGAATTACTACTTGAATAAAAGTTGACTGTTTTTGTTCTTAATCTGCACCCTTTGTGTTTGATTAATCACCCCTGCTATAGTCTTTTGATTGACAAATTTCTGTCTGCATATATACTGTGTTCTCGCTTACATAGTTCGGTATCTCATCCTAATCTTTTAACCTTTAAATAAGCAATCATACAAGTCCAGTACAACTGCCATATACTTTATTGTGTTAATCAATCTGCATTTTATTAATAGCTTTTATCTTGTACCTTTTGTTTAAATCACTTGCACATCCCTTAAGGTTTAGCCACCTGCACTTATCTATTGGAATAAACAAAGTCGACATATATCTGTTTTAAGTAATTTAGTTTACAAGCAGACCTGTTCCTTTCTATCCACTTTTCAGTGACGCTTGTTTAAACGTCACTATAAGTAGGGATTAATTCAGCCTGCAACTTGATTTGTTTATCAGACCTTTTATTAAATCCTAAATCAAATTGCTGAAACTTTCTTTTTACCTCATGTGCATCTTTACTTGATTAAACTTTGTATTATTTGTTTAGATCAACCTAAACCTTTTGCAAGTGCTGAATTGTTTGTCTTGAACTCATTGCAACGTGTCACCTCTCTTTTATTACCAACAAATTAATCCTTCGATCACTAAGGTTTATAACACAAGCGAATAGTTAATTAAGTGAGCTTCCGCACTTAATTTACTAGTACTTGTGTTAAGCTCGAAAAGAGTTTTAAAAATACACCAACACACTCTATTCACCCCCCTCTAGAGTGTGTTTGCGCCTATATCGATCCAACAATTGGTAGCAGAGCCAAGTCACCTAGTGATCAAACCTCGGTATTAATTTGTGTGATCATTCTTTTTTTGTGTGCCTAATTGTCCTATCTGCTTATCTTTCACATACTGTGCTTTACATAGATATTTTTTTGTTTGTTTTGTGACTCGACATCTTCTGGTTTATAATTAGACCATCACCCTTTTGTGATCTTTTCTTTTATATGTGTTTAAGTGACCTTTGTGCCTATCTTGTGTTTTTAAATTTTGATTTGAAATTTTTTTGGCTATTTAACTGTCCTTATTTGTCATATTTACTTGTTTGAAAAATATTTTTCTGTGATATAATATACTTGGTCTTTGGAGATTGACATTTTTGCAGAAATTATTAAGTTTGTCATCTAAACCGCAAAATGGGTCGTAGAAATCGCGTGGCTCGATCTAAATCCTCTTCTAATAAGCCTATGCACGAGTTGGCCCTTGGAGCTAAAATTGATGAAAACTCGGACAATAGAGAAAAATCAAATTCTGAGCATTTGAACAACCAATCACAATGTTCTGAATCAAATTCAGAATCAAGCTACGACTCAGAATCCGAGGAACCTCTTGACATCATTGAAATTTGTGAAGGCTTCAAAAATAGATGTGAGTATCTATCTAAAACAAATAAGGGTCTCAAAAAGGACATAATTGAGAAAGACAATCTCATATGTTGTTTAACGAGCACCACAAATCAACTCGAGTTAAAAGTTAAATCTCTCGAAGTTGATTTGAAACAAAAGGTTTCTAAGTATGAGATTGAATTGGAGTCTTTAAGATGCGAGAGAGATAAATTGCAAGAAGCTATTCAACAGCTTGAGAACAATCGTAATAGATTGGAACCTTCTCTCTCATGTCCTAAAGAGTCATCGGGTCACACTGGACACATTCTTGAGACTTTTAAGGAAGGAACCTTGAATGAGTCTGTAATCACTGAACCTGAGTCTCAAAGGGGAACTTTTGTGCCCCGGCCCATTGCACTTGATCATGCATCACCGGCACAAAATGTTGCATCTAAACATACACACAAGTATGCTTCATCTTCAAAAACACACACTTCACAGCATACTTCAAACACTAGAAATAATGCTAAGAGGAAGCATCATGCATACCGGTATGATAGGAGAGGTTCTAGGAATTACACTCCCAAGAACTACTCTTATCAATCTAATTATGAATCACCTAGCAATCATGCCTATAGAAATTTGCATACACCATCATATAGATATCATGATTCTAGAATTCATAAAGCACCTAATTACACTTATAGGCAAAATATTCACACACCAAAATTTGCCGAACCACACTTTTGGAAATCATATCATGATCATGCCTTTCATCGTCATTCATATCATGATCCATATACATTTGATTCGTCCTACTCATACTATCCCGACTACGGATTTTATGGTCAGTTTACTAGACCCGTATGGGTTAGAAAAACTGAACATAAGCCCAAAGTTAGGAAAGTTTGGGTTCCCAAGAAAAGTCAACCTAACCCCCAAGGACCCAAAATATAAAGGGTACCATTGTCTTTTTCTTGTCCTTGTAGGTCCTTTGAGCTTAAATAGAATATTTCATGGATACATGGAATAAATGACACGGTGCGAATCTTCTGGTATCTATGAATTAAAACTATCATCGACACAAGCTCAATGCTCAAATGATAATCATTGGTATCATTAATAGGGATGTACACTTTTCTCTCATTCCCTTTTATTGTATATGAGTATTTTGTGTCAAACGAAATTTAAATTTTATATGAGTATTTTTATAAAAAAATGAGCTTTTTGTGTTATAGCTCTCAACCCCGAGCCTTTAAGTCCTTTTTTGATTAATTTTCAAACTAAGGGGAGAGAGTAGTATTAAAGCTTTTAAACGAGAATTTATTCTATGTTGAAAAGCTCTAATTAAGGGGAGCTTATATTTAGGGGAGTGCAACGCTCCATGCTTTCAGATGTCCCTTAATAAAAGCTTTAAAGTTGTTATTTTGAAAATGAATCAAAGGGGGAGAATGTTGAGTATTTTGTGGTTCCAGTTATAGGTTGATTAATTTTCAAAAAGAATTCTCCTATGTTTTAAAGCTTTTATTAAGTATTTTGTGTGACATTTTCTCATGTTATATCTCATCACTAATAAATATTGAGTTTAAGTGGTTTTGCGAGTATCTCAAAGTTTAAATTCAAACATTTAAACGTTTTGTGATGACATTGTTAATATGTTATATAGTTATGTTATATGTGATGGCAAATTAAATGTAACACATATAATATATCATATTACATATCATAGTGTAACACAAATTATTTAAGTGTATGGCATTTACATCAAAAGTTTTATTGGACTTTAATTGATTTTAATCCAATCTTTGAAAGTCCTAAGCCACCTTTTAATTCTTGTTGGACCCGTTTCTTAAATGTCTGAGCTCATCAAACAGCCTTTTTGTCTTGACCCTTTTTATCCAATTATACCCGTCCACCTTTTATTCCCAAAATCTCAAACCCTATTTTGAAAGAATCGCTCTCGTCGTTCTTCGTTTTCTCTTCGTCATCAATGCGAATCCTTTCATTACTCAGGAGAATCTGCACCTCTGCTATTCTTCTTGCCTTTTCTAGATGATTCCAGGCATTGAAGGCTTGATACGACAACGTGAGGAAACGTGATGGTTTCGTTCAATTCAAATCGGTAATATCGTTACGTACGATTTCGATTCGAAATCTGATGGGTTCTTTGCGAACGAATCAAACGTTTCGGAAGGCACGTGTGTCGGTTCGAAGCTTTTAATTCCTTGAATCACGCAATCCTTAAATCGCGATGGCATGGCGTTTTCCATGGTCAAGATCGAAGCTTTTACGTGGAATATCTTCTAATTCGGGGAAGTTTAAGTAATTCCTATTTTTTGGTTAATATCATTTTATTAAATTGATTTGATTCGAAATCTACCGTGATTTTGTGTTGAATGCGTCTTCGTGAAGGTTGTATGTGAAAGGCTTGACCTTTCCTGCGGTTTGATCGTGATTCAAGCAACCATGTGTTGATTTCATCTATAGAAAACTTGACTCGATGGAACCTCGCACTCGCTTCTTGACAAGGTGCATTCCTTCCTTGTTAAACGCCGATTCTGTCGCTTTAAATTCGATATGAATTGATTCTTGTGTTGATTTCGCCATTCTCCTACTTGGCAATCAATCCTTTGTCCGGCATGGTCAAGATCGGTGTTCTAATGAATATAGATTACTGATCGACCACATATGCTTGAATGGGCGTTATCTCACGTGTTCAAAATCACGGCTTTAATGGCGAATCCTATCTAATTCGGGAAGTTTCTCTCACGTTCATTTCGTTAATATCCTCGATATTAATTCGATTTTGAATCGATATTTCCTTGACTTGCCTTTTGTGATTAATTTGCGAGCCTACGACCGGAAACACGTTCTACACGTGATGGCCGATCGTATAGCCTTTAAAGGCCGAACTCACCCCAATTTCATCCTGATTCAAGTTGAAATCGAGTGTTGCCGTTTCAATGCACTGGGTGGTTCTCTTTCCTTGGTTCGACACGACCTCGGTTTGGTAAATTGCAACCCGATCTGCAATGGTAAATTGGTGTGAACCGCTTCTCTTGACCCGGTCCCTCCTCGTGCCTAGGTTGGTTGAACCCGGTGATGTCGGTTTGTCGGTTTAAATTAGGTTATATCAACGGTCTTAAGGGTGAGGTTTACACCCAATGATGCATTGGTTTAATCACGATTTTATATCTTTGAATTATTAGGCCGAGAGGTATCCCCTCATGATGTGTTGATTAAACCATGTCCTTTCGGTTTCGATATGAGCTTGTGTTTATGGTCGAGTCTAAACATAAGTTTTTTTTTTTTAAACCACCGATCAAACCCTATGTGTTGCTGTAAAGCTTTTGTTTGATCAGTTTGGTTTGTTTGGGCCCTTCTAGTAATTTTGTGTCAAAACCGACATGTGACCGTTTGGTAGGTTGATTCTTTGTCACATGTCAAAAATCGGTTTTGAAAAGTCTTTGATTTGGCTTTAATCAGATTCACATTATTCACTTTTAAAAGCGAGGTTTTTCCCCTCAATTGCTATATATACCTAGCTTCTTCCGTCTTGCATAACCAAGAAATCTAACTCAGTCCCACATTTTCAAAGTTCACAAAAATCCTTTTAGCTGTTTTTGAAAGTTGTGGTCTTGGTCGTGTAGAGTATTTTGAAGGTTAGAAGATTCTTGTGGAGAATCACAAGAAGTCCCGATAAGCTTGAGTCTTCTAGTGTGGTCAAGGATACTTGTTCTTCACGTGGCATACCGAAGGTACCAAGTATCTTGTCACTTTTGTTTTTAAACCGTGTTACATTGTGCAGGTCTGTTTTAGTATTTGTTCATCTGAAAACCTGTTTTGTTTAGTGAAAATCAGTATAGTGTTCATTTGATTTAATCCGTGTATAGAAACAGTCTCAAAATCCACTTGGTTTGATAAACCTAGGTGACTTGTCTGGAATAGACTTGAGGAACTGATTCTTGACTGTAAGAGATTGAATCAAAGTGACACTAGGCCTGATTGGCTCACTAGTGTGTCTATCCCCTTACTTGGTTACTATATCAGAATTTCAGTGTGATTCATTCACTGAGTTTAAGTGTTGAAATTCTTGTCACTTTTGTGGCTGATTGTGCTTGGCTTTGGTTTTGATAAAATCTGCACTTTTTGCTGCCTTGCACATTCACTGTTTTTACACTTTGACACTGCTGTACTTCATTTAATCTGTCTGTGATCTACTGCACTCATTGTGCACATAAGCCAACTGTTTGTGCACATTACCTGTTGCCTTGCTGAGTTTGCTGCAGCATATTTGCTGTGCCTAAGCTTGCTGCTCCTCTTAAAGTTTTTCTGAAACGGTTCTAGTCCTGAATCTGAAGTGTTGTTGTAATAGGACTTAGCTTTTAGTGGTTTTGCTGTTTTGCTGACTGTTGTGTACTCAGTTTAATTTAACAGTGTTGATAATTTCATCCTTAGGATTTAATTATCATTTCTGAAAAATCATCTGAGTGGTCAGCCTTAGTCCTGATCAGCTCTGTGGTGGTTATTCAGTTTGCTTGTGCTTTGAATAATCTGCTATATTGTATCTTGAGCTGAAGCTTGTTAATCTGTAATCGGTTTTGCAAACTGAAGTTGTATTTTGGACTTTGAATGGAACTTGTTGTTTCCCTTTGCAATCTGATCTTGTAACTGATTTGTACTTAATATTCTGAATTACTACTTGAATAAAAGTTGACTGTTTTTGTTCTTAATCTGCACCCTTTGTGTTTGATTAATCACCCCTGCTATAGTCTTTTGATTGACAAATTTCTGTCTGCATATATACTGTGTTCTCGCTTACATAGTTCGGTATCTCATCCTAATCTTTTAACCTTTAAATAAGCAATCATACAAGTCCAGTACAACTGCCATATACTTTATTGTGTTAATCAATCTGCATTTTATTAATAGCTTTTATCTTGTACCTTTTGTTTAAATCACTTGCACATCCCTTAAGGTTTAGCCACCTGCACTTATCTATTGGAATAAACAAAGTCGACATATATCTGTTTTAAGTAATTTAGTTTACAAGCAGACCTGTTCCTTTCTATCCGCACTTTCAGTGACGCTTGTTTAAACGTCACTATAAGTAGGGATTAATTCAGCCTGCAACTTGATTTGTTTATCAGACCTTTTTATTAAATCCTAAATCAAATTGCTGAAACTTTCTTTTTACCTCATGTGCATCTTTACTTGATTAAACTTTGTATTATTTGTTTAGATCAACCTAAACCTTTTGCAAGTGCTGAATTGTTTGTCTTGAACTCATTGCAACGTGTCACCTCTCTTTTATTACCAACAAATTAATCCTTCTGATCACTAAGGTTTATAACACAAGCGAATAGTTAATTAAGTGAGCTTCCGCACTTAATTTACTAGTACTTGTGTTAAGCTCGAAAAGAGTTTTAAAAATACACCAACACACTCTATTCACCCCCCTCTAGAGTGTGTTTGCGCCTATATCGATCCAACACAGACGCCGTATAGCGATGAGGTGTAGATCACTACTCAGTGCACACAAAAGTTCTATAGTCTGTGGATAACATCAAGCCCAAAAGGGCTGCTGGTATGTTCATCTTGATGAATGAATATCTCACGACTTATGAAAGAATGTTTGAAAGGCGATTGAGAGATAAGGCTAAGAGCCATAATATCTGAATTAGATTCCATCAGTGACAACCAGGTTATGAACCTAGTCTGTCTTACCTACAGGGAATGTCCCTGTAAGGCTGAGCCCAGTTCTATTCAGACTATGCTTGTTATAACTTCGTATCATGACTATATGATAGTGTTGAAGACATTGGGCAAACAACCCGATGTTCATAGACGATAACATGATATGTGAGCCCACGAGATTCATTTATGGACTCAAACAAGTTTCTCTAGACAATTTCTTTGTTTGATTTAGTCAAAAGAAGGATACGCCCAATGTGCAAGATGGATAGTGGGAGTGCGTTATGATTTTTGAGTAAGGTATTGGATATCTCTCTCGAGAATTGTCACCCTATGTCACAGTCAATTAATGTTTGGTAGTTCAGGTCTTTACGAAAGCACTTGAATTGGCAGTTCTTATTTTGAAAATAAGAATCTATAGCGATAGATTTAACTGCTGTTAGATTATAGTTTACCTATATAAATGTGATGCTAAAAGAAGTTTAGCATAGATCGCGAGATCTGTCTATGTTAGGACATTGGTCCTAAAGATAAGGTGAAATATGATGCTTATGGAAGGTTTCCTTCGCTGCTGCGATAGGAACCATCGTAAAGGTAATGCCAGATGTTCATAGTCCATGAATGGTCATGTGCAAGTATGAAAGTAAATTTGGTGAATGTCGAGAATATCCTTAAACAAGTTAAGGAAGAGTTCCTAGTTTATCGAAACTTGGAATTAGATAAATATAGTTATACAGACGTATATCCTAAGTCTTATAAAGGCGAGTGGGAGCTATAGTCTGGGTTTGCAATCACTTTGATTAAGTGATACAGTGAGCTAGAAATGTTCTAGCATATGGGTCACTGTAAATTCTACAACTAGGCCAAAACACAGTAGTGCCTTGGAGGCGCAGCGGGAGCAGTGCATGGATCTAGAAGGTTCATTCCTGAACCTTGTGCGGTTCTTCCACCTTTTCTATATAGTTGATATAGTAAGTGGATTCATTGCTTGAAGCAAGGACCAGGGTCTCGTCAGAGATTCATGTGTGTGTTTAGGCGGTTCCTTTGACTTGGTCATTTGGAGCATGATATGAAGATAGTATGAGTCCCCACGGATAGCGATCCGTTCATGGCTAGGGCTAGTTGCGAGTATTGCATGAGATTCTTGTGTTTCAACTTGGTCTTGTGTGTGCGAGTGATTGGTTTTAGGCCAAGTGGGAGATTGTTGGAATAGTGTCCTAAACCCAATCGGGTTGGACCGGATCCGACTGGGTCGGATCATTTCTACTATTTCTTTATGTTTATACATATATAAAATGACTTTTATGTTATCATATATTTGTTCTTTTAAAGAACCAATTGCGAATTGTTATATGATAACGTCCTTAGTATTAAATTATGATAGAGAAACCATGATAGGCGATTATGGTTGATGAGATATCTAATCACTTTAATAAGTTTGATACTTAAATATCTCTAGGCTGATGTACTATTAAACAAGGCATTGATAGTATGAACAGGCTAGCACGTATTAGATGTCTTCTGTCTTTAAGGGCAGGGATAGATCTCGTCTATCGAAGTGTAGAGACACTTGGACTGTACGTGGACATGTATTAGAGAATGCGTACGTTAGACTGACCCACTTACACGGTTAAGTGTCACACTATGTGGCGGTTGTGTAATTATCCTTTGGACCGGAGTCTTCATGGCATCACGGTGTGAATTGTCATGCTTTGACACTATTGAGGTTTCCTCTAGCCACAGGGCGATCATGCGGTAGTGATTGGGTATGATATTGAAGCATGCGGAGTATACATGATTGGTCGTCCGGGAATCGCGTATCCTATGATTGGGATCGAATATCCGAAATGGATTTCTTATAAGGAAAGTCTTACTCTCGTGAATCTTTGCAAAGTGGGAGTAAATGAGTTACTTCGAGAGAGCATGATATCCAGATTATAAGATACGGTCATTAAATTTTGACACTCGACGTACGACCGTATGGATATTATTACAGCGATAGGATTGTAAGTTACACGGTAACTGTTTCACATGAAATGTAGTAGTCATTGCATTTGACTCTTCCGATGATTGGGGGTCACGGTGTGTTGCTAGACGCTATCCCGTGATCGTTAGGCATGAAGGGCATTTTAGTAATTTACACTTTGTATCTACGGCCAACACATTCGGAAACCTATCGGGTCACACACATATGAACATCTAGCCAGATTAAAATGTGGTTATAGATGATAACCAAATAAGGAAAGTTTATCTCGAGACTATAAAGGTTATAGTGGTAAATTAATATGGTGGTATTTATTTATTATGAATAAATTAAATACAAGATATTAATAATATTATATTAATTAAAGAATATTCCGTATGCCAAAATATTGGCTAAAGGTGGCGCAATTTTGCAGTGTATAAGATACACTTGGATTGTGCAATTTAATTAATAGTATTACCATATATTAATATTAGATATTAATATTTATATATATGTTAGCTATCATGCGTGTGTTGTACATATATATAAGATATACATGTTCACACTTGTAATGGCTATATATTTATATAGATTTATTTGTGTAATATATATATGTGATATATACACATGTGTAAATTGATTTATGGTAATATAATAAAGATAGTCAATATAAGATATTGATAATATCTTGGAAATATTTCAATATGAGATATTGACAATATCCTAGATTTATTTAATATAAGATATTATAATAAATGAGATAAATCAATCATTTATATTTTCCTTATTTTATTGGAAAAAGGTTTTCTTCTCCTCCACACTCTAGTTGAGGCGCCACATACACTATAAATATAGTGTGGGTGTCAAGCTCTTTAGCACAACACAATTCCAAGAGCTAAAAGTTCTTGTGTAAAATAGAGAGCATCCTATAGAGAGTTGGAGAGAGGGGAAAAAGGCCGGTCTAGCAACCGGGGTTTTCCAATAGCAATCCATGATGGGATTCCGGAGGGCTGTTCGTGTGGACTAGCGGTAGAGGCCGAACACTTTGGCGGCTCTATGCAGAACTACTCTCCTTAGACGGTCAAAGCGTCGATATTTTAGATCAACCAAGGTAACCACCGTCTTTAGCTTATTTGTTTATTGCTTAAACGAAGTCGATCTTGGGTAAAAGGAAATCAAATTTTTGAATTCCGCTGCGTTCCCTCGTAGATTTCCTAACACAGGGTCTCGTCAGAGATTCATATGTGTGTTGAGGCGGTTCATTTTGACTTGATCATTTGGAGCATGATATGAAGATAGTCTGAGTCCCCACGGATAGTGATCCGTTCACGCTCAGGGTTAGTCGCAAGTATTGCATGAGATTCTTGTGTTTCAACTTGGTCTTGTGTGTACAAGTGATTGGCTTTAGGCCAAGTGGGAGATTGTTAAAATAGTTTCCTAAACTCAATCGGGTTAGACCGGATCCGACCGGGTCGGATCATTTCTACTATTTCTTTATGTTAGTACATATAATCAATGGATTTTATGTTATTATATATTTGTTCGTTTAGCGGACCAATTATGATTTTGTATATATGATAACGTCCCTAGTGTCAATCTGTGAAAGAGAAATCATAATAGTGATTAGGGTTGATGAGATCTCGACTCACTTTAAAAGATTTGATACTTAAATGTCTCTAGTCGTATGTGCTATCAAACAGGACATTGATGGTACGATTAGAGTATTAGATGTCTTCTATCTTGAATGTAGGGATATATCTCATCTATCAAAGTGTTGAGACAGTTGGACTGTACGTGGACGTGTATTAGAGAATGCATACGTTAGACTGACCCATGTACTTTATTAAGTGTCGCACTATGTGGCAGTTGTGTAATTATCCTGATACCGGAGTCTTCATGACATCACGGTGTGGATTGTCATACTTTGAAACTATTGAGGTTACCCTAGCCATGGGGCGATCATGTGGCAGTGATTGGGTGTGATATTGAAGCATGCGTAGGATAAATGTTGCTTGCCCGGAAATCATGTATCATGTGAATAGGAGTAAATATCCGAAAGGGCCTTCTTATAAGGAATGTCTTTTTCTCAAAAGTCTTTGCAAAGCGGAAGTAATATGTTACTTCGAGAGAGTATGATATCCAGATTATAAGATACGGTCGTTGATGTTTGACACTCGACGTACGACCGTATGGATATTGTAACAGTGATAGTATTTTATTTATACGGTAACCGTTTCACATGAAAGGTAGTAGTCATTGCATTTGACTCTTCTGATGTTGGGGGTCGTGGACGTGTTGCTAGACGCTATCCATGATCGTTGGGTATGAAGGACATGTTCGTAATTTGCACTTTGTGCCTACGGACAACATATTCGGAAGCCTATCGGGTCACACACATAAGAACATCTAGCCGGATAAAAATGCGGTTATAGTGATACCAAATAAAGAAAGTTTTATCTCGACTATAAAGTGTTATAGTGATAAATTAATATGGTAGTATTTATTTATTATGAATAAATCAAATAAAATATATTAATTATGTTGATTAATTAAATATACATACAATGTATATGTACGTGGCGCATGTGTGTATATCTATACACATGTACTTTACAAATTAATTAATCATAGCATTATATTAATTAAGAATATTCCGGAATCCAATAAAAGGCTATATGGGACAAGGTTATGTGTGTATAAAATACACTTGGATTGTACAATTTAATTAATGATATTACCATATATTAATATTAGATATTAATATATTTGAATAAATTGATTTAGGGTAATGAGATAAAGATAGTCAACATTAGACATTGACAATATTTTCGAAATATTTAATATGAGATATTAAATTAAATGAGATAAATCAATCAAACATATTTTCCTTATTTTACTAGTAAAATGTTTTCTTTCTCCTCAATCTACTAGGAAGCTTCTCCCAATCAGATTGGGGCATAGGGAGGTCATCACTATAAATATAGTGGTGTGCCAAGCTCTTTTGTACATCACAATTAGAAGAGTTCTAATTTACAAAATAAACTGAGAGCTTCTTTGAGAGATATTTAGAGAGAGAGAGAAGAGGCCGGTCTAGCAACCAGATTTTTCTAGTAGCTATCCATGGAGGATTCCGGCGAGGTGCTCGTGTGGATATTGATAGAAGCCGGACACGTGGACGGCTCGTGCACTACTACTCTCCGTAGACGGTCAAAGCGTCGATTTTTAGATCAAGCAAGGTAACCACCGTATACTAACTTAATATGTTTGTTGCTTAAACGAAGTCGATCCTGGTTAAAAGGAAATAAATTTTGAATTCCGCTGTATTCCCGCGTAGATTTCCTAACAATCTGAATATCCCAGGAAAATTCCTTCATCTACTTTTGCATTAAAGGTCTTCAGTTAATCCTTTCCATTGTTGTGAATGAAACACTTGTTTCCATAGACATGAAGATGAGAAATATTGAGTTTACTCCCATTCCATAGCTCATAAGGTGTCTTTCCTCTTGCTTCGTGGATAAGTGACCTGTTTTGTACACGCAAGCAGTGTTGACAGCCTCTTCCCATATCCTTTTGACATATTTGCTTCTGCAATCATTGTTCTGGCAGCTTCTTTAATGGTTATGTTTCTTCTTTTAGCAACACCATTGTGTTGTGGAGTTCTTGCAGCAGCCAGTTTATGTTGTATGTCTTTTTCTTCACAATAACTTTTGATAACTTGATTCAAAAACTCTGTGCCTCTATCAGATATGATTTTAATCACTGACAGCTCATTTTCATTTTGAAGTCTTTTCCGTAGATCTGGTAACTTCATAAGAGTTTCTTTCTTCTTGTTGAGGAAGATTGTCCAAGTGAACTTTGAGATGTCATCCACTATCACCAAAGTATACTACTTTCCACTGATGCTTATTGGAGTAACTTGTCCAAACAAATCCATGTGTAGTAGCTGTAGAGTCTGATTTGTTGATGGCATGGTCTTTGATTTAAATGAAGCTCTTATCTGTTTCCCTATTTGGCAGGAGTCACATATACTGTCTTTCTTGTAGACCATGTCTGGCAGACCTCTGACTAGATCATTTATTGCCAATCGATTGATAGTCTTGAAATTGAGATGGCTCAGTCTCTTGTGCCACAAACGACTTATTTCTGGTCTGGATTGAACTAGTAGAAAAACTTCTGATGTTGCAGTTGACCAGTCTACTACATACATATTCTTCTTTCTTTTCCCGATTAAGATCGTCTGTCCTATTTTTTCATTGATGACTCTGCACTTTCTTTTGTTGAATAGGACCTCATATCCTTCGTCACAGAATTGACTTGCACGTAAAAGATTGTACTTGAGTCCTTCAACAAATTGTGACATCACAAATCTCTAGATCATTCTTGATTAGGCTTCCAATACCCTTTGTGATTCCAGGCTTCTCATTTCCTCCAAAGTTGACTTTGGGCCCAACATTTTTCTGATATTTCTTCAAACAGTGCTTGTTGCCTGTCATGTGTCTGGAACATCCACTATCTATGTACCAAACGACCTGCAAAACAAATTAGTTGGATTTAGGTACCTGCTGACGGACCTTTTCTAGGCTATACAGATCCTAACCGGCAGTGTACCGGGTCAAATCATAGTGCTAGTATGATGAGTCAGTGTCGAATCCTCAGGGAACTTGGTAATTTATTTTACGTGTGGTTAAACACCAAGAGAGCATTTATTAACTCGATCTAAATCGCAATTTTATCACACAGATCACTACTATTCTAGTTAACACAAAATAAATACGTAATTTAATAGTTATTCTAATATAATATATATAGATATATAAATATATATAGATGTACATAAATTGCAAAATATATATATAGATATAAATATATAGGTACCAAGATATTAATAGATAATTTTAGAAAGCGGCCAAAACTTATATAATTGGTTTATACGATCTTTTCGATTAATTGAAATGTGTTCGATCTCTCCTTTTATTTTAGGTCCAATTGAGTAAGTGAAACGGTGCACTCTGAGGTAAACAATTCCTCCTCACTGCGAGTGTATGAAATTGTCATATGTCCATTGTCATCATCCAAGATCCACAAGCTATTACGGTAAACTAATTAATCTAAACAGGTCCGAGTACAAATCTACCTTTAGATAAAAGGAGTCATTCCGTTCGTCAAGCGGTCAATTTTATTTTAAAGGCTCCGGTTGTCAAAGCCGGACGATTCAACTTTCGGTTTAAGTTTCAATTAAGCGATGATTTAACATTATTACGATCTCGAGTACAAATTATAATAAAATTCATTTCTCCCAAAACAAATTTACCCCGGTTAGAAATCGGATTCGTTATCACGTTGTTCACACGGCCAATTTTACCCTCGGTTTTCTATCTTTTATGTCATATCACGACTACGGAGGCGTCAATTCATAATTAGATTATGAATTCCTCGAGATCTATTAAATATGTCAATACGAATACGATCAAAATAGAAAAAGATTCAATTAACTCAATTTTAGTCATTTTAACTTAACAACATTTCTTTAACGAAAAGATCGAAATAAAACCGATTACATAGTTTTGGCGGTATTATATTTAGCCTAAAAACATTATAACAACGAAAAATACAAAAACAAACATAAATACTTAAGAAAAGTTACCCGAATCGGCGGTTGATTCGAAATCGTATCTTCCGGACATTACAACTTCTTTAGCAAAACCGACTTCGAGATTTTCTCGAGCATTACAACGATACTAAAACTACATTATTATGGCGTAAGGCCTTATTTACTACTACTACTAAAAAAGAAAAAGAAGAAGAAGAAGATATATATATATATATGACTGTATATATATATATATTTGGTACATCCTCAATGCAGCTACTGCAAATGAGCTCCTTATATAGAAAAAACTTCCAAGGCCGGACCGGTCCGGTATTAGGCGGATCGGTCCGGACTAATGATGATCCCCACTAACTTGATCATTCCAGGCATGTGCGTAGGAGATATTATTTTTATATATAATTATTAAACTTCTAAAATTCATATCTCGAGTTCTGGACTTCCAAAATTGCAAACGAAATGCCAAAATTAAGATCTCGAAAACTCTACAACTTTCATGAAGGACTCTTCTCCAGATAACGCTTTTTGATGACCTCGTGTTCCTCCGAAGCTTTTACGGGATTTTCTTAATCCAAGTCGATTAGCCACTTGATCCTTTGTTTAAGTTCTAGACCTCCAATCTTCATAATTTAAATTGCATTGGAACACTCTCGGAAAAATCTACAACTTTAAGTGAAGAACACTTTTACGAAAATATCATTTTGATGAGCCATTCGTTTATCGAAGACATTTCTCTATTATTACTTATCAGGATTGATTGGCTACTTGTCCACTAAAGCTATTCAATTGACCATTTAAACTTGTGGCACTTTCTAAATCATTCGGAGAGATATGATTAAACTTCAATATGTTGATTCTCGGGGTCTTGGTTTATAAATCTGTGCAATAAAACATCACAAATACCCACGTAAATCGACATGACACTCCGATTTACTAAAATCGGTACAAAATTACAACTTTTATTATTATTATTACTAAACACTCTAAATTATAAAGACTAACACTTTATACCATAATTTCATATATTTCATAGAATTCGTTGATAAAACATAATAATATAACGTATTTTTAATCATATAAAAATAATACATCAAATTACTCCCCACTTAGCTTTTGATCGTCATAGAGCAAAAATAAGCGATAATAAAAGATAGTACAATTTTGATTATAATATACTTTGTCAATATTATAAATATATTATCTATCTTAATTTAAAATCTTAAGAGAGACAGAAAAGTATATAATGAAATAACTTAAGCATTAAATATTATTTAGATAAAATTATATATATAATACTTAAGAAGTATAAATAAAATATCGAAATTATTTTTAATCATAACTATTATGAAGTGCGGAATCGGAAATTTCGATAAAGTAATTGACAAAAATGGCTTATAGAGTTTAGGTTCAAGATGTTGGTTAATCGGAAAAAAAAATCAAAAGAGAAGAGAAGCGAGTAAATGCGTCACTACATCTTCATATTTTTGAAAAAAATATTCTTAGCATATTCTTAGCATCTTTTTCAGATTTTTTTTTTTTTTTTTTTTTAGAATTAAGAACTAAAAGCGTGAGTGTGTGTAGAAAATCAAACTTACAGGCATTGCTTCATCAAGATTGATCGAGTACTACTCTTTCGATCGAAAATTACAAGTCCGGTTTCCTTAAACTTGTAATAATTCACGAGATCTTATGATTCAACTTTTCCTCTTTCAATTTATCTTGTGCCTTCATTCAAGAATAATAGGACATTTAATGATAATACCACTATTTGGACTACTATCATCGAGGCAATCGGAGCTTAATTACCTCATAGTGATATAGGACATTTAAATGATAATACCTACTCACTCCAATCATTGGTAGCTACATCCGATTTGTTCTTTTTATTTTTAAGTTGTTAATCACGAGATAAGGAAGATCACGATATTTGATTAATTACATTAAATAAATATGGTGCTTAGTTCTTAATTAATATATCGAACTTATTACCAAAATCGGCTATGTTGCAAGTGTCATGAGGTAAGATCGAATATACTACTACTTATCTAATTTTTCCAATCTCGGCATATACCAAAATTTAGCTTTTACGTCACCATCTCTTTTTATAAATGCGTTACAAACTTGCGGTATTTCAAGGAAATGTAGACCAAAATAGCTAAAGCTCGGTTATTTAATCACAATTGACAATTTTGAGTGAGGTCTTGATCACTCTAATCAAAGTGAGGTAGGTTATTTGGCTATAGTTATATTTTTGTGGTGCCAAAAATCAATAAACTTAATCAATTCCAAATTCATAATTAAGTATTGAAAATGATTCTAAAAATTTTACTTATAAATATCAATCATACTTATATAATTTTATAAAAACAATATCTAATATTAATTACTCCATTATATAAACTTAAAATCTTCTTAAAATCTAAATTAAACATATAATATAATTATATTTATTTTATATATATATATATTTTTTTTTTTTTTGAAAATTTTAATGAATTTTCTAACCTAACTCTACTCCCCCACTACAGTGGCATCGTCGATGTTCAATAAGTAGTAAAAGTAGGTTCGAAAATAAAACTAAAATTACCTATCAACGTTATTTTTCGATTTTATTTTAGCGTATACTAATTATATCATTAAATAAAAACAAACAACAACAAAAAAAAACTAAGACATATATATTAAACAAGATACATTATTACAAACTTAACTAAAGAACTTCAAACTTAACTTAATTTAACTTATTAAAACTTAAATATTACTAACAAACCACTAACAACTCTACAGATAGTAGGCGAACAACCCGGTGTATCAACGGTAGCAACCAAACCGACTATCTCTGAGGCGGAAAAATTTCATCCGTCTCAAAACTCTTACTACTCCATTCGGAAGAATACACAAGCGTGATATCATCCATGAATTAGGCATAGGCTTTCCCTACTACCTCTCGTGATGCAAAAACTCCAACAACATTGTTCTTTGAATCAATATACCCCAATCAACAAATACACGAATGCCAAAGCAAAAGTAGAAGCATTTCATTCTCGATTAAACTTCCAAAATCCCGGTGGGATAAACTAGAAATTTATAAAATGCTTCCACGCCTTTAGATGTGGAAGTAAAGCTCGTGTAGACATGTAAGTGATTTGTATCAAAAAGCGAGAGCAGGACATTGGAAAGACTCGTGTACTTTATTCAAATGATTAGAGGATTTTGTAGTCCCCATTGCATTTCAAAATGTGGCATAAAGCGGTGGAATTTCAAAATTTGGTTGATGATAGATGAAGAGAAGAGAACAGACCACTCCTCTTACGAAACAATTTGTGTGAGACTCTATCGCGACGTTGAAAGTAGGGCGAATAAAATTCCACTTACAACCGTAATATTAATTCGCCTCGTGGTGTACTTACAAATTTTTCCAACGAAACTCCTAATGAGAGTTTTACCCCAGCAGATCAATTTTATCAAAATTCAAACCTTTCTCCAATAGGATTGGAGAATTAGCAAAACGAGGGTGTAAATTTATACTCTCATTAGAAACTTGCGATTCGGATGATCCGGTGTATTAGGCTCGTAAAATTTCTGAGATGGTGAGGTGTGTTCGACATTTTAAAACTTGATAAAAAATAAAATTACGATTGAAGTAGATAGGCGGTGAAAGAAATGATATCCTTTCCTCGTTCCACAGCCTCCTTTATATAGATAGAAAGTAATACATCGTGGATGAGCGAGACCGGACTCAAAAATGAGTCATCTTTGTTTCCCTTCTTCACGGATCGGGCGAGTATAGGCCGGACCGGTCCGGCCTCATCTGCTTTTCTTGAGGGGCGAGTGAAAGTCAATTTGAACTTTGGTCATTTTTTACTTCACGTGCCTATTACTAACTCTTTCCTCGAAGATACATTGTAAAGTTAATTTAACTTGATCTGACGGATAAAACGACACATTATATTTTGTAAAATGGCGTAGTAATTATACGAAAATTATTTTGGGGTTTTTTTTTTTATAGTTTTATAAAAACTTAACCGATTTAAAATGCAAACCAAATTTTTATAAAATCTATTGTAACATCAAAGTAAGCGAAAATTGAAAACAAACCAATAGTTAAATGACAAAGTCGAATGCAATAAAATGTGTAGTAAACATGTTTAATCAATCATTAAAATTTAATCTTCATCATAATCTTCCTCCGGATCAACTTGAAAACTTCGAACTTGGAAGCATTGAGAAGGCGATGGATGAGTGAAGAAGTGGTCTGGTGAACTATCAAGACCCATCGAACTCATGCCAGGCGTGACATGTGCATACTCGGTGAATCCTCCCCAACTCGACATCATTTGGTCTCTGAACACACATGTAAAAAATACACCTGCCCCAGCTAGATTGGCTTCAAAAGGATATGACGATGGATGAAAGCTCATTGTGGTGGAATAGGTGTTTCCCAGCGTAATAGTAAGGTATATGGATCGGGCCCGACAAGGTGGATAGGCGGGATCATCAAAAGTAGGATTACTGAAACAAGCTGCTCGTTCCTTCTTAAACCTCTACGAATATCATCACACCACTTTGCTGGTACTCTCGGCGAATAAAGCCACATTGGCTTGACCACGCACGCAACATACATCACTAAAGATTGAAACATGTCATATGTGATAGTGTTGGAGAAAGGAGTTTGTTGAGGTGACTAGAAAAAGATGGAAAAGAAGAAGATGTAAAAGCTGGTGGGTGGTGAGTTTGGCGTCTTACAAGCAAAGCTAATACTACCATCCGGAAGACTAGTCAAACTAGGTCCAATCAGATTTCCATCGGCGGAGATAACTTGTCATTAGGCGGGAATGGTACTCCCAACCTCGACATAAATCGAGAGATAAAACAAGGGAAGTAAAGATGACTCACTGGTGCAGCGATGACAATACTCTCAAAAATCCTCTTAAACATGACCTTTCCAACATCCACTCTAACATCATTTACCATAGCCCAAGCGATACATACATCTTCCTTTCCAAAAGCGGTGTGTTTACGAGAGGGATAGAGATTATGGCTAATAAATCTTTTAATTGCCCTTAAACCTCTAAAAGCAGTTCCGTAATTAAACCGATTTTCAACCCACACATGGTCGGGTCAAAAGCAGTCACAGGCTCTCAGGCGATCTGCTCAAAACTAGCGAGGATCATCTAAATTATAGACTACCACCTAATCCTCCTCATCGGAAAAACCTCAACTCCTAAAATTGCATTAATGGCGGCGGGGTTAAAGGAATATTTACGGCTCGTAAAGTGCAGATTTCCATTGAGTAAAACATTCTTGACATAGTAGATAAAACCGAATAAAACTCATTTACTATAGTCGTGTTAATCTCACCTTCCTTACACATTTCTTTAAATCTAACCAGCGCGCCTAAAAGATATTTTTGACTTCATCACCTAAGTCATCCAAGTCTAATCCTTTTTCAACGAGACATCACACTTACTATAAATTTTTGTATATGCTTTCTTAGCCTCGGGTGATGCGGTTCTTTCAAAACTTCTGACTTCCTCCTCGGGTGATAAAATTCTTGTGCCTCGACGGGAGTTGAAATTGGAATTTTGATTTTCTCTTTTTAGAGACTCTAGTACTCGACTCGGCCATTCTCTACGATATTGGTAATGCCAATCAACAACAAAAACAACAACAAAAGCAAAAAAAAAAAAAAAAAAAAAAAAATAATAATAATAATGTGTCACAACACAAAAAATCAAAAGCAGTTGAAATTAATCTAAAAATTATGAAAAATACAAAAATTAACAACTAAATAAACTAGATTATACCTTATAGTGTATAAAACGTTGAAAAGTAGGCCGGAAAAGTGTTAAAGTCGCTTGGAATGAATGGAGCTTGTTTTTGACCCTTTTTGAATTTTCCACTTTGTGTTGAAGAGAGGAGATGATAATGAGAAGAAATCAAGTAGTGGTGTAGTGTGAGATGAATTTTTGTGGAAGAAAAGTAAAAAAAAATTAAGTGGTGGGGTTTGGGTGTGTGGAGTGGCTGTATTTAAAAAAAAAATTAGGGAAGAAGAAGAAGAAAAGAAGGGTCCCGTCTTTTTATGTTTTAGACCCGGACGGTCGGTATTAAGGCGGATCGGTCCGTGAACAAATTTTTACATTTTTCGATTTTTTATGATTTTTGAATAAAACTTATACAAATTCTAATAAAACTTAACTAAAGTCTTAAAAATAAGTTTATAAAATTTTCTTAAAATAAAATTTGAAGGAACTTTTATAATTTCATAACAATTTATAAAAATTTAATAAAATCCTTATAACACTTTAAAAAAGCTTATAAAAATTTAATAAATTTATATCAACTCTTATAAAACATAAAAAAAAAACTTTTATAAAACTTTTATAAAACTCCTCAAATTTTCATAAAGATCAATTTTATAAAATTCTCGGAAGTTATCACGAAAATTTTATAAAATAAAATAAAATAAAAGACTCAAAAACTTAAGGGGTTCTGATTCTTGATTTTCTAAATCTTCCAAAGTTACGATATAGCATTTCGATCAACCTAACTCCTAAAAGCGAGGCATTTGAATTATCTCTCGGAATTCCATCGGGATTTTAGGATAACCACTAATCGTTCCCTTCTAACAATATTCAAACACTCATCACAGGATTTGGTTGTGTTTTCCCACAGCGTCCAACATGTTCACTTTTTCCACAGTTACGCATCTCATTAGAAACTTTGCCCTTCTTTTTATCGCACTTCTTGATGTTCCATTACATACTTCTCTTAATCTAATCTCTCTCAACAATTTCTTGTTTTGTTCAAAAACTAAAGCACATAAGCGACACATCTTTATCAAGGCCTAATTTCAAAAGTAAAATAAAAACTCTATTCTATCTAAAAAAAAGACATCCAGTTCTTTTCGTCTATCCGGTAAAAGGCGAAAAGAGTTTAAACATAATTAAATTCTGAAAAAGTAGAGTAAAGATAGATAGCACACAGTATTTGGTGATTCGGTTTCTCTGCTTTTCGATTTTCATTTTTTTTTTTTTCTCTGCTTTTTCAATTTGTCGGGGGATCAATCGGTAGCATTATTTCTTCTTTCGGTGTGATTCCTTCTCCTCCACAAATAACTTTACTCTGTGTCCATTGGCTATAAAAGTTGTATTTCCATCGATTAGTCCAACGACTCGGTTTGTAAACCCGTGTTACTTTAAATGGACTGTCCATCTTGATTTAAGCTTACACGAAACAACTTTAAGCGTGAATTGTACAAAAGCACTCGATCACCTACATGGAACTCACGCTTAAAGATTCTCTTATCATGGAAAGACTTAGTGCGTTCCTTGTAGATTCGGCGTTTTCATAAGAATCGAGGCGAAATTCTTCTAGTTACATCAATTGAAGCAATCTATGATCACCGGCTGACCTTAGGATCGAAATTTAGAAATCTAATAGCCCAAAAGGCTCGGTGTTCTAACTCAAGCTGGAGATGACATGACTTACAAAGACTAGCTTATAGGAGAACAACCTATTGGTGTTTTAAAAGCTATTACATGCGCCCATATGCTTGTCATCTAATTTAATTGCCCGATTTTTCGATTTGAATCAAGCTGTTTTTCCACGATTCTTTTGATTTCTCTATTTGACACCTCTGCACGACCACGGGTTTGCGGATGATAGGGCGTTCTAGTTTATGTGTTACTCCATATTTCTCAATTAACTTAGTAAATGGTCTATTACAAAAGTGTGAACCTCTATCATCATTAATGATTGCCCTCGGAATGCCATATCTAGTGAATATATTCTTTTTAAGGAATCGTATGACAACCTTGGTATCATTAGTGGGAAGAGCTTGACTTCTACCCATTTTGAAACATAATCTACCATTACAAGAATAAATCTTTTTCCAAGCGATATAGGAAAAGGTCCATAAAATCTATACCCCAAACATCAAATAACTCACATTCTAAAATAGGTTGCATAGGCATTTCATGTTTTTAGATACATTTCCCCATTTTGACAAGATTCACAAGATTTAACATATTTATAAGCATCTTTATATAATGTAGGCCAATAAAAACCACATTGTAAAACTTTAAAAGCGATTTTCCATCCTCCATGATGACCTCTGCCTCACGATCATGACAAAATGATAAAATACTTAAAATTTCATTATCAGGCACACATTTTACGATTATCCCATCCGAACATTTACGGAAAAGGTCAGTTCCTCCCGATGTAATAAAATTTTAAGTCATAAAAGAATTTCTTTTTACTTTGCCAAGTCAATGAGGCGGAATATAATCACGAGTTAAGTAATTAATGATATCTCCAAACCAAGGTGAGATTTCCTTAGAGGAATTCTATTTTTAATAATTGCATGGTTGAAGGAGTATATATTCTAAATAGTTGTTCATCGGAAATGAATCTTTAATTTCATTCCCATCTCTTCCTCGATCTCCATTCTACTTAGGTGATGCGCTCTGCGTTTTCACTTCCTTTTTTATCTTTAATTTCAATATCAAATTCTTGTAGTAGGAGAATCCATCTAAGAAGGCGTGGTTTAGCATCCTTCTTACTCGATAAATACTTGGTTTGAATAGTGCATGTGAGACTATTACCTTAGAACCGACAATATCGATCTAAACTTATCTAAGGCAAAAATCACAGCCAGCAGTTCCTTTTACGTAGTTGCATAATTTAGTTGAGCTGCGTTTAATGTGTGGGATGCATAGTAAATAGCTTTGAGAATTCTATTGTACCTTTGACCTAAAAGCGACTCCTACGGCTAAATCACTAGCATCACACATAATTTCAAAGGTAAATTCGATCTGGTGCTACCAAAGCTGATGCGATATAATCAACTTAAGCTTTGGGTCTTAAATGCTTCCATACATTTACTATCAAAGTTAAAAGATACTTCTTTTTCAAGCAAATGACTTAAAGGCTTTGCTATCTTTGAAAAATCTGCAATAAATCTCTATAAAATCCTGCATGTCCAAGAAATCCTCTTAGAGTCCTTAGATTAAGCGGTGGCGGTAATTTTCAATCACCTCGACTTTAGCTTTATCAACTTCAATTCTATTTGAGAGATTCTATGACTAAAACAATTCCTTGATACCATTAAATGACATTTTCCCAGTTTAGAACTAAATTGGTATCCTCATAACGTTGTAAAACTCTTTCTAAGTCGACAAACACTTACCAAAAGAATCTCCATAAACACTAAAGTCGTCCATAAAAATTTCTAAGAATTTCTCAACCATATCGGAAAATATAGACATCATACATCTTTGAAGCGTGGCGAGGAGCATTACATAAACCAAGCGGCATTCTTTTATCGCAAAAGTTCCATAAGGACATGTGAAAGTAGTCTTTTCTCTATCTCTGCTTTGCAATGAAGATCGTAAATAACACGAATAACCATCTAAGAAAGCAGATAATACTTATGACCACTTAAGCGTTCCAACATTTGAACTATGAATGGAAGTGGATGATGATCTTTCTTAGTATGATCATTTAGTTTTCTAAAATCAATGCACATTCGATATCTGTAATTTCCACTTGTTGGAATCCATTCATTCTTATCATTCTCTTTCCTTTGTGAAACCTCCTTTCTTTGGTACAACTTGAGTTGGACTAACCCGTTCACTATCGATATAGGAAAGATTATCCCCATTTCTAATAGCTTAATGACCTCTTTCTTGGCGATTAATTGTAAATTCGGGTTGGCGGCGTTGCGGTTGAATACAAGGTTTAGCATCCTCTTTCGAATTATCTTATGAACACAAATCTCGGGGCTAATACCTCGAATATAAACATTTGTCCATCCAAAAGCTTTCTTATGCTTTCTTAACATTCTTATTAATTGATCTTCTTGCTTTGCTCGATTAAAGTAGATGATATAATAATCGGTAATAGATTATCGGTTTCTAGAAAAGCATATTTGATTTAAAGGTAACGGTTTCAATTCCAGTTCTTTGGCGGATCTTATTGATGATTTAAGAAGCCGGTCCTTCTAGTTCTAACTCCAAATACTTATGCCATGGTGGCTTAAAAGTAAAGCTTCCTTTATCTAGAGAAAGGATTATCTCTTTCATTTCAATGTCTTCCTCATCTTCTTTTTATAGATGAAGCGAGTTAAGCATTCTTCTAACTTTGTCTTCAAAAGTTAGTAGCGATTATCATAGACCAGAATGAATATCTTACATAAAAGAACATGATTACAGTGATGTATATGGATGGTTCATAGCTTTAAAAATATTGAAAGCAACTTCATCTTCATTGACTCTCAAAATTAACTCTCCTTTATGAACATCGATTAAAGTTCTTCTGTAGCTAGAAATGGGCGACCTAGAATAAGTGCCGAATATCCTTCTTCCATTTCCATAACTACAAAATCTCTTGGAAAATAGAATTTGTCTACTTTAACGATACATCCTTAATCATTCCTTTAGGGTACTTAATCGATCTATCTCTGCCATTTGCGAGTCATTTCGATCTTAGTAAGCTTTCCTATGCCTAGCTTTTATAATCCTCATAAGACATGAGATTTATACTAGCTCGAATCACATAAGACTTTCTTAAAAGAAATCCTCAATTTCACATGGAATCGTAAAACTTCCAGGATCTTTCGGTTTAGGTGGTAACTTATCTTTGCGAATTGCGAGAACATTCTTCATTTAGGCATATATTCTCATATTCCTCTAATTTTTCTTATTTGATAGTATCTCTTTGAAACTTTCCATAGGCGGGTATATTAATCGAGCTTCAATAACGGGGATATTAACATGAAGATGACGAAAAGTATCAAGGAAGCGAGCATACTTCTTATCGATTTTGCCTTTTTGATTTGATCTTTAGGAGGGTAGGGTAAAGATTCTAAATCTATAACCTTTGGCTCCTTAGTCAATTTCTCTTTTCCTTTTTCCTTAAACCTTTGAGTATTACTTAGTCGCCATGTTTGAGTTCTTGAATTTTTCCTTTAAATTGTTCCACTGAATCAATCTCTGCTTGATTTTTCGATTCTTCTGTTTCTCATTTATTCTAACATGTTCCTTGAATAAATTCCTTAAATCTTTATCCATAGGGTCTTTCAAAATCCTTGGGATTTTACCCAATTTTCACCTTCATTTTAGGGTTCCAAACTTCTATTCCTTTTCAAGAAATTATCTATAATTTCTTCTTCCTCGTCGATGAATTCATCTTTATCTTTAGTTTCATCATTCTTTCCATCTAAATCATTTTCTACTTCATTATTCCCAAAGTTTTCTACTCCATTGCTTCCACTAAGCTTCCTACTTCTCGTAACCACAACATTTACCTCTCTTGGGTTTACATCGGTGTTGCTTGGTAATCCTCACAGAGGGTCTCTTTTTATTCGTTCACCTTCCCTACTCAAATGATCTTCCATATTCCTCAATGAGGCTTCTATTGTTCTCATTACGGTATCATGTCCACTCATAGATGTTTTATTGTACTCATATCTTTAGTAGGTGTACCAATAGAAGTCATCATTGTTTCCATATTCTTAGCTTGAGTAGATACTACACCCGTCATATTTTCCATTAGTTTTCCCATTTTCAACTCCTTGCGGGTTGAGTTGAACTCTGAGAGTTCTTGGTATACTTTGAGTGGTATGTTGAGGATAGGATCTTGGTAATGATTGTAAATTACGATTAGATGTACTTTCTTGATAAACTTGGTTATTATTCTATATGGGATTTGGATATGGCGGTTGTCACGGCTTACTAGGGTTTTAGGACCATCGATAAGTAGGATGATCTCTTAATAGCATTGAATGAGTTTGAGTATGCATTGTTCAAATTCTATCTTTCTTTGAAGAAAACTCACCTCCTCTCTTGAATATCTGTTGGTTCTTCACTCCTAGCATACATTATCATGACTTGAGTATTCATTTGGTGTACTATTTTCCGAATTTTGGTTCTTATTACATTTGTAAACCATCAAATTTCTACTCAAATTCTCCAAGTGTGCTAGAACTTCCGTATTAGGCGTACATTCTCTGCCAAAAGCTACTTTTACGGTGCTAGAACCGGTTTCCCACATTACATTATTTTTGGAAATCTTTTCTATAGCATCGTAATGCTGTTTGAGCTTCACTCATCATTAACGAACCACCACATGCATGATCTACATCCATACGTGAGTCTTTTCTCAATTCTGACGAAGAGTTGAATTTGCATATCTAAGGAATAACCATGATCGGGACACGCTCTTAACAATTTTTAAACCTTTCCCACGCATTCCCAAGAGTTTCCTCGGATCCTTGTCTAAAGTTAGCAACCTCGACTTTTAATTCCAAATTTAGTCCGAGTGAAATATTGTTTGAAATTCAGTTTGAATCTCCTCCCAACTAGTAAGTGAATGATGTGGAAGAGACATAAACCAATCTCGGGCTCGTCCTTTTAAAGAAAAAAGGAAACATAGTCATTCTCGTTAATTCATTATGAGCACATGACTTTTGGGTTGTATTGCAGATTCTTCAAAAGATAGAGATGATGATGTGGATCTTCATCATCCTCTCTCACAGGAATTGGGCTCTTGCGTCAATTAAACCAAAAGATGAGACTTAATTTGAAATTATTAAGCTCCTTCATTAGGTAAAAGTATGGGATTATTAGTGCGGTTTCTTCTTCTTTGTTTGATCACGTATAGGTCTCGGGTTTGGTGGATTATTACGATTATTACGGTTCCGATTTTGATTATTTCTATTATTATTATTATTAGGGTTAACGAGGGGTTTTGTCCATGCCTAGAGCATGTTCGACCTTTGTTCGGTGTTTAATCAGCGATTTGACCATTCTCGTATTTACGTTTGAAGATGATTCTTGGTGGGGATTTCACGACTAGTATGACCTCGTTTACTCTCTACTCTTAGCGCCTTTAAGTAAGTGTTTATGTCGGGCTTATAAGGAGCGAGAGGGCCTTACCATACGGTCATCAACTAACGAAAATAGAAAATAACACGAAATTGATAGTAGTAAAAATTGGTAATTTTCTATAAGGTAACAACCAGCGAAAAATAAAATAGAAATGAGATAAGAAAAGTGTTGACTTATTCTCGAAATTTTAAGCTAATACAAGTAGTAACCATAGACACATAAAAAAGAAATTAGCGTCGTTCCCGGCAGCGGCGCCAAAATGTTTGACGGACCTTTTACAGGCTATCTGAGATCTAACAGCGATGTGCCGGGTCAAATCATAGTGCTAGTATGATGAGTCGGTGTCGAATCCTCGAGGAACTTGGTAATTTATTTTACGTGTGGTTAAACACCAAAGAGCTATTATTAACTCGATCTAAATCGCAATTTTATCACACAGAGATCACTCTTATTCTAGTTAACACAAAATAAATATGTAATTTAATAGTTATTCTAATATAATATATATAGATATATAAATATATATAGATGTACATAAATTGCAAAATATATATATAGATATAAATATATAGGTACCAAGATATTAATAGATAATTTTAGAGAAGCGGCCAAAACTTATATAATTGGTTTATACGATCTTTTAGATTAATTGAAATGTGTTCGATCTCTCCTTTTATTTTAGGTCCAATTGAGTAAGTGAAGCGGTGCACTCTGAGGTAAACAATTCCTCCTCACCACGAGTGTGTGAAATTGTCATATGTCCATTGTCATCGATCCAAGATCCACAAGCTATTACGGTAAACTAATTAATCTAAGCGGTCCAGTACAAATCTACCTTTAGATAAAAGGAGTCATTCCGTTCGTCAAGCGGTCAATTTTATTTTAAAGGCTCCGGTTGTCAAAGCGGGACGATTCAACTTTCGGTTTAAGTTTCAATTAAGCGATGATTTAACATTATTACGATCTAAGTACAAATTATAATAAAATTCATTTCTCCCAAAACAAATTTACCCCGGTTAGAAATCGGTTCCGTTATCACGTTGTTCACCGGGCCAATTTTACCCTCGGTTTTCTATCTTTTATTTCATATCCACGACTACGGCGTCAATTCATAATTAGATTATGAATTCCTCGGATCTATTAAATATGTCAATCTGAATATGATCAAAATAGAAAAAGATTCAATTAACTCAATTTTAGTCATTTTAACTTAACAACATTTCTTTAACGAAAAGATCGAAATAAAACCGATTACATAGTTTTGGCGATATTATATTTAGCCTAAAAACATTATAACAACGAAAAATACAAAAACAAACATAAATACTTAAGAAAAGTTACCCGAATCGGCGGTTGATTGAAATCGTATCTTCCGGACATTACAACTTCTTTAGCAAAACCGACTTCGAGATTTTCTCGAGCATTACAACGATACTAAAACTACATTATTATGGCGTAAGGCCTTATTTACTACTACTACTAAAAAAAAGAAAAGAAGAAGAAGATATATATATATATATATAACTATTATATATATATATTTGGTACATCCTCAACGGCTAGCTGCAAATGAGCTCCTTATATAGAAAAAACTTCCAAGGCCGGACCGGTCCGGTATTAGGCGGATCGGTCCGGACTAATGATGATCCCCACTAACTTGATCATTCCGCATGTATGCGTAGGAGATATTATTTTTATATATAATTATTAAACTTCTAAAATTCATATCTCGAGTTACGGACTTCCAAAAATTGCAAGCGAAATGCCAAAATTAAGATCTCGAGAAACTCTACAACTTTCATGAAGGACTCTTCTCCAGATAACGCTTTTTGATGACCTCGTGTTCCTCCGAAGCTTTTACGGGATTTTCTTAATCCAAGTCGATTAGCCACTTGATCACTTGTTTAAGTTCTAGACCTCCAATCTTCATAATTTAAATTGCATTGGAACACTCTCGGAAAAATCTACAACTTTTCGTGAAGAACACTTTTTCGAAAATATCATTTTGATGAGCCATTCGTTTGTCGAAGATATTTCTACTATTATTACTTATCAGGATTGATTGGCTACTTGTCAACTTAAGCTATTCAATTGACCATTTAAACTTGTGGCACTTTCTAAATCATTCGAGAGATATGATTAAACTTCAATATGTTGATTCTCGGGGTCTTGGTTTATAAATCTGCAATAAAACATCACAAATACCCACGTAAATCGACCACGACACTCCGATTTACTAAAATCGGTAAAATTACAAATTATTACAACACTTTTATTAACACTTATTATTACTAAATAGAATTCACTCGTATAAATTATAAAGACTAACACAAGGTCGATTCAGATGATGTACCTATATATTTCATATATTTTATAATAAATGAATTTCATAAAACTTCTTATTGTTGATAAAATGAGCAAAAATAATAATATATACACATGTATTTTTAATTTCTTGTGTGTATATCTAAAATATATACTTTTAGGAAGGAGGATATAATCTCTTATTCCCCACGACCTTATGATTCTTGATGAGTTCATTCTTTTTGGTTCATAAGAGACTGGATGCTAAAGTTTATGACCTTCACCAAAGATTTAACAAACTTGACTTTCTTGACATGTTTTACTCTAGCCTTAGGTGTAAAGTAGTTCCATAAGGAATACCACTTTCGGATCCGAACTTTGAGTCGAGACTTGACAAGAGTCGTCTGTTCCGTGAATCCTGGACCGGACTTGTCTCAGTCATTTGGGTGAGTTTGTACTTCGAAGAAGATTGAAATAGTAGGTTTGATCCAATGTGTAGTTCCTCATTCGAGATCAAGTCCGGTTTCATCAAACATTGACGATGTGTTACTTCTCAATTCAAAGAGTTCATCATTCAATTTCATATTCTCAAATTTATGATATTCATTTTCATTCATTATAAGATCACAGATTATTTGAATTTCTTCAAACTCGCTATTAAGATCTTTAAGAAATCCTTGAATATCTACATCCTCAAGATTTGGAATTGAAGATTTTGAGCGTGAACTAGCTAAGGATGCTGAATGTGAGAATAGAAATATTACCTCATCGTTGTCATCTTGTGCCATGAATGCATTGTCATCTGAGTCAGATAAGGGCTCTGCTTGACTCTCTTAAGATGAGTCATCGCCTGCTTTGTAAGCTCGTCTGTTTCTGCCCTTGACGTCTGCTCTATCACGTCTGTCCTCATCTTTGGTTCTCTTGATTGGTTCGGGACAATCTGTCTTAAAGTGCCCGGTTTATTGAAATTGTAGCTTAGCAAGTTTCCTGTTTCTTTCTTACTTGATGATCATCTTCTGATCATACGTGTTGTCCTTTCTATCATCTCTGCGATCGTCTTTCGATCTTCTCTCTGAGTGCTCGTTTGTCATCTCTCTTATCATCTTCTCTTCTTTTGTAGCCATCATCTCTTGTTTTGATTTTGAAACTTCTGGTTGAGTGAGATAATCCTTTGGCGTGCCTCATTATTAAAGCCTGGTCTTGCAATTGGTCGATCGACTTTGTTTGATTTGTTTCAACCAACTGTTATTGAAGTTTCACGAGTGGGAGAAATGAGAGTTGGTATTTCTGAACATTTTTCTTGATTTTTTGTTCGGCTCAAACTCATATGCTTTTAGATCGGTGAAGAGTTTCACTTGTGTCTAGTGTGTTTAGATCTTTTATAGCGGTAGCACAATAGTGATGATATCCCATGATTGGAAAAGCTTTAAGAACCTTCATGCGGATCTTCTTTTTTGTGTATGCGGTCGATTTAGCATTTGAAGCTCATTTAAGATCTCATGAAAGCGAGCTTCCATCTTTTCAACATTCTCTCCAGATTTCATTTGAAAAGTCTTTAACCACGACGACAAAGCTGCAAGCTTGTTGACTTTGGCGACTTTCATGCCCTTCGCAATAGTTTATCGAGTTTTCCGATTTCTTTTGCGGTTTGCACCTTTGATCTTGAGGAACATGTTGCTATCCAAGGTCTTCATTATGTATCCTTAGCAACATTATCCAAATTGTTGATATTTTTGTCTTCCGGAGTCCACTCATGCTTTGGCTTTCTTACAAGCGGTTGATCTCTTTGGTGGCCGTTTGTGTTTGCTTTCATGATGGTGATTGGACCATCTTCTATCACGATGATCATATTTTCATGGATTACATTTAAGTGCGTCTGCATACGCATTTTCCATTCATCAAATTTGAAATAGAAAAAGTAGGTACTCTAACAATTGTGCTATTTGATTCCATGCTGAAATATGCTTTTGAAAACACAAGCTTTGGATCACTCGAACACATAGAACACGAAGATGTCTGTTTATAGGAGACACGCTCCGATACCACTTGTTTGTCCGCAATACAAGGCTTGTGAGAGTTCATAGGTGGGTGAATGAACTCTCTTCGATTTTTGGAGTTTCTTACTTTGAGAACAAATCTAGTCGGTGAAACAGGACTAGCAAGTAGCTCGTCTTGTTTCTTGGTCTAGATCTTTGTCGAAAAGTAAGTGCGGTGGAATAATGATATGTTTCAAATTAAGCCTTGAGCTTGGTTTTCGGTGTTGAGTAGTGTGATCTTGATTATACAAGTGTTGTAAGTAAAGTCTTTGAAAGTAAAGAACACAAGAAATGTTATCGATCTTGAGTGGCGTAATCTCTCGTGACCGCTTCTCCGTGACTCGGGAGGTATCACTATTGTACTCTGGACTAATACAATAGGTAAGTGTCTTTGACACCCCTTAAAAGCCTCACACCCCTTGGATGCTTCACACACTAAGTAGCCAATCCTGACACCTATAAATGCCGCTTTTACCCGTAGATGCTTCAATGGTCTACTTGCACGCTCATCCGAAGAACTTCATTTCTCCAAGCTTTCGTCTGTCTTCCGTTGTTCCTTCACACCCGTAAATGCTTCAATAGGTTCGCCCGTTTCCTTGTGAACTTGTTGATGTAATTGAGTTGATGTTATATCAAATTAATGATACAAAGATGAGAGCTTTATCTGAATCTGTCTTTGAAGATTTGGTGGCGACTCTCTTGATCAAGATGATTTCTATTTGAGCTCTTCTTGTTGATCTGCATGATTTCTAGATATAGATTGGTAAGCTTAAGATGAAGATCTAGTTGAGAGATGAATGTTTCGTTTTCTTTTGAAATTGCTCAAATCTCTCCCACTTTTTTCAATTTGATTCTTCTTCATCCTTATATAGTCTTAACTTTGGGTAGGTGTACCATTGAAGAATGAGTGGCTCTGATTGATTCTTGAGTTGTCCTTGATATTTCAAAAATAGTCCCGTTTAGCTTTTCAACCGTTGAGCCTTGTACTTGATGGCTTACAGAAGATAACTTTAGAGCATCAAATGTTACTCTTCAACTTGTATGATTTCGTAGCCATTAGATCAAATGTTAATCGATGGATGGCTACCGCGCCCTTTAATTAATCTCTTCATTTGTCTTTTAGTCACTTGAGAGCATTTGGTAATCTCGATCGATTCTTTACTCGTCGATCTTCAATATTTTCACTTATCTGTTCTTTGCTTTACTTTCCGGTCTGTTTTGCCTCTGCTTGATTACATGTTGATAGATGATGGGACAAGTGTATGGTCTTAGTCAGTAAATGCAGTCTTCTCGTCTTCTAAGCCCAGACTATGAATACATAGGCAAAGTCTAACTAATCTATACAATTCGCATGTCACACTACTTTAAGCAAACTTATACTTGGTTTACAAACCAACTATTTTGGTATCATCAAAACTTCTAGTCTATGGGACCTAACACTTATATCATTTGTATATGATCAATAGACTTTCTACCATAAAATGTAACTCTAATAGTTCAATGGAATTTGTACACAAATGATATAGTCATGATACACAATGTGACAAATATTGATCAAAATTGATATAACATAACATGTAAGTGTATGATCAATATTGTATTGATGTGATAAGATATAATGTAATTTTATAAGCCATTTAGTCACATATAGTGTAGAATACAATAGTGATACCTCCTAAGTCTCGGAGAATCGAGTCACATAGGAGATTACACCACTCTGAATATCGATAACACAAACTCCCTCCCTCTTTTACTTACTCAGCCTTACTATCCATTCACGCAGATTAGAGCGCTTATAACTTGTTGCATCTTTTTAATCATCTGAAACTAAGCAAAGGCTTGTCAAACACATTTTTTGCTACACTAATATGTGACCTGATTCAGTGAAGTTAATCAGACGAGTTCTAAACTCATCTGATCGACCATCTAGTCTGCTCTCATTGACGATTTTCAAAATATGGAAGAGTTTCGTTCACCCACCCACCCCCCACCCTCCTCTGAACTCTTCCAATCCATATATTGTGGACCAACAATTGTTCTCAAAGTTCAATCACAATTCAGCATTTATATATTGCTTACACACTTGATCTTGGAAAGGTTTTAGGTGGTGCATGTTCCGAATTTTAAAAGGAAAGTTGCATTGACAAACATTCAACCGTTTTGATTGAAAATAGCTTGAAAAAGATTCTCAAACATTGTCCTTCCTTGTTCGAGACTCATACATTCGGTTTCGGTGATAAAACTCATTTCCAGAGAAAGTATGTAATGAACCAAGTCTTATTTTAAGAGTATTATATATTATAGATAGTATGGGAGTGCTATATAAGTTCATCGCCTCAGCAGTGGATTTGCTTTGCTCTTCTAATAATTCAATTTTTTTCTTATAATAATTCAATTTTGGTAGTAGAAATTCATACCAATGATCGTCTAAAACTCTAAAGAATCGCCGAAGAGAGTTATGCACAAATTTCCACGGTTGAATCGATCATTTGCTTCTTCTTTAATTCATTCATGGACAATTGGTGAGGGCCTTTTAAATTGATTCAGTTAAGTGAGCTAACAATGGCCAATTAACGATTTTGTTTTAATTAGCATTCTTACTACTAGCGGCGCTTTAAAATTACTTTTAGCGGCAATTATAATATTTTCTTATTTTTGTGCAACACAGCATCATATCTCATTGGCGTTTGTTTTCGATCTGCGTCGTTTCATTCGGCGTTGGTTCTCCGATAAATGTATCGAGGCGCCTGAGAAAGCCATGGCCACGGCCAATCCAAAATCGATGAATTTAAGGGTCGTCAAATTTTACCCAATAAAATATATCTTTCTCTCAGTCATAATATAAGGCGTTTTGGCGATTTCGCACGATTTAAAAAACGCAATAAATGAGTTCTTTTTAATATGTCGATACAAAATATTGTATTGTTTTAGGGTATTTAATAATATTATTACGTTGTTTAGTGTGAAAGTGAAAACAATCGTTTAATATTGTATTGTTATGTGAGAAGAACATATTTTGGGATCTGTAAAAAATGAAAAACTAATATTTCGGGACGATTGGGAGTAATTTGTATTTACATTTATATCTTGATAATCTATCAACCAAATAATTATTATCACTAGTAGTGATTGTTATGGTATAACATCACAAGTAATCGAGTTCAAATCTATTGTATGTAGTTTTTGTTATATATTCTTACTATTTTTCCTTTTTGCTTACTGTTGTTGTTGTTGTTTGTTTTTTTTTTTTTTCCCTTTTTGCCTACTGTTTTTCAGAAGGACCTTAATTTTATTTTTTGTTATATATTCTTACAATTTTTATGATCACAAGGTGATTTTATGATGATTAGAAATAAGCAAGGAATTTATGATCACAAGGTGATTTTTTTCACATGTTAATTATGCACATGCATATTCAAATACATACATTCTCATATATCTTTTTCCGAGGGTAATACATTCTCATATATGATTGACCAAGACAGTCACTAATATTCGCATGACATTCTAGGGACTGTGACCATAACTTCCACAACGACATCATATATATGTCGCTACAGCCTACAATAATAATAGCCTTCGACGTGCCATTGATTTATTTATGTTATATATTTTGTTTAGAATCGGTAATTTTACACATACATAAGATTAATATAATTTACAGACTTTCGTTAGTGTTACTCTACAGTTTCTATATATGCATGATTACGTAGATATTATGATGGTCAGTACAAATTCAGAAATCAGTATGCAGGCCTGCATGCATTATCAATCAATCTGGTTCTTAGTGAGCTATGGTATTAAACACGAATATTATGAATTCTCAAGAACGTACTTTGGCACTCAGAATAGTGCCCTTATATCATATGTGGGTCTAGAATGGCAGGTGGGGTTGGAGTCGGCTAGAAGAGTGTTTTGCTTATGGGTCTAGAATAGTAGGCTCTGGTTAGCATATTTACGCATGGTGTTAACATTCACAAGGCACATGTGAATGTGCAATACCATGAACCACCAAAAGTCAGACAGGGGTTAAGTGGACATCCATGTATACGTGTTTAGTCTGAGTCTCAAGTATACATCGCCACTTACATACCATACCATGTCACGTCATGTAGTATGTCAGGCCTTGCGTTCATGCTATTACTTCAACATTTATTTCACGAATATTATGTACAATGTAACTTTTTTTGTACTTGCATCAATAGAGAACCGTAAAAGTTGGTGGAGCATCTATTAGCTTTGTTGAAACAGCGGATAGAAATTTGCGTTTGAAGAAAGATAAAGCGGATGCAATCTAATGATAAAAATATGGAAATTGATAAAAACACAAAAACAAAGAACACGGTGATTTAATGTGGTTTAAGTTGTGCCCGACTAATCATGAGACGAGAAAAAGAGATATTTTATTATACGAGAATTACAGAGTTTTCACAAGTGTGTGAACAACACTTTGAAAGAACTCGCTTTGCAGTATGATTACAACTTTGGTATTTATAGACACAAACTCCCAAACCACTAACATAAAGATCTTTGTCGGAATTGACATAAATACCTGTGGATGTGGACCCCACTCAATTTGTTATCCACAGAGACGAAGGCTCAAGCTCAAGCCCGGCTTTGCCCGAAAACTCACTTTTCTTGAAACTCACTTGTA